>OX465096.1:72521840-72849577 GCA_949987625.1 Chalcis sispes
AAAAATTTAATAGATCATATTTTTTTTATACGTGAAATTTAATAATTTTAATGAAATAATAAATTTTTTTAATTATGTTATCTATCACAGCAATTTACATTAGGCGTTAGCTCGTTATCGAAACTCGGCCCGATCGGTGCAACGATCGAAGTTGCTGTGATTCTCTATTTGGCGGTGACAAGCGCCGTTGGGCTCTATACTCTACCGGGCGTTAAAAGGGTCCGTCCACGACTTCATTCCACTCCCCTTACCCATCTCATCGCCAATTGTGCTCTGCTGCTCGTACTCAGCTCGGCTCTACCGCTTCTTTCCCGAATATTAGGTTAGTATTATTATTATTATTATTATTATTATTTTTCTTTTACTTGCTGCTCTTGGCACATTTATTTATTAATAAGCAAATTTATTGCTGAAAAATTTACTTGAATATTGTCATAATGTAAAACTATATTTTTAATTTACAGGCATGACGAATTTCGATCTTCTTGGTGATTTTGGCCGCATCGAGTGGCTAGGTAGCTTCAAATTGGTGCTGTTTTATAACATCATCTTTGCCACGGCGGCGATCGGTTGTCTTGCAACCAAATTTACCGCAACCGTGCGCAAAGAAATTTACGCGCGATTTCGCAGTAGCGTTCTCGGTATCTTTAGGCGAGATCCTAAACGAAGTACTGCGGCGGCTGCAACGTTATTTTCTAAGGACGATTAGACTGATTTAGGCGCGTTCACAAATCCGTGATCGCTTTCGCTGTTGTTTTATTTTTCTTTTTTTTTTTTTTTTTTCGGTCGAGAAAATGAAAAACAGAAGCGAATGACTGGTTCAGCTACAAATTTATCTAGCGTCGTAAAAGATGTTAGTTCTTAAAGATTCAAAAAGATTCAAGCGTCATTTGATCTTCAAAATTTCGCATGTCTTTTTATGACGATATTATAATTTCGCTGTGTTTTTATTTAATTCTAAATTAGATTATTAATATAAAAACTAGATTTGAATTTTTTTTTTCATAATTAAAATTTTTATCAATATATTTTCAATTCTAAATATTTTATTTTAATTTTTTAAATCTCAATAAATAATAACATAGTTACACATTTTTATACGTAATTTATTTCAAAGGAAGATTTTAAAAAAAAAATTTCAAATGTTTTTAAATTTATTCATGAAATATTTATCACAGTTTATTGAAGTTTGAATTTGTTACATCCAAAATTTGAAATATCAGTAGCTTGTGATAAGTAATTTTTAATTAAACAAACCTTTAAAATTATTTCTTCTAAAAATAAAAGTAGAATGACGAGACAGCTGCTTCTTTTGCGTGATTTTAAAAAAAGATATAATAATTTTTTGTGAATTTATTACATAAAAAAATATACTTAAGTAACAAGTAAGAAAAATTCAGATAAATTATAATTAAAATTTTACGATTAAAAAATTCATAATAAAAAAATTAATTAGCCGATAAAATGTTTAAATATTATTAACTTCAAATATGAATACAAAAAATAATTGTAATTATAAATTATCATTAACTGAAATCATGATTTTTAAGTATTATAAATATAAATTAATTTAAAATTATTAAAATAATGCTATATATTTTCAAACAAGTACTTAAAATCAGAAATTTTGTTATCGAATTAAAATTCTCACTAAACCTTGATCATACTAAAAAATGTATTAAAATTTTATTTTCCTTTACTTTTGAAAAATAAGGATGTTTTTAGATTTTAATTATAATTAAATAATTATTTACTAAAATCTTAACTTTTTTATTCATTAAATATTTATATTATTAAATAGATACAAATTATTTTGGAATACAATTCAAGTGCAAAAAAGATTAAAATATTTTTATATAAAAGAAGTGATTTTTCTCATTTTCTAAATATAAACACTAAATAATTTTGTAATTTAGAATACACCAACATTTTTTTAATTTATAATTTAAATTTATTCAAGTAATTCTTAAGAATCATGAATTATTAAGTAACAGCTGACAAAGTTACTCGACTTTTTACCGATCTATATTTTGTAAAATTCTTAACCAAAGGTTAATAAATTTCATGTGACTCTATTTTAATAGAAAATTATTATAGCGAATAATTAATCTATCAATTTTAATTAGACAAGGGTTGTTTTTCAAAATTTGTAAATGGCTGAGTCTATCTTCTAGGAAAATATAGATTATTGTGTAGTATGATTTTTTATATTGTATTTTTGCAAAGTGCTTGCAATTTTAGACTGCATTAACAGTCAAAAATATTACTATTTCTAAATCGAATGATTGAGTAATGAAAAGAAGAAATAGAAAAAAGGAAACTATTTTATGAGGTGAATTCTACAGTGGTAATGTCAATCGAGCTAATTAAATTGCTGATATTAATGTTTGATAAGAATGACAATTATTTATTGTATAATCACTATTTTAATAGTTATTTATGTAAAATATAGTGACAGTCATGAAGATATGAAAACTCAATTTATGTGATAAAACAACTAAATATTAAGCGATTATTAAAAAGGAAATCATTATCAATTTTCATTTTGGGTAAGAATAATTATATATTAAATTAAAATAATATATGGAATTTTTTAAATTTAATTTTAAATAATTTCATGAAAATTATTTATATTGTTTTTGAACCCCTTAAAAAGTAAAATATTTTATTATAAATCACATAAGCAATATATAAATTTTGAAAGCTTTTGAAAAAAATCATTTAATTAAATTTTCTTTTAATGACAGTTTCAGTAAATTTTCATGACTGTCAAAAGTGGATCAAAATGCATTTTAATGCATGCCGACTGCGTATGTTAAGAAAATTGAAAATCAAAAGGTTACCAATCACTGCATCGTTGTACAGATGAAACAAAATATAAAAAGCGGTAATTTTTAGAGTCAAGGTGATCTTTTGATTTTCTAATATATTTAGATCCTTAAGATCTTAAAAAAAAAAAAAAAACATTAAGAAATATAAAGCATTCGTATATGTAAGTCTGTTTGAATAATCTGCAACAATTTTATGTGATATGTTATCTCGTCAAGAAGACAATACCTTAGTAAGTGCACTTTGCACTAACAGATTCACCAATAAAAAAGCTATCATACACCCAAAGTACTGAAATAAAATTTTATTGTAAAATTTTGTCTTTTATTTTATTTTCATTTTTAAATAACTCTATTCTATAATAAATATATATTATTATTTTATAAAAACAATTTTGAAAATTAATAATTATTTTCCTCGATAATATTTAAGAAGTTATTTTTACAAATAATATTTATTTCCTTTACAAATATACATTTTATCAAAAAAATTTCATGCCCTTAAATTTTTTTGTTCAATTTTTTAGTTCATGGTTTTGTTGTCAGGTGGCTGCCGCTTTAAAAACTATAATATTAAAACAAAAATGTTAATCATTTTTCTTAATTTATTAAAAAATGCTGGTAATTTTTGTATCAATATCTAATTACCGAAAAATTAACTTTGCCATAATTCAACATCGACTAATTTTTAATTTATCAGTTATGTCGAAATCAATAATTTCTTTAAATTTGACATACTCGCAAGTGATGAAATTAACATTTGATTAATATATAAAACCGAGTTACATCATATACTTGCAGTGGTCCGAAGCTTCCCAGGTCTATTGATTTCTACATGAGTAAGTAAGCAACAATACACACGTAAGTTTGTCGTCGGGTCCTTTTGGTCCTTTTAAAAGGAAACTTTGTGTTGGCCTTCTTCTAAGCAAGCAAAAAAAAGCAAGCGAGGGTGGGGAGGAGTTTTATTCGCCAGAGTTATGTATGTAATCGGATGTTAAACTTATCAGCATCGGCCAAGGAGGAGAGATCATCGATCGCCTCCCTCGTCTTTGGCCTTCTCACACTCTTATTCCTGAGTGAGAGAAAATAAATCTCGCTCAGGCCATTGTGCCGCGTGTGATTTTCGCAATTGGAGAGGTAATAAAAAAGAAGTCAAATTTACATCTCGTGAGAGTTAATTTTCATATAAAATTACTCTCGCTAATAAGAGGGGGGGGGGAGTATTTAGCTAACTTTAACCCCTTCCTCTCCCCTTGGGCCTCCTTAAGAGTGGCGCCCTCCGGTCAGCCCCCCAAGTCTTCTTCTCATAACATATCCAGGGCGCCCTGGATTCCTCCCCAGATTGGGGGTTGGTTTGTTGGTGTGTGTTCGGTTATTTGATATTGTGTGGGTTTCTTCGGTGCACTCTCTGCCGGGGTTTTACACCACACCTACCCTTCACGCGGCCATTGAGCTTGCTTACTAGGATTTTAAAACACTTCCAGGCCCCTTCGGATATAATATCCTTGGCGACATTTCTCCAGTGATTGTATTGTTGTTTACTTCTTAAAGTGTCTTCTTTCGTGCCTGTGGTAGCGACTTCGACCACTTTTTTGATTTTGAAATTCAGCATTAAATTAAGATGAATTAATTATCGCTATGGACTACGTAAATTTTTTTCTTTAGGCTAAATGAAATTAATTTTTTAATTATTTATTAAAATAAAAATCTTCACTTATACGTTTTTAGTACTTATTTTATTAAAATTTTAAATCAATAATTTTTGAAAATAAATTTTATTATTTATAATAATATACTTTATTTATCAAATACTATACAAATATTTAAATTAACTTAATGCTTGGACCTTTGCCTTCTCAACAACTTCAATTTCCTTTTCTTCATTTTCTTCAATTTTATTAATAATTTCTTTTGCAGATCTCTTTTTTAAATCAAATTTCTCTAAAGTATTCAAAGTTTGATCATAACTAATACCTTTTCTAATTATTTCATACTCTCCTTTAATAGATAAGTCAACTATAGTTGAGCCTTTTCTCCAATGACTTTTAAAACCTGTAGCGCTCATTTTTTCAAAAAATACACCATCAAGTAGAGGCCATAATTCTTTAAATTCATTAGGATGCAAAGTACTCATTTTTCCACTTAAGTTTGCACTAGTGAGAGCTATTGGTTGATTGACCATTTTTGCAACAGTAAGCGCAAACTTATAACGTGGGATTCTTATGCCAACATTTTTAACTTCTGGGTTTAATGATGGATTTAACGTCTCTTTACGCTGTAATATGATCGTTGTAGGTCCTGGCAATAATTTATCTACAAGACCATTTGGTAAATCCTTTGTATGAGCCCACTTTTCAATGTCGTTAACATCACCAAGACTAAAATAAAATGTAAAATTTTTTTGTAAATTAAAATTATTTTTTTAAAAATTAAGGTATTTTTGGTAAAAGCAAATGATGGTTTTTATATAAATACTTTATTGCAATAAAAAGAAAATTATATTTATGATTTAAAATTTAAAACGTTAGTAATATATTATTATTACCAAATAGCAAGTGGTTTATTTGCATCTCTTTTTTTGATTTCATAAAGCTTTGCAATTGAATTATTGTTTTGAGCTAAACCAGCTAAGCCATAAATTGTATCTGTTGGTAGAGCTATTATTTTGTTACGAAGTAGTAGTTCTGCAGCTACCGCTGCACTGCGCATACCTCCACAAAACCATTCTTTGTTTTCTTTAAGGCATTTCAAAGTATTGTTGGCCTCAGTCAATCGTTTTTTCCTCGGGCCCATGTCTATTGATGGTACTGAATTTTTGAAAACCTTAAAAATTCTCATACCTAAAATATTTTTTCAATTTACTATTAAAATTCATATATTGAAATATAAGAAAATTCATATAAAAATTCAAATTTATTTTAAATAAATAATCTGTACAAATTTTTTTATATTTTAAAAAAATAAATTTAAAAAATGATTTTTACCACTTGCTTTAATTATTAAAAGCAATAGTTAAAATTTTAATCGCGCCAATTGTGACCACATTGAGGATTGCAACATTTATAGAACGTTGTCATCGGTTCATCAGCAGATCTAGTTTGTATTTGCATAAAAAATGCTCGCATATGAGAACATTTAGGGCAACGTTCTTCAGTAGAATCTACATTTTCCCAAGCAGCTGAGCCACCAAGTACATCATCAACTTCTTTGAGCTTTGGGTAAATTCGACTACTTACTCGACGATTTATATTACATATGTAAGGGCATGTGTTGCAAGCAAAACGTAGAGATGCTGAGCCTTCTTCTACATGTAAAACATTACCACAAGTTGGACAGAAAAGAAGCATTTCTCAATTGAAGACATTGATTACAACTAATAATATTATTTGATTTAGACAAATATTTTATCTGAAAAATAAATAGAATTAGAAGATTGTAAAAAGTATTATCATAATAAAATATGTGATATTTTTTATTATTGAAGTTAGATTTTCAAAAATTCATAAAAATAGGATTAAATTGCATCATCTTATACACTGTAAAGTATTTTTACAAATAAAACACCATAAAAATTAATGATATACAAAATATAACATTACAATATATGAATACATTATATGAAAATAGAAATTACATATAAAATAATTTATTTTATCAAGTAAGCCATGTGTTAAGAAGCCACATGGACTTTTCAAAACATTGCATTAGACGCATTATTTTAATGAATATAGTAAAAAGTTCGGTTTAATTCATTTATTAATGTTCACAAAAACTAATTAACTGAATTTACACAGAAAAAAAGTCAGTACTTACAATATTACTTATGAATAAAGATTTAAAGTTAGGTTTATAGATTTAGTTGATTTGTAATTGTATTTCTTAGTTCATTACGTCTGCCATCAGGTTCAAGCCTTGTGCGCAAGTTCTGGAATTCAAGACGACAACATGAAAAGATGAAAAATTTTTCTATATTTGTTGTGAAAAAGTGATCACTTGCTTTGTTTAATTTGGTGTGGAATATGAGGTTATGCTCAGTACAAAATTATAAAGAAGTAGAATTTTATGACGTCTAATTCTTTAAAAATAAATTTATCTTTTATTTATTTCTTTCTTAATACGTAAAGTAACAAAATTTCTCAATCACAAAATTATAAGTAAGTACTTAGAGAAATTCTTAATAACTTTTGATGGAAAAAGATTACAATTCAGCATTTTGTTTGTTTAAAAATCTTTTATTATTAAAATTAAATATTAAATGTTACAAACTAGTAGTTGAATTGTAAAAAATTTTAATTTTCTATTTAAGAAATGTCTCAAGAAATGTCTGGTTCTCAAAATAGTGGTATAGGTCAGGACATGCCATCGACATTAGGGACTCTTCCATCAATTGGTGTCACAAATCAAAATTCATCTATCAATACATCGCAGACTAATGTGACAACTTCAACAATGCAATCTGAATCACAATCCCCATCACAATTTACATCTCAGCCAATAAAATCTCAATCACAGCAATCAAATGCTCAAAATACTTCGTTAGATTATCCTCAGGTAAAATTTGTCTTAAAGTTAATAAGTAGTTTTAACGTTCCAAGTAATATTTATATATCGATTCATAATAAGTACATGATTTTTTAATAGATATTTATTATACAAAATATTTTTTTTCATACTTTTATTAAATGATATTTAACCTTTAACTTATTTTTCTGGCACATATTACAAAAGTATTATGATTATCACAGGGAATGTGACATATCCTATTACTTTAAGATCGTTAAGGATTAAATCAATTTGATTGTTTAATGTCACCTGTAATAAATCTTTTAAAAATATTACAAATTTTTATATATATGTTCAGTTTTTAACAAAAACAAGACTTCAAGACTTAGTTAAAGAAGTTGATCCCACTGAACAACTTGACGAAGAAGTTGAAGAAATGTTACTTCAACTAGCAGATGATTTTGTAGAAACTACAATAAATGCTGCATGTCTGTTAGCAAAACATCGGCATGCAAATACTGTTGAAGTAAAAGATGTTCAATTACACTTAGGTAAATATTAATTTAAAAAAATTAAGTTTTAGTTCTAAAAATATTTAAAATAATGATTTTTTTTTTTTTTTTTTTTTTTTTTTTTTTTCAGAGAAAAATTGGAATATGTGGATTCCTGGATTTGGTACTGATGAGATTCGTTCATATAAACGAGCGACTGTGACAGAAGCACATAAACAGAGATTAGCTTTAATCCGAAAATCTATAAGAAAATATTAGTAATTTATATAGTAATATGTAACAAAAATTATTCTTTATTATTCAAAATGAAAAAGTTTCATCAATTGATGATAATAATTATCACCTTAACTATTTTTATTATATTAAAAGACTGTTCTACAAGTTAAACAAATCTGAATTGTCAGTGACTTTAAAATACTGACAAGTCATTATTTTGAAAAATTTTAAGTGGTTCTATACGTATACAAAAGATTTTTGTAGAAAAATTTTAAACAATAAATATTTAGGCAGCTAATTTTTTTTTTTTTACTTGCAAGTAATTTTTATTATTCTTATTAGAATAAAAAATTTCGATATTATAGTTATAAAAAATAATGCTTTTAATTTTATGAAAACATTCTTTTATTGACAAAAATTATTCAAATATTTTATAATGTAAAAATAAAATCGACGCAAAAACAATAATAATGTATTTTATGATTATGTAACTGTTAAATTATGTTTTTACAAATCTTTTTATTATTCATAACCTGGATTATATTTTGAATCGATATAGGTATTCACTTAAAGATAATTTCAATATATTTTTTAAACAATTAATAAAAAGTAATTAAAAACTTTTAACGATAGTGAATTTATTTCAGTCAGTATCGAGAATTTAAATAAATCTTGATTTTCATAATTTTATTAAACAAACGATTTGCAAAACGATGTCGATTTCTTTCTAATTGACATTTTTCCAAACGAGTTTAATAATTCGTAAGCCATATATCGCAACGGGTAAGTTTTCGTTGTATCTCACCTGGACGGCTCTGGTAGCATTGTTACCGGTTTCGCTGTTTAGGCGCCAGATATCCATGACGTTGCTGACGTACATCCAATTGGCATGTACCCCTAGAAACGTTAGTTTAGACATGATCTTCATTCTAACTTCTTGTGACGCAGTACCACCATCCAGACTTTTGCTTACAATTAAATGAGGATTCGTGCTGGTCACGTAATACAATCTAGATTTTACCACGTCGATGGAGATTTGAACGTATATAGCACCGTAAAGAGCTAGGATTTGAATAATACCGTGACCGTTGGTGCCGATACGTCGCAGATTGTCGCTGGTACCGTCGAATACCGTATAGAAAAGATACTCGTGGATCGGATGAATAGCGAGCAAGGAATATTTGTTTTGGGTATAATTTTTTCTCTTATATTCGATTGTGAGAATAATTTTTTGCAATTTGTTAGGAACATTGACGTTGAACATCTCTACCGAATGGTTTTTAAAAGGATTTTGAGATTCTTTTATGTAGTACATGTTACCTTTATACCAATCAAAAGCGAGATTTTTTATAACGAAATCCTGAGTCACGTTAAATATTTTTGTCTGTTTATCATTTTTTAACAAATTCATTTTATAAACATTGTAGTCATCGTTGAAGAAAAAGTCTCCGTTCTTCATGTCGTAATCAAAGTGAAAATCTGACATTGACTTCGACAGTGTTAGACTTTCTAAGTTAATTCGAGTTGGCACTGCGGCATCCGTAAACGTTTCCTTGCTCAAGTCCAAGGTTCTCATTCTGACGTAGCTTCCTTGGACGTAAATCAATAATTCCGTTAAGTTGTTGCAGTTTTTGCCATTGCGACTGAGCTCCCAGCCGGTTTTGCAAGCGCAAACGTGACTTTCCGCTGACGTCATCAGGCAGAGGTGTTGACAGCCGCCGTTATTCTTTTCGCAAGGATTTTTGACAAGGTGCCGATGCTGATCAAAGGACGCGCGGACGATTTTCGGATTGTCGAAAGAAAGATTGTGCGATACGATGCTTTTGCAATTTCTACGATGCATGGAACAGCTCCAGAGAATGTTGGTGCAAGGACAGACGTCGCTCGAATTTCTCGCGCGAGTCCAAAACAATTGATTTTCGAATACCGATAAACTGAAAACTCCCATGGCGATGCGGGTTACGATTACGCGATTGTTTCCATCGTAATCTGAACTCTCGATACTGAATCCATCGACAACCCAGTAAATTTTCGTAGCCTTTCGGTCTATGGCAATTGAAGAAATACGAGAGGCAGCTTCTATGATTCTTCGAATCGATGTGCCATCCATATTCGCTCGGCTTATCTACAATATTAAATTAATATAATGAATTGTTGAATTTGAATAATTTCGGAATAATTAACCGTAAAAGAGAAAAAGAATTTTAAGAATTTATTTTTTTTTAATGTTCTTTTAAAAAATTAATTAAAATTATTTAAGAACGTAATTATAATAAATAAAAAAAAAAAAAAAAAAAAAAAAAAAAAAAAAATTATCAGTACTGCTTGAGACAGATGAACGATGAACACAAAACCTTCCGCGGGATCCAGTACCAAATCATGTGGATCTTGGAAATAAGAAAATATCACAGCAAAATAATTATTTTTCATGTCGACGACGTTTAACGTTCCCGATGGCTTATCGAGTAAATAAAGTTTTTCGGTTATGTAGTCAATCGCTATGGCTTGTGGATTCCATTTGCTCGATAGCTTCACAATCGGATACTTGTTTGAAAGAGAAGCCACGGAAAAACTATTATTTTCTCGCCAAAACACAGATTTATCAATGTAAGTATCTAATGCGATAATATTATTATTGGTCGTTTGCAAAATTTCGTGCACATTGGTATCGACGTTGAAAATCCAAAGATTGTTGTCGCTGCTTATCATAAGCGAGCGCAATAAATTTTGATCTTTATTACTGTCCTTGTTTGCGTCGTCTAAAATTGTGATAAAACTTTTTTGTCACACATTAAATTTAAATAAAATAATGCGAAACAATGCGTTTGATTTACCTTTTCCATGAACGCTAGTTGAAATAATGATCGATATGATGAAAATTATTATTATTATTATACCTATTAAAATGTAAGAATTTCTTGAAAAATTTATCAAACACTTTCGAGGTGTATACGCGGTTTCTTTGTAAGGATTTGCGGTTTCTTGAAAATCAAACTGGGACGTTGAATTTTCTCCAGCCTCTGATTGCAAATCATCTAAGAGCAAAGAATATATATGTATATCAAGAGATTAATTTGAATTTCCAACGTTAATTCTATATACGATATTAATGATGTAAATATTGTACCATTGTGTGATTCACTGTTCATATTTTAACTAATATGTGCACTTCAAAATTTCACCTATGGCATAAATATTAAAGGTATCAAAATAAATAATTCCTTTCAATGTTTACTTTAACAAGTTTCAATATGATGCTGCTCAGTCACCGATTAAAATAATAATATTTCTTAAAAGGAAATAGTTTCTTGTTATCAGTTTATTATTTTAGTCATTGTCAGGAAATAAGTATCGTCAAGTGGTATCTCAGAGTTGGTGACGCCTGTAGCAATTCCGGTCTTTGCTTTGCTGCCTTTAATTTTGCAATTTAATGCTAGAAGTTAAGGAAGTAACGATTATTTATTTTTTTTTTTTTTTTTTGATAGTAATTTCATGACAAATTGAGGTAAGCGAATTTTATGGAATAACATAGGAAAAGAAACATTAAAGAAAATGGATATATGATACTTTTATTTATAACTAATTAATTTCTAATTATTTACAATAAAATTAATTTAGCTATAATTTTTGCTATTGCCAATACCACTTTATAGACGATACGTCTAAATTTGCAACTTCGTTTTTACTCAAAAATACCGAATGCATTCTGCGAACGTAAACTTTTCTGTTGTTCAAATTCTGCAACGATCTGTAATTATCGGCAAGTATGCTTTTTCCATTAGAAAGTATTCTGAATTTACTCATCTAAAATAAAATTTAATATATTTTAGTAATTTAATCAATTTTTATTTCATTATCTTTTATTATTATAATTTTTTACAATTGTTTCAAATTGAAAAGTATAAATTCATTGTATATAAAAACACGTAAGTAAGAAAAACTTTTCGATAAAATATCGTCTCTACCTGTTTGAACGATATCGGTACCGTGGATGCAAAAACTATCCAAGTGACAACTTCGTTGCACGGAGGTGTGGTCAACGATCCTCTATAAGTGTAATAAGTGTCCAATTGTTCAGGTAGCAGACGAGCAAGTACCAACGAACGATTGAGTAAAGTTTCGGTGTTTGCCCATTGGACTTCAACGAGATGGTCAATTATGGGTTTTAGATTATAGTTATCGTCTTCTTGTAGCTGAGATTTATTATGAATAATTATCATCAATTGATTGAGCGACGGTAAATCGAGATAAAATTTGCCGTGTACGAGCTTGTTTTTATACGTACATGGAAAAATATTCCTAAAACCGAAAGGCCGTCTTCGTGTTGAAGCGCAATTTCTAAATTTTGATACTTCATATTACGGTGAATTAAATGCATTTCCATTGGATACCTGAGGCGATATTACATAATTTTTCATTATCGACATTAATCCGTACGTGTCGCGCGCGCGTCCAAGTAACGTTTTTCGTTATTTTACTCGTTGTATACGTTCATTTTAAACGTTACAACTAAATATCGATTTATCGTTCTTACCTAGCACCGTGTAACATGTGTTCGGAGCCACGGCTGTTACTCAAACCCCAGTGAAAGTGTAAGCTTTCCATCTCGTAGTCTTCGCGCTCGTTGAGCAAAGCGCCGAATATGTAAGGTGCTCGTTTTTTCGACGATTCATTTTTTATCTGCAACGTTACTGTAATATCAACGATTTTAAATTTTTCATTTGTGCACGTAAAAAATCCCGTCTAAATATCACGTCTATTCGGATAAAATCTACCTGTGTGTCCGTTATTTTTTAATACAAGCGGTGGAAGAAGCAAGTCGTGATAACCGATCATTTCTAATGCTGGAAGAGGCAATGCTATCGATCGACTCGCCGTTATTACGATCGGCGATTGCCAATATCCACCGCACTGGGGATAATCTTTGATCCAAAAATGTTGGCCTTGAAAAAATTATTATTTTGTATTTTTGAGGATTCAACGTAAAAAATAAAGGAGTAGGTAAAAGGACGAAGACATTGTTTTGACTTACTTCTTTTGGTTTTAGATGATTTACAAGATTGGGTGTATTCAAAGTTTACTGAAGCTAAAAATCAATTAAAAAAAAAAAAAAAAAAAAAAAAAAAAACTTGAAAACAAATTTATCTCACAATACGACTTTATATAATAATTCATTATTCTCAAGCCTAACATATATATATATATACCTTTTATTAAAATATTCAAAATTATAACAACTCCAAGTAATTTTTTCATATTTAACGATCCTTACTTTCTTGCACCACAAAAATCTGAAAAGCGATTTATTCGACAAAAGGAAAAGAACGAGTCAACACAAGGTGATAAAGATGAAATAAATGAAATAAATCAAAAACAAAATTTAAAAAATAAAAAAAAATAAAAAAAAAAATGTTGCAATCTCGCGCACTTCCACGTCAAACGACGAACTACATAATTTTTGTTTCAATTTTTTTCGCGAAACAAACAACGAATCAATCGTAAACCGATCGAGTTTTCCCTACTACCGAAGAAATCCCATCTCCCGTAAAACTTATTAATCGAGGAATGAATTCGCGTGTACGTAATGAACGTGAATTTTAGCATCGCGTGCAGTGTAATATGGCTCATCTTTTACTACCGCTACTGCTGCTGCTGCTGCTGCTGCTGTAACTATTGCGGTAGAATTAATGACCGATTATTGGCCTTTTGATTCGTTGCGCGACTTTACAATTGATTTTTATAATTTTTGATTTAGTTTTTGTGATCAAATTTACTTGATGAATTTACTCACGAGTTTTGTATTATATAATTATAATTGTATGCTTATAACGTTTTTAATAAATATTCAGTAATCTTTTATAAAATCAAATCATTCATTCTAAGTAAAATGATAGGTAATAGCTATGTGGTACGGTAATAAAGGTAAAAAAAAAAAGATTATATTTTATTAAAACTTTATTGTTTTAAATGGGGTTATAAGTATTAAAATAAGTAGATCTATAAATACATATTTAAAATACTTTTATTTCGATGTTGGATAAATCTCAATATATATATATATATATATATATATATATATATATATATATATATATATATATATATATATATATATATATATATATATATATATATATATATATATAGTGTACACATTCTCTAAATATCTAATAATTCGAAGATACGCGCGCAACTACACTATGTACACGAACAAACTCAAAATTACATGTCTATATAAAATATTTACATTCTACTATGTAAAATCTATTTGCTTTACATTGTCATCGATATCCGATAATTTTTTCGTAATCGCGTTATATTGCGTTGTCTCGCTAAATTTAAAAGAAAAAAAAAAAAAAAAAAAAAAAAAAAAAAAAAACAAAAAAAAAAACAAACAAACAAACAGTACATCCATACAAAAATTAATTATATTTAAACAACTTTCGAAGCCATTAACTTCTCTTTTACTTCGAATAAATCGCACAGCCTAAAAGAAAAAAAAAAAAAAAAAGAAAAACAACGCATACTGAATAAATTATTTTACACGGCGGCAATTACGAAAAAACTATCGTACATTGACGAATTTTTATCTTTCTTTGTGCCTTAAAATAATTTAACTAAAAGCGACCTAATATATTTTACGCGTTATGTATATATACATATATATATACATATATATATATATATATATATATATATATATATATATATATATATATATATATATATATATATATATATATATATTAATACGTAAAAATACGTAAGGTACCTCAAAAGCGTATTTAGCGAAATTCTATGTAAGATTATGTGTATATATATATATATATATATATATAGTATATAGTTCTTGTATGTTTTATCTAAACTAAATGTAATAATTATAATCATAATAACGTAGTATAATATTTATACAGAAATAACAATAACAATTCGGTCACGAAAATCACTTTAACAAAATATGGCGAGATCGAACTTCTCTTATGTTAATATCGGTTCCACTAAAATTAAAGTTGCGAGAACAAATAAATATAATATATAGTATTTACAAAGTTAATTTTCACGTCCATATTAATTCGAGTAACGGAAGCTTTTCGAAACAAATTTGAGCTTCCGTTTTACATAAGCTGACGCTTCAAGTTGAAATTCTCGCAAAATTTTTTTTTCATCACTCCTTTTGTTTCGTGCTTTTTTTCTCTTTTTTTTTCCTTCTTAAATCGTTTTTAATTTTTTTGCATATTTATTAAAAAATAATTTCAAATATTACACATATATATTTATATATAATTCGATCATTTCATACGCGTGTGTAGTTTAAAACCTCGATCGACTGAAAGTTATAATTACGGAAAGTAAATCATTTTTATAAAAAATTAAATTGACATCGCGTTTAATACGTTAATAGATTAACATTTTGTGACAATTTAGCCAGTCGATAAACGTTAAAACAATTTGATCGTCTTAAAAGTACGAGCGCGTATAAAAATTTACATATCACGCGCAACATGTATAACAAAAACAATAAATTTGCTACTCAAAAAAAAAAAAAAAAAAAAAAAGGGAGTAGCGCATCGCGTATATTTGAATACAGAAGTTAAAACGATAATTTCTCATACGCAATACGCATGTAAAATAATAAAAATTAATAATGGCACCTTCGAGGGAATAATACTTCGCGCGAAAAACGTATACGATATACGAAGATCCCTCGAGAAAATAAAATCTCTTCTCAAATCGTTCCCCGTACGAAGTAACAATGGAATCTTTAAAGCAAAATCGAGCGATATTCCATCGTTACTTTGGTATTCTTAACACATTGTTGTCGGGACACGTAAAAATACGTTTTTCGCAAACTGTGAGTAGAGCGCGGGCCACGTTTATAATAACGATGAAGAATACATTCTAAGACAAGAAAATAAAAGTTTAATAAAGAAATTCAAAGCCTTTTTAAATTTATAGTGATTTCTTTGTAACAATAAAATTTACGCACATTTTTCAATAAATTGCCCGCTCCAGCCATAATGCTCCAGTACAAAACGCCCGACCACAATGTGTTAAAAAAAAAAAAAAAAATAAATCAATCCTTATTCTCCGTAAAACGAAACGTTCGTCACTTGTAATGTATAATGTGTATATGAAAATATATATGTTTGTATAGGTATATATATATATATATATATATATATATATATATCTATAATACGTACAAAAGGTATACGCTTCGAAAATTAATTAAACGATTATCACATCGTGAATACTCGTCGGGAGCTGGCGCGCGGTCACGCAATTCTCGGCTCTTGTTAATTTTTCTCTTTTTTTCTTTCATTCGATTCTTCGTTTTTGATAAATTACGCAGCACGTCGATAGAAATTGCAGTCGTGGATACGTAAAAATTTAATAAATAAGGCACGTGTTTTACTTTTTCATTTTTTCATTTTTTTTTTTTTTTTTTTTTTTTTTTTTTTTTTTTTTTTTTTTTTTTTTTTTTTTTTTTTACGACGACGACGACGAAGCACCGAGGATTGGGTGAGATACCGCGCGTGTTGGAAGTATTGCGAATACACGCGCGAATTGTAAAGAAAATCCTGGAGAAATATTGAGCTTTGCACGTGGCTCGGGTGATTTTAGTCCAGTGTATCTTTTCCAGTCTTCGGCAAGAAAATCGACAGGAAACCGCAGGCTGAAAATTTTTACATTTAATTTTTATTACTTTGATGTTTGATGTCTTAAATCTCGTAATTGAATTGAAAATAAATTATCGTTGAAAAAAGTAAAATAAAAAAATTGGCGTTGCAAAATTTTTTAAATTATTTAATACGATTAATCAATAAAAAAAAAAAAAAAAAAAAAAAGTGATTTATAAAGTTAAGACGTTTTAATTCACGTTTTATTTTCAAAATTATACCTTCAAAAATTTTAACGGAATACCTACCGAATAGGAAAGCAGCAAATAAGACAATCGGTACAACGCAGGCGAGATCGATTAAGTAACCGAATACGAGATTACCTACTAAAGCGCCTAGACGACCCATTGTCAATGACAATGCTGCTGCCATTACCCTGAAAAAAAAGTTTTTAATTATTATAATTATAAATTTTGTAAAAGTAAAAAGTTTAGTGATAAAATTTTTATCTGCGATAGGTAAAAAAGTTTATCGGTAAAAGTAAAATATTTTAATATTCAATTTAATAAAGAATTTTATGAATTCTCAATTTACAAATAAATATTTATAAATTTGACAATATTTGTAAAACTTTATTAAGACATAAAACTAAAAAGAAGCATAAACTCATAATTAGTGAGTCGCGTCAGTCACATAGTTCGATCTAGCGTCGTAGTTCTCTAAATTTAGCGGAATTATGTCTAGCAAAATTTTTTTATGCACGCCGTTGCCGTCGTTACACGTCTTGGATTTATAAAGATCATCGAGAGACGACGAGTAAGAGCACGTGCCAAGAGTCGCTGCTCTTTACGAGTACGACGAAGGCCGCCAAGACCAAAAATAAAGCTTTTCGAACGTCATTCGCGACGTATCGTTGCGAAATGTAAAAAAAAAGAAAGAAAGAAAAGTCTTTTCAAGGACGCATTTTCACGAGTAGCCAACCAACTACGACGACGTCGTTAGTGATATTGTTCGTTTAATTAAGTATTTAACCGAAACTGCCTGTTCTGATTCTACATTTTAAATAGTTTGTTTACGGATAAACTGTTTTACCGACGCTCGTTAAGTTAACAATTAAATTTGGTAACAATTTCTTTTTTAATTGAATGTAGAAAAAATACCGATAAAATTATTACGTATTGAAAAAATGCAATAAATTACCTGAGGTTAGTTGGGAACATGTCCACAATAACGCAATAAACTAAAGAAATTCCAAGAGATGTGAGAGCTTCAAAGACGCACGAAAGCATCAGATTCTGTGTAGCGTTTACGACGTAGTAGAAACCCACAGTCACACCACCGCTGACCATTAAAGATAAAACTAAAATATCAAATAAATATTATGATGAATAAAAATGAAAATTTTTTAAAACAAATCATGTTAACTTTAACGATTTCTCAAAAAGTTTATTTATAAATATGTATATAACTGTACAACTTACTTAGGAAAAATTTAGCTCCGAGCTTGTGAACCAAAAGCGGAAGGACGATTGATCCAGGTACGCAAGCAAGACCAATGTATACGGTATGCAAATAGACGTTATCCGCAATGGTCGTCTCACAGCCGAACGGATCGACGTCGGTTGTATTTTCCGATAGCGTGGATACGATGCAGACGGAGGTCGTTTCACCGGGATGCATTTTTTCAAAGTCCTCGAATCTGGTGAAAAGCTCGGGGAACCAAACCATTAGGGTATAATAACTGCTAGTTAAACCGAATTGAATGCCGCAAGCGAGTAGAGTATTCTTTAAGTAAGGCGGCTTGCATAACGCTTTTGTCAGATCCCAAACTTCCGCTATGAGAACTTTTAAGTCCTTTCTCTTGTGTAACTTTAGAGCTCGAGTGCTCTTGTCTTTTGAATTTGGCTTTTCTTGTAGAGATTTAACCTAAAATTTAAAGAGCGACTGGTTTACTTTGTCGACCGAGTTTAATTATTTAACGGTAATTTTTAAAGAAAAATTAATCATTTTAATTGAAACGATTATTTGTATTATACGAACGAAATTAATTGACTGAAATAATTGAAAAAAAAAGAAATTAGGAAACTTTCGGTCGTTAACGGAGAACGTCCTAAGTAAAATTTCATGTACTAACCGGATATGTGTCAGGGTCGTTTCCTGTATTCTGCGCATAGATATACTTGAAGACCTCGAGGGCCGCTTCGGTTTCGCCGCACTCGAGAAGGAACTTAGGGCTTTCAGGGAAGGCGAAAAGCCAAAGCCCGAGCATTAACGAGGGTAAAGCGCACAAGGCCACGAAGAGATTCCACGATTTGAAGGCGAAATCCGTCGACTCGTACGACAAATTCAACGGCACTATTACCCACGCGATTACTGTAAAAGATCATAAATTTGTTATGATGGGACGTTAATTAAAATGTTTATTCTGGGATAGCTACAGCGATAGATTAACTTTCAAAAATTAAATAGCCGACTTACATGGCAGTACGATAACACCAACGGTCCAAAACATTTCCATCCAGCACAAAATTTTTTCACGATGTTTCGTTGGCTGAAATTCGCCCAAATATGGGAAAACGATTCCCATAGCACCGGTAACCCTGAAATTACACGATTTGCAATGATTATTGATGATCATAGCTACTTTTAGCAGAACAAATGCGTAACGTAATTTTTATATGTACACTTACGCGAAACCGTTGAAGAAACGAAACACCAGAAAGACCCAGAAATACTGAACGAAGGACGATAGTATACCGACGATACCGTCCATAAGTAAGGTTGCTATCAGTACGATTTTACGGCCTTTTGTATCGGCCAGACAACCCCATATGTATGAGCCGATTACCATTCCTATACATTGGAAAAAAAGAAAAATATTTTAATTTTACAATTATATCTCAAAACTTACTTTAACGATAAGATTAATTATCTAACCAAGCATCGGCGCAGCGGTCAACCATCCCTTTGATGTTGAATCCATTTCAAGGTCGCACTGTGCTGCAGGTAAAACGAACGACAGTATTGTAACGCCGATCGCAGTGTCCATATAAATCAAGCCGCTTATCGCAAGTAACATGTAATGGAATTTTCCAAAACCTATACGGAAGAGAATAAATGAAATGGAATTTAATTTGCATCTGTTGCCGAATATGCATAACGAAAACAGGTTTTGTACGAATTGTGTATAGCATTCTTCATTTTTTTTTTTTTTTTTTTTTTTATAACGTAATAATTTACGTCTAATTGGGTAAAAAATAAATCGTTTACGTTGGTTAATTATAGCTGCGTATATTATCGTAAAAGAATTATACAGAAAGAGTAAGATCTTTACGAAATTGTTGCGTGCGCACAACTCGCGATGAATATTTGTACAACGATTTGTTCAACGAAAACAGTAAGCGATATGATTAACGACAAAGGGAAAAACTGTATCACTTTACATTTAATATATACCATTAATGATAAAAAGTATTGCTAAGAGATTGAATTAAATAAAATAAAATTAAATATCAGTCTCGGTTATTGTTTGTTTATTTAATCAGATAATTATCTCTTTCTAAATAATGTGAGTTTCGAATAAATAATTTCATTCATATTATTAAGTTGAAAATTTAAACTTTTTCTTTTTAAAGCCAATTTTAATTTCCATACAATAAATATTATAAGGATAGTTATATATTATAAAATATATAACTACATAGTTTCAAAATACGGAATAATAAAAAAATTTTCCGTATACTCGTAACCTCACAGTTCATTAAACAAAATACATTAACGATTATTCGTACACAGACGCGCGTCAAAAAAGGAAAAAAAAAAAAAAAAAAAAGAAAAGAAAAGAGGAATAATGAAAAAGAAACTTATACACAAAGTCGGCGGATGCTTCGAGATTTCAATCGATTCGATGCTTATCAGAGTCATTTGGAACCGAAGTAAATATTTGTCATGGAAAAAAGTAAAGACGGTTGATGCGATAATAAAAATGAAAAGCAAAAAAAAAAAAAACTTCGATTTTTCGGGTTGTTTCTAATACGGACATGGAAACGATCGAAAATGATAATTTATCGATTTATTAATTTTCTTAATTTATAAGATGCATGAAATTTAATTGGTATTTTGTATGACGTATAATATTCATGAGTATTGAAACAAAGAGTTTTAATGTATTATAACGGCATACTATACGATGATAAATTTTTCCTATCAGATAAATATTTATAGAAATTTAATGATTTAATATTAATATAAAAATATAGTTAAATAATGAGTTTAATTAAAGAAAATGTTTTACTTAAAGAAGATAAAAATAATATCAAACAATCGAAAATTTCCATAAAAGTACACACAATACAGAATTAATCGCATAATCGCGATATAAATATATAACTTTCCCTCCGCTTCGATAAGTAATCGATCGATCTGATCTGATCCGATCAAATCACAAAAGCCCGAGGATCGACTTTTTTAAAACTTTGCACGTGCGACATTTCCATTCTACGAAAAATAAAAGGAAACTTACGATCTATCGATATTGCGATACTTTTTTGTGATATTTTTTATACGCGTTATTGAAACAAAATTTTTGCTCATGATTGATGAATAAATTACGGTTAACGTTCTTTTTATGATTTTTATTATTTCTATACACACCTGTCACTGTGATCGCGTGCTCGAAGTCGGCACCTCCGTCTGCCAGGAAGTCGAGCCCTGGAAAGGAAAAATAAAGAAATATTTTTTTTTTTTTTTTTTTTTTTTTTTTTATCTCTGTGTTGATTATTGTTTTATCGAAAATGTGTAAATCTTTTGACATGTGAGACACGTTAAGCTTGTTGTTTTAAATAGCACTTTTAAGGAAATAATACACGTTAAACATTGATCGGTTAATATTACACTTGATGAATTTATTTAATGAAAAAATATATGTAAAATTTTAAACGAATTGATCATCTTATCACATAAATTTTGTTACTTTATTGTCTATTGTTAAAATAAAAATTAAATTTTCTAGAATTTAAAGATTCAAGATTATCGCAAAAATATCGCAAATATACTGTGTCAAGTTGTGAGCATAATGCATAACCTTAAGAATCTATAAATTCTACGATAAGTTCATTATTAAGCGCGAAAAGTTTACAAAATTTGTCTTTTTCCATTTAGAAATTAGTATTGACACTTAATCTTCCCTCGGACAGTGTACATAATCAATGTTTATCTTTTATTCAATTATTCAATAAATTCTTTTTTTTGTTTTTTTTCATCATTATGGAAAATTTAATAAATTTGTTAAGTATAAAAAATATTAATTATATGTTAATAAGCTCATATGATATTGTTTAAACGAAAAAACTTTCGCATATATAATGCAAGTCTTAAACAATATATTTTAATCGCAAATTTAATAATAATTACGCGTTAATTTAACATGTATGCGCGAAAAATTACGAAGCAAAAAAATTTCTATAAAAATAAAGAAAGCTAAACGAAATATTTATTGGTACTTAATCGATTTCAATTTCAGTCGTCGCGCGCGCGCGCAACGAGTAAAATAATACTTTTAAATCCTACATTGGTATTTAATTATTGATTACGATGTATGAAAACAATCGACAAAATTAATCCAAAGAAATTAATTGAGAAACTAAATTTTGAAATTAAATTAAAAGACGTATTCGATAATTAAAACGACATCTCGAGTAACCGATCAATTAATCGGCGGAAAAAATTGAGAAAAAAAAAAAAAAAAAAAAAAAAAATTGCGAATTATTTTAATTATGACAATAAAAGTCCAGCGGATCGATGAGTCACAATGTAATTTCTGAAAATTCAGATAAAAGGCGTCGATTATTACTTTTTATTGGCGGTTACGATCATTGAAAACTCCAGCTACTCAGTTAACGTCAATTTACACATTTGTGTTTGAAAAATTTAACGCTTATTGTTTGTCCCGCGCCAACAGTACAGATTTCACTCAAATGCGAGAAAGAAAAAAAACAAAGAAAGAGAGAGAGAGAGAGAGAGAGAGAGAGAGAGAGAGAGAGAGAGAGAAAGAATGGAAGAGGAGAGAGCATTACTGTCGTGTATAACTTATAACCGTGAGCGAACAGTGTTTGGTGACAATGACAATAAAGACGCCTCTAGACATCAAAGGTTCATTTTCCTTTCTCGAATGTTCTTCTCTTCGTAACTTTCTTACTCTTTGTTTTTCTTTAAATTACGTATTAAATTTCGAATATTCTCGAAGTTTTTGTTCGCTTTGGCGCTTGCTTCGACACATAATCGAGAATCGAATCAATAGTTTTTTCAAGCTCATCGGCAAATAAACATATTAAATGGGAGGAAAGTTTTGAAGATCGCTTTTAGAGAGATAACGGTTTTTGTCATTAGTTTAACTATACCTGTTATCTGATAAACTCATATGCATAAATTTTTTATTATTTATATGGATTTTGACGAGATTAATCGCAATTAATATTCTCTTGTTGCATAATTTTCATTTATTTGTTAGAATTGTCTCTTTTTTTTTTTTGCATTAAATTTGAATAATTAAAAAGTTTTTAATTTGCGCTCATTTGTTTAATTTGATAAATAATATGATCTCGAATAATAAAATAATGTAATATTTTGTTCATATTCGTCGTGATGAGACATTTAATTTAATTAGACAATTTTTTTTGATATTTTTTTTTTTGTACGATAAAAAATGGTTCGTTGTTTTGTATTAGAAATAAGCATAAATGAAGTTTTGAGATTTCCAATTTTTACGTTCGCACTATCGGCTAAAATTCGAGATGCAAAATAACTCGCTTGTTTAACGTTTATCAGAAAGTATCTTTTCTGATGAAATTGAACACTAAGTTTTATAAATCGTTGCCAATTATCAATCAAGTTTTGCGCACAATTATCACAATTACCGTAAATAACCAATTGAGATTGTTAATTTTCAATAGAGTTGTTTTTCATTTTATTATCTAATTATTTGTTTATTTGTAAATATATCATTGTAAATTTATGCAGCTTTGTTGTATTGTACTGGTGCCGTTGATATTACTACTCGTATCTAACGTTTATCTGCTTGGGAAATGATTCATAACGTTTGACTGTAACTATGAGAAACTTATGACAAAATTGAAAATCGGCAGTTTAAAATCGTATTAATTATACGAATTATAATAGTATCAATTGATCCATTTTTTTTTTTATTATTATCAATTTTCACAGACAATTGCACAGATGAAAATCATCAAACGCATTTTAAAAGTAAAAAAAAAAAAAAAAATTATTAAGAATTCATTATAAAATCGTGAAGAGAGAAAAATCGGTTCGATAATAGTAACGCATTGAGATTGATAACGAATGAATATACATATGTAAACTCACCCATCTCGAGATCCTTTTACGTCGAAGTAGCCCGTGGTAAAGAAACGATCGGTGAAGAAATCGGCGTCGGCGGGCGTCAAGAAACGTCGGTGGTCCAGGTCCTTGAGCGGCGATAGGATTGGAAGGGTGTCTCGTCGTCTCGTGCCTCGTTCTCGTCGACTTGTCCGCGGCTCGCTAACCGCGTTCATTGGTGTCTAGCACGTCCTCCTTCGTATTCCTCTTCTTCACACGGCGAAACTTACTCGCGTACTCTCTTTCACTCTCTTTCTCTCTTTATCTATATCTCTTCGACTCACTCACTGATACTCGGCATTAGCGTGTTGGATTATATGTATCGCCAGCTGTCGCGGGGCGACTACTGAGGTGGCGAGGCGTGCATCGCCGCCTTAAAACCCTCCCGGAGATAAGGCGTTTCGTTCTCTCTCTCTCTTTCTCTCTCTCTCTCTCTCTCTCTCTTTCTCTTGGTTAGTTGGTTGCTTGAATTGCTGCTACCGCTACCGCGACGACGTTGCGTTTCGCATCTGAGTCACTGTATATTTGTTCGCCTCGGGTAGGTGACACGAGGGATTAAGACGCTTCCAGGTTTCTTGGTTATCGGTAAGCTTGGGCTGGAGATTCTTCAACGTAACGTCGTCACCTTTACACCGATGGTAATTATGGGAATGATCGGTAACGCCGGTCTCGGGCTTTCGATGATTCTGAAAAATTTAGAAGGGCTAAGGTTTAACTGCTTTCTAGTGACTTTTTTCCGAGCTTTTAAATTATTGGAAAGAAACATTAGTTATAGAATATATGTTGATTGGAATATAAATTATTTGCGTTAAGATATTTAAAGTAAAAATATTCATTTTTTCATTAAATGGACTGATTCATTTAAACACATAACTTACTTTCAAAAGAATGCGTATAAAAAATTAATTTTGTTATTTTAATAAAAAAAAAAAAAAAAATAAAAAAGAAATAAAAATGAAAAAACCATCGATAACTAAATTAAAACATTGTCATTTATTTATACACAAATATTTATTCAATTATAAATTTTATAAAATTTTTAATAATTAAAAACGTTTATACATAACATTAATTTTAAATCTTTTTATTGAATTAAAACAAAGAATTTAAATCGGTCAATCTTGAATTTCAATGATTATAAAAGTATAAAGGAAATAAAAAATCTTAAGCATTGAAAATTTATTGAATCGATAAAAAGAAAAATTGAATTTTCTATAATAAATGTAATTCTTTTATTGAGAACAATAAAAATCGAAAAGAATTTTATCAAAGCTTTCGGATTTTAGCAGTCAACGGAAAAATATATTGCTGTTTCAAAAGATCGGTAATATTATAAGAATAGAAAGCATAATTAATTATTTATTACCATCAAAGAACAAAAGAATTTTACAATCATTTTATTCTCAAATTGAGTAATAATCCGATTGAATAATTTTCAATTTTTTTATGAATAATACAATGATAATTTTAAATTTACAAAGAAGTTTAAGTAAATTTTATCGTAAAACAGCGAAAACAATAGTTAGATATATAGTATACGATATATTCTGTTATTATTTGACATTCATTTAAACGTTAATAAATTATGCAGAGCTTATAGTAATATAAAAAATTTTTATAATTTGACTATTTGCAATAAATTAATCCAAACTATTTGGCTTAAAAATTTTCAAGCTTAACATTGATACGAAATTAAAAAAAAAAGGTTCAAACGAGATAACTTAATTACACCGGTGATAATAAATTATCATAACATCTTGATTTCCGCGATAATGACAGTTTATAACTTTGGATACCTTATTACCGCATAAACAACGAGCGTTCGCTTATGCGCGACGATGAAAGGCGAAAGGCGCTTTTGCGTAGTTCTTGAATTAATTTACGATTTTTTATAATTATACCGCGTAAGTTCTCTTTGTTATTTTCTTCTCTCATTGCCGATCGATTTTCATTATTTTATATCGTATTAATTTTCTTATTCGCGTATATATGTAGATATAAGCTTCGTATAAAAATTATTTAATCTATTATACGTGTAAAGAAAGACTTAAAAATATTTAAATCAAATTTAACGAATTTGTTCGATTTTCACAATTTCTTCATCGATTAATCAACGTTCGTTTGAAAATCGTTTCAATTTTAGCTAACGGAAAGCTCACATTTTACGTAAAAACGAAACGTAAAAATAAAAAAAAAAATCAAAATAATTCATTCGAAGTCGAAATTAATTGCACGCGTAATGCTCGTGTAAGCGAAAGTTGAAGTACGCACGAGCTAACAATAATTGACGGGCCTAACATAGTTTAACGCATACGAGTAAAGCCGTATGCGCGTCGTCCAAGTGGAAAGTTCTACGCCGGCGTCGCAGTAGAACAAATCGTTTCGATCGGCCAAGGGCGTTATCTTAAACATCAAAGGTTCGAGAAAAAAATCCAGATAGTTTTCGATTTTTCTCAACCTATCATCATTTTCATAAATATTTTTAATTTTTCGTACGTATTTTTCCTTACGGTATCTGTTTTTTTCCTTTAAAAAGCGTTAATTAGACGGAGTACCGAGAACCGAGTCGACGCTCGCTTATTACACTTTGACGGTTGCGTGTCGCCGATTCTCCCAGTATTTACGCACACACACATACACACACGCGCGATCACTGGGACTCATGTCGATTCCGCGTTGACGAGTTGGAATTCGACGAGGCGCGCTTTTATCGCCGTTGTCGTAGGCGTTTGCGCGATTTTTATTGTCGCTCCTCGCGCTTTATTGAAAGTTTCGCACGCTTTTTCTCGTCGGCCAATTTTGTTACGAATATGCGTAAGGATATAAATTTTTCAACAATTTTATTTTATTGTAAAAATTCGCGCTGTAGGATTGGTGAATAATTGAAAATTTAAGCGGTATTATGTACGATACACTTCGATTGTGCACTGTCACGATTAATCATACAATAATTGCTGTAATGTAAGAATATGTACATTGAAGTTTAAAATTTAAGAAAACGACGCTTATTATTTTATAATAATTCAAACGTTTTTATCCAAATATTATTTTTTCAAATTTGATTCCTAAAACTATTTATGGAGATAGTTTTTTCAAATAAAACAACAAAATATTTTCATCGTACTTTGTTGTAACCTAAAACAAATTATTTTTTTCAATACGTAATTATATATCAAAGTTGTTTTTTGATTTTTTTAATGCAATGAGAAATTTATAACCAAACTATAAAGTATTGTCAAAGTGTGTATTGTTCAGAGAACTTTTAGCCAGTTATAATTAAGCAATTCGATCTAACGATTCGCGGACTCAATAAAATACAGCAAACTCTGAGACTTTTTTAAAAATTAAATTCTATTATTGCGAGCAGTACACTTGTCGATATTATTACAGTTTTAATAATCGTTTATTTAACAATATATAAAAAAAAAAATCAAATTTTTTTCGATAACACAACGTTACCGATTAATTTTATCAACAACACCGATTTCTCGATTAAAATTAAAAAAAAAAAAAAAAAAAAAAAAAAAAAATTCCAATCAATTCTAAAAACTCGCTTCCTACACGCTCATAAAACAACTCATTCATTTCCGTATCTCGTCGTAGCACACAGCAGCGAGCTTTTAAAGTCCGCGAGCTGATTAAATCAATCGTAGGCAACCGAAGCAACGGATCTTTGCTTGCAATACGATCGTAGACAAGTTTGGCACGCTCAACTTCCGCGCAGGTTGACTTAATTCGCAGCCTCGTTTTCTTCCTCCTCGTAAGCGCTCCCCTCCCCTCCCCCCTCTCCCCCCTCTACCCATAATTTTCCGGTGGAGGGAGAGAAAAAGAGAAGTAGCTGTAATTTGCGCAACGACGGCAACTTGAACTCTCCCGTCCGTCTCGTGGCCGTAACCTTGAAACGATTGCTTGTGGACGTTCATGCGTACACACCTGTTGCACGGAAGGAAGCTTTTTATCGATAAATATTGAAACTTGTAAAATATGATTTTCGCGATAATGTATCTTCTAAACTACCCTTTAAAATTTTTATTTCTCATAAGTTAAAGAAACAAAAAACATTTCTGTATATAATAGAAAAAAAAAAAAAAAAAAAAAATTAGTTCGCCTGTTATTTTATCGCACCATAAATTTACGGAAAGGTTAACTTTGTTAAATTTTCTCGAGTCGCTATAACATTGCTTCTTATTTTTAAAAATTTTTACGATCGATATAAATAACGATAGATTCTCCCTTCTTTTTTTTTTTCTTTACGTCCAAAGTAACCTTTGCTTTATGAAATGGCGTCATTGTGCGCGGCTTTGTAAAATATTTTTTTATAAGTCGTATAACGGCCTACTCTTGAATTTTATTAAAGACATTTGTGACATAATTTTTGCGAGAAACCAACGTCCTTTTAGTTTTTTTTTTTTTTTTCAGTTTGCTAATTGACCCTGGAGAAAATAAAAAATGACAATGATATATATATATATACTCGTATACTGTGCTTGTTAGTTTCTTCTAAATTATTCAAGGATTTTATATTTTCGACAATTTTGGATACCAAGATAACGAATTGATACAAGTTTTTTTTAAAAAAGTATGAGAAACTTCAAGAAATGATGTAAACAATAGTATTAATAGAATTGAATTATTATCGTTACTAGCGATTATTTTATTTTATTTTATTTATTTATTTATTTTTTCAGGTAATTGTGCACTTTACGATGTTTATTTCACGAAAATGTTTGTTTACATGAAATATAACACGTTGAAAGTTAAGATAAATCGATAAAAATAAACTTGATAATAATAGAAGGTTGATGTATTTATAACTTAAAATGCCATAAATATTATGTGGAAATGCCTAATAAGTCATCAACAATGGGAAAGTTTTAAACGTTAAATCGAAAACGTAGTTTAGAATAAATTCATGCTTGCAGCTTGTTTTCTTTCATATTAATGAAATTTTAGATTTATATTTATTGCGTTTGAGATTAAATTGATTTGAGACGTCTTCGATGCTTTTTTCTCTTTTTCAAATGTGAAATTGTCGGAGCAAACTTTTAAGAGATAAGGATTGGTAAAATAAGGAAAAATATTTTTAAAAATAGCATAACAAAATGATTTATTATACAGTTATGTACAAGAAAATTGTTTTCTACGTTAATATTATATTTTTAATAAATTTTAGAGTTAAAAAGTAACATCAACGCGAAACAATCGAGCAACAACCAAGAACTTAACGGTGACTGCTTGAAATTTAAAAAAGAAAAAAAAAAAAAAATGAAACGAAATTAATATCAAGCTCATTTTAACAGCAAGATGTATACAACGAACGCGAGGTATGATAACGAAAGATAAAGGAACAAGAAGAATAAGAAGAGTAAAAAAAACAAAAGAAAAAATCGAGCGAAATCTCGACACTCGACATACTCATCGATGACGACGGTGTAAACGAGGCAAGTACAAAACAACGGATCGTATCCTTCGTGACTTTCCGCGAGGGCGACGATTAATTCTTTCGTAATATAAAAGCGCCGGCAATTAATGCGACGCACATCAAAGAGATCGCGCGCTCGCAATGGCAGACGCTTGCAGACACGCGCTAGTGAGTCACCTTTATTTTTTTTTTTTTTTTTTTTTTTTTTCTCTCTCTCTTTTTTTGTTTTTCCTGACGCGCGATTTTACTTCTTCTCTGTTTCTCTTTTCTACTTTTAGAATACGCGGTGCGTGGTGCTAAATCATCGTGCGATTTTATAATCGATCTAAGGTGTCGGAGGAAACGTCTCGATGTAATGTTATGTTTGAATCTGTTTTTTTTTTTTTTTGTTTTTTTTTACTTTATTAAGAGTTTGAAAATTTTTTAAAATTTCGTATTGGAAAATTCGCATATTTGTCGTAATTATCGTTGAGATAAACATTGGGACTGGATGCTGTTGTACGAAGATGTGAGAAATAACAATTAGCGTTAGTTGACGCTTTTAGCGAGCAAATACAATTATCGACTGTACACAAATTCTATCTACGAATTGGATGAAGTTAATTTTTCCGATTATTGAACTTTGTTTCATGTTGCTTTCGTAATATTTCTTTTCTTCTTATTATTAATCACAGTAAACGTCGATCGGTAGCCATTTCATCTTTACTTTAAAATACGCGTTAATATTTCTTTCGCGTATTATTCAGTGATGTATCGTTAGTAAGCTTTGAAACGATAAGTAAATGAGTAAAAATGTTATTATTATTAATTCTAATTTGTGAAATTTTAATACATCAACGAAATCGGATTATTAGTGCTAATACTATATAATTTTAAATATCTATCGAGTAATGAATAAAGGTATAGAATAATTTCGTGACAAATATATTATTTATTACGTACGAGTAGAAGAAGACTGGAACCGTGACACGGAAGAGGACGAACTATCTCCGCTCGTTGATTATCAGACATTCGATACCATCTTCCTCTCTCTCTCTCTCTCTCTCTCTTTCTCTCAATGTAGTTTTATCTGTCGTCCGCGAATATTAGTTCGTTCGACGTTTCTCGCTTCTATGCCGGACGAACAAAAGCCGATAGACAGATGTAAATATGAAAGAATGGCGCTCGATAGATATGTACGAGTATGTATATATATATATATATATATATATATATATGTGTGTTTATATATATATATATGAATATTGTATACATGCGAGATCGAGCGTTTTTCTAGTTAGAAGTGTTGCTAACTTGTTTGAATGAGATATATTCAATTTGAATTTGTTAGTTTCGGTCTTACGGTTACTTTTATAGCGTTTGTTGTTGATGGTTTCATAAATTGTCAAAATTTTTAAATTACGTAATTTTCCAACTTGGATGAATTTTCGCATTGAAATTTTTCATAAAATAGAGTAATATTATAAAAAAAACTTTACCCTAAATTTTATACTTGACACTGACACTTTCCAAACAAAGATTTCAAGATCAAGTTCTAGATAATCTTTGTGAGCATTAACTGTAAAATTTTCATTATCAGTGCAAACCGCTTTTTTTTTTTTTACGTAACGAGCAATCATTCTTTAATTATTGAGTAACTAAATTATAGTTTGGCATTGTGATCAGTTTCTACGTATATCGAATATACAGATTAAACACGCAAATGCGATCGAAAATAAATAAAAGCGCGTCAAATCGCATCGACGCCTGATAAAACAGAAATGAAGAAGAATAAATTAATTACCGATGTACAAACTCGCGATAAGTTTAATATCGTCGAAAATTTCACGACTAACTTTGGCCATTGGTGACTCGAGCAACGCGCGAATAAAAATATGAGTCGAAATATTTGTCCCGATGATTCGTCATTGCCGTGAACGAAACAATTCTGAAGGTATACCACAATTTATAGGAAAATTACGAACGTTCGAAGGAATATTTAAAAAGTTCGATAGTATCGATGAAGTGGATTTTTTATTTTTACTTTATACATTTTTACGTAATCATTACCGTTTTTCTAAGAAAGGTTTTTTTTTTTTTTTTTTTTTGAATTTGCGTGATTTTTAAAACATGTTTCTTAACTATTATTCAAAGTTTTAATATCAATTAAAAATTTTAAACGAGCTTATAAAATGTGACGATTTATAATGTTATCGTCATCGACTTAATAGAGTATATGTGTATAATCTTTTCTTGTGAATATGACGTAAATTGTTGATTTTAGGCTACACGACGAGATTCTTGTTATTAGTTTATGATGTGTAAATTTAAAGAAAGCATAATGAGATTAGGTGATTATAAAGGTGATTAAATTTTAATCTTTATTATAAAATTTTACGATTACGAATGCAGCTAAAAGCGCCGTTATTAAAACAAACAACTTTTAAAAATTCTGCATTAATTTTAATATCAGCTTGTCGTTGTATAAGAATTCATTGAAAATGTTTTTTTGGAAAATTTCATTTGAATTAATGCATTTTATGAAATTAGAGAAAAATAATTATGCTTACGTTCAAATAAAAGATGATAAAACTTTATTGTAAATATGTGAGTAGATAATTGCCGAGTATACGCAGACGCGTCTTACTAAATTGCGCGCGCATCTACTTATATTTGCACATTATTTTGTAAACTTTGATGAAATAATTTTCAACGTTTCCCTCGTTATCTAATGCAAAAATTCACATCTTTCAAATTCTAGAAAATTTTTCCATCAATTAGAAAAATGTGTATTATCGATAGACTCGGCGGCAGTTTTCTTTATCATTGTTGAATTAATATCGCGCAAAATTATTGCTCAAAGCGGTACAAGTTGCAAGATTAAAATAAAAAAAAAAAAAATAAATAAAAATAAAAAAAAAAAAAGATGTCGACAATGATTTGATACGTCTACATGCGTATCTCGCAAAACTCGTGCCTCGCACTCGTCACTTTACGCGACGATAAGAGGCCGCTGCCTCGTTCGCATAAACGTCACGCACGCTCGATGTATCCCCGTAACGTCGCGCGCGTGTAAACGTAAAAATGTAGTCGACGTTTGCGTCGCGTCGCAAAGTCTCCCGATAAATCAATTGGCCGTCCATTTCTAACGGTTGCTTTTCAGCGGCTATGTACCTTTTATCAATCGCATAAATCAATTAGGCATCATCTCTTCCTCTCTCGCGTGCTCTACTTGATTTTGCATTTTTTATTACTTCGATCAGCTGACGTTATATTCTTTTACTTTACGAGAGTAAATAAACAGTTTCGATTTTTTTAAATTTTCTCTGATTTATACGTAAGAAGAATGACGGCGAAGGACTACTCGTGTTGATGTCGTTGCCGTTTTATGCGACGAAGTTAGATTTTTGAAAACATAACCTAAAAATAAAGTAACACCGCGTGAGATAGCATTTCGGAGTACGCGCATGTATCATTAAGTACATCGTCTGTCTGTCTTCGATTGCGGAGCTATTTTTAATTCGTTTATTTTTTTACTAACGCACAGGTTATATGCTTGAAACGATATTTTTTTTTTTTTTGTAATGAAACTATACAGATACGACCTAATTATGTATTTGTTCTTGGCTTTATCGATATTTGAACGGTGTGGGGTCATGTTTGAATTAGAAAATATAAAAATAATCTAAATTGTAAAAATCGATGAGCATCAAGATCAAGATGAGCATCGTCTTATTTTGATGAAAAATTCGTTTGCATAAGTAAACCAGTAACGCTAAATTTTTTGAAATTATTAAATTAATTATCTAAAACGTTGACTTAGAGAATATTTTACGGTTATATCTTGATTAATTAAACGTTGAAAAAGATTTTAAAATATATTTTCTTTTTCTTATTTACCGAGCTGTGTAATAAATTTTATCATTAAAATTTAAAACGTGTTTTCTTCAAAGTTAAATACTTTTATAATCCGTTGTAATTCATCTTGTCTATCTTATTTTTTCAATTAAAAATTAAATAAATATTAACGAATATTTACATAACTTTATAAAATTCGTTTGTATTTGTTCGCGTTGAAAATTATCGAGCAAACAAAGTAAGCGCGGGTGCTACTTAATATCGCGTAAAACGCGAATATTTTATATTTGACGACATTAATAAAAAAAAAAAAAAAAAAAAAAAAAAAAAAAAATGCAATTTCGCACAAGCATCGTACGAAAAATTTACGACGACCTGATAAATCTCGTTATATAATAGTAACATTATAATCTGTATCAAATGGTAATCGTAAGGTATTGAGTAGGAAAATATCGCGACGAAATGCTTATTTTCATATACCTACTAGATAAATCGATATTGAAAGTTAGTTAATGAAACAAATATAACATCTGACGATATTGGCAAACGGAAAATATGTTACTTTTCTACTAAACGAGCAAACCATTACCTTGATATCTCTTTCTTCGTGACGAGACTCACGCGAGTATTTAAGTTATGCCGTTAAATGGTGCACTCGCAATTGTAATTGCGAATGCGGAAAACAATGAGTCAGTGCGTAGTTGTGAAACTCGACGTTTTGATCAAACAAGAGTTAAGTCATTAGTTTTTTTTTTTTTTTTTTTTTTTTTTTTTACTGTTTTTTAAACGTGTGGAAAAGTCCGCACGTGACTTAAAAAGCGATGAGGATTTCTCTCTCTTTCTCTTTCTCTCTCCTTTTTTCAGAAGTCTTTTCGCAATTGTAATTTAATAGCGCATATTTATGTAATAATTTGCTCGTGGTGTTTTTTTTTTTGCCTTTTTATTGCGGTATATAATTCAAATTACGATTGTTGCAATTAAATGTAATTATTAATAGTAATTTTCATATCATTGCTAATATTCATAACTTAACCATTTTGTTTTTTTTATTAAAACATGTAATTAAGTACATGAATAATACAATTTTAAAATGGAATATCAAATCTTTTGCGTCAATTATTGTTGAACAATCATATTTTCTTTACTTTGCGTCACAAATTAATTTTTCTGCTTTCATTGTAAAAGAATCATTAAAAAAGTTTAAACGCATAATTATCAAAACTTAAAATCTTACCAACGATTTTGTTTGAAAAAAAAAAAAAAAAAAAAAAAAAAAAAAACTTTAAATTCCTCATCACGGAACGAAAGCCATATTATACGTAAAACCGCAAAGTGTATAATTAAGTCGTATAAACGTTCGCTTCACGCGACTTATATACGCGAGAAAAAAAAAAAAAAAAAAATGATAAAGAAAGACAGGGAATAAAACGGCAAACATAATTTCGAGGTGAAGTATGTACAATTAGCGGGAGACGGGGAAAGTAAAAGAAGCCGTAACGCTTTTTGATAATTCTTCGGCAAACGACGTTCGAGCGAGAGTCTCCGAAATGCAAACAGAGCCAAGGTTAATCTTCAGTTAAGCGATATCAACGAGCCAAGCATTTAATTAAACTGCCAGCTTCTTCTTCTTCTTCTTCTTCTTCTTCTTCATGTAGATATAGGTTTGGTCCACGTATAAGCAAACATCAATTGTTGCGTGAACGGTAAAAGAGAGAGAGAGAGAGAGAGAGAGAGAGAAAGTAAGAAGGAAGAAACACTGGCTAATCCTGCGTTTAGAACGCGTTGACAGATTTTAGCGAGCGTTATATTGTTATTTAATTATGCAAAACTACACGGTAAAAGAGAGGAAAATTCTCGTGTACGTATGATTGCTGATGTCGATGTAAAATTTTTCATTTTTGTCTTCTTCTTGTTTTTTTTTTTTTTTTTTTTTTTTTTTAATTTCACGCTCACCTTTGTTACACATTCCACGCTATTAATCATTTTAGTTTGATGTGCGTAATTAGGTATGAAATGAAGTTTTACTTGATTATGAACGAATCAAACACATTGACGAGTGTAAATGATTCTTTTTTTAAAAAATTTTTAAGAAATGTTTGATTTAGAATTGAAGATTAGTTAAATATAAACGATAAATTTAAGGCGTGTCCTACTATTTATGACTTGTTATGCTTATCACGAACGTAACCAATTGAGGTAAGGTATAAAGCAATCTTATAATTTTTCTTACAACTTTTTTTTTCGAATTTACCACGTAAAAATTATGTCAGGTGAAATTGAATGCTCTTTTTCATTTCGATAAATTCATTTAGTTTACACTAATTGAGTGAAGCGAAGAGAAAGCATAAGTATGAGACACATGTGCAAAAAAAAACATCGAATAAAAATAATACACGGGATGTTTTAAATTTATAAATGTGTACTTAAGGCTAACATCGTTCGAGCTAATATTAGCATATTGCCCAACGAAAAATCTATCTTTTGATGTAAAACAACAATCGATAAGATTTCGTTAAAGTACTCGATTAAAAAGAACTAACGACTGAGCTGTCTCTTACTCTCCAAGATATGACAGAATTTTTACGCGCAAATAAAAGTAACGCGTGTTCTTCAATTTTACGATAAAATAAATCCATTTTGCAAATCTATTATCTAAAACAATTACTCCATCGAATCTCTGACGAATATATCACGTAAAAAAAAAAAAAAAATAAGCTATCTAAATATTCGAGCTACAATAGAAAAAAATAAATTAAAAATCACGATCGGTTACGAGGCCGAGCATTCGAGGTAACAAAACACGAAGGTGAACTAACAAATGTTATCCCGAACTTCGACCTTCTTGGTAAAAGCGCAACGGTGCACGATACGCCCGGTACTCGTATGCTCGGAAAGAGCATTATGTCCATCGTTTATCGATAAGGTGGACAAAGCTACCGTGATTCGATCTATGCGATATCGGTATTTAAGAGAGTCTCGATTGTTCTGGAATGTGTGGGCATGTGTTTAGAATTTGGAAGTTTTTGAAAGTTTTTTTTTTAAATTAAATAAACTTTCCTTGTGTTTATATATGTACCACGATACGATGCTATAAGTTTATTAAATTTTAAAAACGAACTCGTTATACTTTATTTTATCGCGACAGGTAGCTTGCTCGAGAGAAAACCTGTTTATTTTTTCATTATTCTTGTGCAAACCTTCTTTAAATCGGTAATCTTATCGGTCAAAAAAAAAAAAGGAAAAAAAAAAAAAAAAAAAAATTTTTGCTACGTATTACTTTGACACAGTTCTTTACTTTGACCCCTAAAAAATTATGCCTACGAATAAATCGCGTTTATCGTGCAATATTACTTAATGTATGCGGGTTGCTGATTAACAACAATATTAGTTTATAAAATTTTCGAGAAACGTCGCATAAATTATTGTATGTTTATCATACTAGAAAAAGAATATATTCTTTAATGAATGTTCTATATACAATCTAATAACGTAGAGCAATAAATTGTAAAACTACTGTTTTCATCGGATAACTAGTGAACAAACAAAAAAAGAAAAGAAAAGAAAATAATAAATCATAGAAAAAGAATCATACTTGTGCACAAAATTTAAAGGATCAAAATAAAATCAAAAGGAAAAGCATAAACAAAGGCGCAAAATTTTTGACACCTATACAGAATAACGCGTATGCATATACAGATTTAATAACGCGAGTTGCGCAACGCTCCCACAAAACGTATAACGAGGCATAAGTCGCGTATCGCGTTTATAAGCGTCCCAGTCGACGATCGACGAAAATCTCTTCGACGGAATTTACGACTTTGCGTCTCGAGCGTTAAGCTTCTTCGACTCTCGTTCGCTCTATCGATATTTATAACGGAGTTTGTGAAGAAAAAAACAAAATAAATAAAAGAAAAAAGAATAAAACGTTTTGAAAGTTTGCGCCCGAGACAGTTTTATTAAGTTTACATGAGCGTACGAGCAAATCCTTAACGACGGAATAATATGTTTGTTCGACGCATTTTCTTTGTTTTTTTTTTTTTTTTTTTTTTTCTCGATGTATTTTAACATTTATCGAATAATGCGTAAAATCATTATTAACGTAGAAACATTTATTTAATACAAATATTGAAAAAAAATTTCATTTTTTTGAAAATCGCTCGATTTATTTTATTTAAAATATTTATGCGGGTACAATGAAAGTTTCATACAATAATATCTTTATGTTCAGTTTTGGTATTTGGAACGAGTTGAAAAACACATTTATATCGAGGCACAATGTGTCAAGAATAATGCGAAGGGTAAATTTATTCTTTTTTTTTTTTTTTTTTTTTTTTTTCTTTTGTTTTTGGCTTTACTTGCTCGTTACATACTTGCAGTTAATAATGCTTGTTACTGTCTCATGTGCAATTAAGACCTTCGTTTTCAAGTATTTACCGAAGCGTTAAAGAGAATTCTATAATTATCTAATTCATTCTAGATTGGTGCAAAATTTTTAAAATCTTTTATAAAGTTTTTGATTTACGGGTGATACGTTACTCGAGTAAACAGTATTACGTAATAAATTTTTTTTTTTTTTATTTGTAATAAAACATGTGTATGATTTGTTGATAAATATATTTTCTTTTTTATTCGAATATTTGTTCAAGTAGAACGTTCTATGTTGCGATTAAAGTCAACTTTTCATTATTTTTTCATGTATTTTTCTGACTTTACCTGAAGTAAAAAAGAGATCAAAATACAATGAAAAAATTTAAAGTATTTTATCATTTGATAAATCAACTGCTTACTATAAAACTAAAAACAAAAACATCATTTAATAATCTATTTAAACTCCGTCGAATTGTCTCAACGCATCAACAATTCCAGATTTTTTATCAGATCAAACTGATTGATTTATATACACGCACAAATGATAATTTAGTATCTATTAAGCAAAAGAAAAAAGACAACATTGGCGCCGATCGCCCGTGCAACCCTAACCTCAAACCTGTCAGTGACGATATCGTGACGTTGAATGTTTAATCGCTAATTTATACCTCTTTTCTTTGACGCATTGCGTCGCGTAATTTATAGACCCTTTGTTATCGTCTTCGGACTTTCTTTCTTTTTTTTTTTTTCCCGCTACGAAAAGCACACGAGAGCTCGTCGTGTATTGTGACGTTGCGCGAGGTCGCATTGATAATGGCACTCGCTCGTGTATTTTCGTCGCGAGAAAGAAGCGAATGTTAAAACAGTTTGCGAGCTGGAATTTACTTTTACTTGTATATGCGTACAATTTTTTACAAAAGGAAGAAAGAATATTGTTTACGTTAATTTTTGCGGGTTAACTTGGCGTTTTTGAGAAAATATATCTCGGTTATAGTTATAAGAAATCGCTATTTCTTCATTTTGTTTTCGGAGAATTGCGTAGCGCATTAATAAATAAATTATTTCATATTCTTAAAAAATTTTGAATATTCTTTTATTCTATAGCAATTAACTCTGTTGTAATGTTAATTTTGTATTATTTTAATAATGGAACGTTAATATTTTACAGGCAGTAAAATGACTTATCATCTCAGCGTCTTTAAATAACAAATCAATTGTACATATATATTGTTTATACGATAGAATAAACATTTCTGTCGCATTGTATATACACTTATCGCGTATGTCTCAATTAAAATGAAATTGTCGAAAATTTATTTTTAATATCTTGTAAATAATGTTAATCTTATAAATAATTTGAGTAATAAAGTAACAAGTACATTAAATCACGAACGAAACAAGTGAACTTGCATAGCTGTGTAAAAAAAAAAAAAAGCGATTTTAAAATATTCAGCGTAACAATTGTTATATTTTTTATGATTAATGTACGTTGGATAAATTGATTCTTTTGACACGTGATAAAAACACATAGCATTCAGCTGGTAAAATATGTAACCGATATATAAATATGACGGGAGAAAAAAAAAAAAATTAATAAATCCATATCGGCATCGCGTTAAAAATGATAGATTAGTAGTACATAAATTCATTTTTAATTTTAGCTTTTATAAATTCAAAAATATTTTCACAACACTTCTTTTTCTGGCCGCCCTCCAATGTTCCATAAAGAGAGTATGGATATTATTTTCTCATCTTTGTGTTTTTTTTTTTTTTTTTTTTTTTTTTTTAATGTGTTTTTTCGTAGTCAGATATTTATAAATTTTTAAAAAACTATATTTTTTCTGTTCTATGATATTTTTATTCATCGAAAAAAATTTGGAAAATTTATCTGTTAAGCATTATCGATTTTAATTATTGTATACTTATTATCGATGGAAATAGAAATGTCACGTGTTTAAATATCACGAAAAAGTCAAGGCTTAAGCATGAAATTTGATTATTTATCGGTTATTGATATTTATTATCAGCGAGCAAAAAATAAAACTCTGTACTTATCGATTTTAAAATCATTGAGTTAAAAGAAAACGTTTGTATTACATTGATCAATATCAAAATAATAAAATTAATAAATGATTAATATTGATACCGACAATTGAGTAATTAAAAATGATGTACATATATATATATATATATATATATATTAATTTGAAATAATCGATTCACGATTTTTTTTTAAAACATTATCGTAATAAAAACGGCATTCGATTTCACGAAATAATTAAAAAATCGTTTCGTAAAAAGCATTTCATTCGTATATGTAATTGATAAAATACAATTAACCCGAGATCGCTCGTTAATATGTCCCCAAAAGACTGTAAAATTAAAAATTTGCGCACTCCTTATGAGTTACGCATTCGTCAACGCTTTGCATCAAGTTATGCTTCAGACAGATTCTAACGTATTTAATGCACGTTGGTTAAGCGTTTGATTTTGTGTAGCGTAAACGTTTTTGCGATTTGTTTTTGTAAATGGTCATATCAATATGCGACCGATCCTGGGTTATAGATACAATAAATCTTTGATATTTTAATCGTGTCGCAAGTGCGATTGCGATAGCGATTAAGATCGTTTCGAGGATTTCGAAAAAAGAGAGATAAAAAAACATTTATATTTAGATATAAACATTGGTCGGATAAAAACCCAAACGATTCTAAGAGTCATAAAGACCGATAATGTCCAGTTGGAGTATTTGCTTTTTATAACAAGTAGTACATAAGTATTTACGAGTTTTAATTATTGTCAAGCGTTATATTATTAATCGATGACTATATTTATTCTTTCCCGGAGTAATATTAAATACTTCTTGACGTTATAGCCTATACGTAAACAAGTGTCGTTAAAAATAAATTGCATTTTTTTATTTTTTTTTATTTTTTGCTTGTTTAATGGTTGCATTAGTGGGCTAAACTATGATAAATGTATCAAATTAAATTTGAGTCTTTTTTGTTAAACATCTTACATTGGAAGCGCACAATCTGAAAATGTAAGAAATTAAATTAATTATCGTAACTGTAAAATTGTTTTTTTAAATATTACAACTCAAACGTTACGCTCCAATAAAATAGCAAAAGATTTGTTAATCGTTATGTGCTCCAGAAACAATATTTTCTTTTTAATCATATTTTTATCGAAATTGTAACGAGAACAAAAAAAGGGTACGAAAACAAAATTTTATCGAATAAACAAACGATAAAATTCGGTTCGAAAAAAAAAAAAAAAAAAATATTTCCTTGGACGACAACTTTATTTTTCTATCTGTTAAAATCGATGGTATCGGTATACATCTAAAATCGTAAAACTTTTCCTTTCCGACTGTTTAACTCGTTCGTTGATCGATATCGCTTGAGATTGACGGAAGTTAATCATAGTACAATAAACATCGAAAGCTTTACCGCCGCTTACGAATAAAATGTCTTTGATTACGATATCGAAATCGGTTATTTAAACGCTCATTCGTTAACGTTGCGAAAATTTCTCATAAATCTCATACAACTATCCAATTTTTTATCGACTACATCTCTGAGTTTACTACATCTTAAATCATAATCGATTCCATTAAAAGGAACGAAAAGACAAAAAAAAAGAAAATCGGTATCATCATCGATCGCCCGATATCGCATTCACGTCATCTCTTTTATACATACCTCGAAAATAAAAAAAAAAAAATAAAAAAAAAATAAAAAAAAAATAAAAAAAAAAAAAAAAACTTTTCTCAGGTACTGTACACCCACGCGTACGTATTTTTCCCTTCGTTTCTTCTTATCGGGCCTTCGGCACGCGATGCGCATGTGCTTTTGAGTACGTTGTATAAACAGTGAGCTATATCGCGAGACGGACGTTACCCAGACGGCTCGGTTTTTGCCGGAATTTCTTTAAGGCATACGTATACATATATAAGCGCGTGTATATGTATATGTATATATGTATGTGTGTGTGTGTATGTGTGTGTGTGTGTGCGTGCGTGCGTGTAAAATTGAAGTAAAGTTTAAGGAGTTGGGCTCGTTTCTTTTATTTTGGTTTATTTTTTACGTACGAGGTTAAATCGATCGGTATACATATATATATATACGAATCAACAGACTGGAAGTTGTCGATATGCGTGTACTCGTATATATAGATACATATATATGAGATGACCGTTTGTCGATTATACGGAGAGTTGGTGATTCATTCGTCGCGATAAGAGCGCAATAGTAAATTAATAAATACGATGATATATCCGATTCAATTAAATTTTATGTGTTACGGTATATTTTGATGACCTTTCAGATTCAAGATTTATATGAAATATTTTTATCCCTCGACCGAGCTCACTGTTAATTTAATCATTGTTTCAAGTGCACTTTAGCCTTTTTTTCTCTTTGACTTAAAATAAAAGCTGCATTATCGCAGAGCAAAGGAAACGCGTTAATATATTTAATAAAAAGAAACGTCGATTGAACTCACCTTTGCAAACTGCCGAATGTCTCACGAATCACCAAATCGAATCTTCGCGTCGATCTATTAAAAAATCAATCGATTTTTATATCTTAGCTTATAGATCGTCCATCCGTTTTCAATCTCCGCCCGTATATTACAGAAAAGAAAATGAGAGACGAAGATAAACAAAGATACAGGTTCAACGTAACTTCCGCTTGAACCTGAATCTCTTGCGCTCGATTTCTCCTCGGCAAGAGCTTAATGCACTCATTTTCTTAATGTCGCACCGGCTTTAACAAAACCTTCTTTCTCTCGATCCTCTGTTCTCGATCTTCTTTCTTTTTAGGCGAAAGCAAACGATGCGCTTGTGCGACGTTGGTAACGTTCGAGTCCGATCTCCATTGGCTTCTCTCTTTTGTTCTTTCTTAGTTCGGTTCCGTTCGACGTCGGCTGTTGTTGGGGCTGCGCTGCCTCGAGAGGGAAAAAATATAGCGTCGATCGAATATTGTGCATTCGAAGAATGGAAGGGAGAGAAATAAAGACAGAGAAAGAGAGATAGAGAGTATTGTTTAAACGTAAGAGAGAGAGAGAGAGAGAGAGAGAGAACAATAAATTTGGTGGTTTAATGATTATTAGATATATGTGGTGTACGTGTGTGTGTGTGTGTGTGTTCGTAATGCAAGCCTGCATGCGCGTGCATGCTAAAATTAACGTTTTAACAGTGTAAATATAGGCAAAAGAGAGAGAGATTGAGAAAGAGAGAGAGAGAGAGAGAAAGATGACTGTTTTTCTTTCTTCTCGCTCGTGTGTGTATAGGCTCGTGTACGGTAGCGATATTGTTTACTCGTCACTTGGTGCAATAACCCTATTAATACATTAGCTTTTATAAGAGTAATGCGAAAGCGACTTTGCGAAAGCGCGAATTTTTTCACTTCTTTTTTTTTTTTTTTTTTTTTTATTTCGATTGATTTGCTGGGTTATACTTTGCTTAATTAACAAGCGATTTTATCAAATTTATAAATAGACGTTTATTTTTTATTATTATATAAATGGCGAATTGTCAAGTTAGCCGGGTGCCAAGAATTCGGTGAGTTTCATAAAACTTGTTTCGTCGGTAATTAATTATTTAATCATTCTTAAATATATTGCACTTTTAAAAAATATTAATCATTCTCCGCTGTTTTTGATGAATAACTCGTTGTTTATTTCAATTTGCTTTTTATATTTGTATCATTTAAGGCTTGTCGGCTCCGATGATTTAGTAAATGTTTAATGTACATATATGTATGTAAAAAAAAAAAAAAAAAAAAAACAAAATAAAAAAAAAATTTAATATATTTAATTGAATAATAACTATTTTTTTAAATGTCATAACGTTTAAATAAATATTTATCAAGATTTTGTCGAAAAGAATTTCTCACGATCTACATTTTTCACTCGTTAATGCAATTTAAATCATTTAAAAACATTGCGAAACTATAGATGTTGCAACTTATCGAACCTTGTACATATCTAAATATAAATTACAAATATACAACATAAATTGTTAAATTTTCATTTTCGAAATTCGCCGTTTTTTTTTTTTTTTTTATCAATATGCTTAATCATTTCCAATCACGAGAAATGAATTATGACTTTTGTTTTGTTTATTTTTTTTTTTTTTTTTTTATCGTTTATGTTAAATATGTAATTTAATTGCTGTTGGATAATTTAACGAGCAACGAATAGAGCTTGACAGTTCGATTTCAAAATTATAACGAGACACGTTATCCATTATTCTGTTTTAATCGATCGTCAATAATTTCCAATTATCTTTATAAATCTAACGATGCAAAAATTATGAAACAATATTAAACGAAAAGTCTTTCATAAAATAGATATCGCACGTACACGTATACCTAGACGTACCTGTACAATGGATAATCGGTAGTGTTGATCGATCAAAAAAAAAAAAAATGTACATACCCGCGATAACGCCTCTTTCTACTCAACATTCTCTTTCCCACTCTTTGACTTTCTTTCTCTCTCTCTCTCTCTCTCTCTTTCTCAATCTCTCTCTTTCTACCATATTTAATAAATTAATTAATTTTACGTATACTTAATTACATAACTCACCGAGTTTATCTTACTCCTTATCTCGACGTTATGCTGACTCGTAAACTATCGACGAAAACATATACCGTAAGCAGCGATGTCTGTCTGTCTGTCTCTTTCTCTCTCTTTTTCTGTCACGACCGCAAGCGCACGCGAACAACGAGGAGCGATAAAAGAAGAAACTGTCGCGACGCTGTGTATAGAGCTTGCGAGGCGATGCAATACTTTAGGCGGGCAAGCCTTTCCTACCTCTTCACTGGCCGAAAAGCTCGACTCGTTTCTTGCTTTTTCTGACCTACCCTCCCCCCCTCTCTCTCTCTCTCTCTGTCCCCGTGTTTCGATCGAGTACAAACGAGAAAGCGCGTATATGTATGTATATATACGAGAGACGGGCGCGCGTTGTTAATGTATGCGTACGCGTGTATTGGCAACGCGCTCGCTTTGTGTCTACCTTCAATATACGCGGGCGCGCGCGTGTGTGCGTTTGAGAAAGCTTCGACTCGCGCGTGTATACTGCCAGCAGCCTATGCGTGTTGCGCTTGCGTATAAACAAAAACTTAACGCGCCGATCTTCACGTACGCATGCATACACTTATACATCGAAGTCATTCGACTATATGCACGAGCAAGTGAAGCGAGCGTCCGGTAGGCGTTGGCAGATCACCGATGTATTTAACCGAATAAAAAGAGAGAGGTGAAAGATACAAGGTGGTACCCAAAAAACAAATAGAAAACAAAATAGAACCTCGGTGCTGTCTCCTCGCAAAGTCCAACGGGAGCCGCGACGGAATTTAAATTTACCCGACGCGAGGCCACGAGGGTTGCGGAAAAAAAAGACTCTCGAACGAAGCTTACCGATCGATGAAGCGTTGAGTGCGCGCTCGCGCGCTCGTCTTTTCGATTTTTTAGGAAAAAATTCATTTTCTCTCGGAGGAGAGCATAAATTTCTGGCGCGCGTTTGGATTTACTTGCGGAGCTTTTGCTTTGAGGGATATATGTACGCGATTAGAGTAAGAAAGACGCGCGATTTTATTTACTTATCGTACGTACGAGCGAAATGGATTTGCGTTGCGTTGAACGTTTATCACACGTTTGAGCGTATTTTTAATATATTTTGAAAATATTTTATTTTTTTAATGGCATATAACATTAATATATTATGCTCATGTTATTTTTAAATAGTTTTTAATCGTAATGAATTTAATTAATTAATAAAATTTGGCAAATGATAAATTTTTTTCGCGCCACGTTAATCTTTAGCGTTTAAATGTTTCTAAAGATTTTTAACAAAATAAATATACGCAAATGTATCTGTACACGAAACTTTAAAGATCTTACCAGATTTCACGCGAATAAGTCGTTCGTCAAAAGAATAAAAAAATTTAATTAATAAACTTAATTTTATCACTCTTATAATTGGCGATTATATTCGAAAAAATAATACTTAAAATTAAATCATGCGTATTTATCAATACAATAAACGGGAATAGAGATTAATTAACATATAAGAAAAAAAAAAAGGAAAAAAAAATCTTGTAATTGAGATTTAGATATTTTGAGTATACTGATTAAGTGTTATGGCTATGATAACTCACAATGTATATAAACTCTTTCGATGTATAATTTTATCCGATAATAACGGTTATTGAACCGTGTTGTAACAAATTAGCTAAGCGATTAAAAACAGCTAATTCGTAGACAGTTTGAGTATTTAACTAATTGATTATTAGCTATTTACGCTTTAGATATAATTTGATTATTTATCAATCATAAATTGAGTTTATTGTTTTAAAAAATATGTTTTTTATTGGTTTGAGGAGAGATTCATTGGAAATAAATAATAGAGATTTTCGATTACGTCATAATGTGAAATAATCAAAATTTTATTATCAATAATAACATTATTAATTACTTTGCGATATTCTGTACATAACAATAAAATGTATTAAAACTAATTCTGTAAGTCACGGAATACTTATGTTACATTTTCAATCGAGTAACCTTATTTACAATTATCTTTCTAAAATTACGCGAAAAATTTCATTTATTTTACAAATATTTCAAATAACGAAAAAAAAAAAAATATATATATATATATGTATATATATATATATATATATATTAATAGTAATAAAACGCTTTTTTATGCTTCACAAGCTTTGTATATAAAAACTTCATAAAATGCAATAAAACGGTAAAAATCTTACGATCGAAGTGCAGATAAAGCATAATAATTGTTTGTCGCTCTGCGAAATACATGTTCTTAAACAAACACGATGAGTAAATAAACATTTTTTTAATTTTTTTTTTTTTTAAATAATTATTCTTTAACGTATTTCCAAGGAACGAAAAAGTTATTACATTTTATTAGCAAGGGAACAGTCGTTCGTTCACCATATTGAATGATAATTTTTCTCAACGAGAGCTCCGCGTAAAATATTTGACATTTTTACACATCGCTTAATGTCGTTGGCTCGAGACTTGCGTGTTATTAAAATATCAGACTCATCGTTCATACCGCGTAACCTATAAAAAAACAAAATCAACCTCGCACATGTTTTCCGCCGTATTAATATCTATACAATTTATCTAATTACGTTAAAAGTGTATATCTTTAAAATTCGCGACGTGCAATATCGTGGATTACGATTATGCGATTATAACGGAAACGTGCGATTCTGATTTGCGCCTCGATATAGTCGAGCAATTTTTAAAAAACGTATAAATCTCACATTATGCTATATCCGTTGTATCTAATCAGTCATAAAATTAAAACATTAATCAACGATCGATCCAATATTCAATGTTCTCATTATGCTAATCCAATATCGAAATCAAATCACAATCGCAAAACTTTTTGGTAAGTACATACGGCCAATAAATGGCCAATCGTTGATTAAATAATCGGGGCGAGCGCTTAATCGCGCAACAACTCGTTCGTACGTTCAAAGCGCGAAGATTCTCTCACGAATTCAAGCGGCGCACAATAGGAAGCACTCGAACTTTACGACTTAATAGACTACAAAAAAAAAAAAAAAAAGGCAAGAAAAATAAAATTAAGTAACGAAGAAAAAGAGACCAATGAAAATATACACTATACACATAATAATATCGAAGTGCACCTCGTGACGCTAGAAAGATAGGGAGGAAAAAGGAGAGAGGGAGGGAGAGAGAGAGAGAGAGTGAAGCTTAAAATCCAACGCGGCACTTTAATTGCCGATTAATGAGTGCGTGAGTAATCCATCCCCGCGCGGCGGCACACACCGGAGAAAACTGGTTCTCGCTGGTTCCACAAACCTATATATAACCTCTAAATCGACGTTATCTCTCTTCTTCATCTTCGTTCAACAGCCGTTGTATATACGCGCGCGAGCGTATATCGTTACGTATACATATTAACGATGGGTACACACACACACACACACACACAGATACACACACACATATGCGCTATCGATGAGAAAAAACAAAAATAAAAAGCAAAAAAAATTAAAAAAAAAAAAAAAAAAAATAATCAAAAGGGTAAACTATAAAATAATAATGTAACGCGCGGCAATGCACACGAGTACGAAAGTTTATAAAAGGCAATCGTTAGCGGCGAGCCGACTGTAAGCGTTTGATTATGATAACTTATGCGAGTTGCCGATGATAACGATACGATGTGTGTGCTGTGCGATGATTATCGTGTCGAGGCGAGCATTTAAACTCCTTATCGCGACGAATTTTAATGAATTTATATTTTTCGACGATCAATCGTGAATTAATGGACTAGAAATTTTGTGCTCGATTGTTTTCAAGTGAGTGTAAAGTATTCGCCGTTCTCCGTGCATTACATATTCTTTTCTTTTTATAATTTTACGGCCTATATTGCATCTTTATACATACATATATATATATATATATAAATATATAAAAATCCGAAGAGAGATAACAGAAGTTTCATGGAGATTATTTGTTTCGGGCTCACGAAGCGAACCGTATAATTTTTTTATTTTTTTTTATTTTGTTTCTTTTTCTTCGTCAACGGATTATGCTTACAAAATTTTTGCATCTTTCGATTATTTAATTTATAATTTACCGATTCGGCGTTTTATAGAAAAAAAAAGAGCTTCAATGATTTTTTTTTTTTTTTTTACAAGAAACGGTTTTCTTTCATCAAAGCTCAACGCCTCGTTGTTACTCGTAAGTGATATCTCTATGAATGTACATAAAAACTAACTAGGAGATTAAGTTTGTCCCTATTTTTTTTTTTTTTTTCTTTTTATATCAGTTATGTAGATTTTTCACCAGTGTACGCAGAAACGTCGCGCGACAATTGCAAATCTAATAATCTTTTATGGACAGGTAAAGTTTATAATCTCCCTTTTTAAATTAAAATCGTTCAAGTATCGGTTACTTTCAGTTAACGCGTATATATATATATATATATATATATATTGACAAAATCGCTCGTCTTCGTACAATGGTGAAAAAATTCATAAATACGAAAGTGAAAAAAAAAAAAAAAAAAAAATCTATAAAAAATTATCGATCTACGATAGTTGAAGTAATAAATTTTATACGCGAAATAGTTATCATTTTTTGGTTATTTTTCGGCTGACTTTTGAAGCCAGTCGCGATAGAATTACAATTTTCTTATTTGAGCGGGAATTCGTCACGCCGCGAAAGCTTTGTTCTGTTCTCCCAAGCTCGGGCAGTCTTGAAGTTTTCTCATTTTGTCTCTGCCTGGTGTTAACCAACTGAGCGTAGAGGCGACTATAAAGAAGAAAGAACATTCCAATCTCGTTGAATGTTTTATTATGTTCAAAAGTTGAATCATTTGCAATTGAGTATTAAAATGCTTTTATTTATTTATTTATTTATTTATTTATTTATTTTTTATAGCGATTAAGATTGTAAATTTAAAATGTCGTGTAAAGCGTCAGATTCGGCTTATTTGATTTTCGAGAAACGCATAGTTATAAATTTCATCTCGTATTATTGAGTTTAATGAAAACTGATGAGACGATTAAAAGTCATTCAAGAAAGTTCTGCGCAAATTGAGCGAATAAGTTCGCGTGGTACATTCGTTCAAGAAGTTAATTGGATTCACTTTGCGAGCGTTTTTTCTTTTTTTTTTTTCCAAATTTACATTTCACGATTATTGTAACATTAAACTTACTTTCTTGAGTAAAGCTCGAAAAAAGTTAAAAATTAATCGATCAAATATTCGATTTTGTTTCCCCCTTCGAAAAAAAAATTGTGTTTTACGTTTTTATTTAACAATAACAAGAAAAAATATTGAACCCAAGCAAATATATTTAAAATTACACTTATTGGAAATTTTTTTAAACTTATGTATCGAAAAAAAGAGAAAGAAAAAACAATAACAAAAAAAAAAAAAAAAAAAAAAAAAAAAAAACGACGCAAACACAGCTGAAGAAATAATCGAAACCGATCGAATTCACGTAATACACACCGACGTTATAAAAATTCCTCGCTCACTAATCACAAGCCGAATCGTAGCTGAAATAATGCACGTGTATATATGCTTGGTCGATATACTCGTTATACTTACGGAACAACTGAGAGGCCATAACAATGATGAGAATCGTGCAATAATCATCGATGAGGAAGCCGAATAGCATATTACCGAAGAGAGAGCCGCAACGACCGATGAACAAAGTTACCGCCGTGGCCATTACCCTGAAAAAATTATAATATATATATATATATATATATATATATATATATATATATATATATATATATATATATATATATATATATTGCTGCGTCAATCCGATGTTATTGTGATTGTTTGATTTATCGGATAATCTATCAATAATTATGTAACAGATAATTTTGAAAATATTCAAACTTTACTATTTTTTTTTTTTTTTGTTTCTTTTAGAATAAAATAATTTTTGGTAATAATCAAAGTATCTTTTAGTAAAGTAATATTTATAGATACATTATGCTATATTCATTTAAAGTGAATAAAATAAAGATTTAGCAATTTTTTAGCAACTATGTAAATGTTCAATTTTATATTAAATATCTTTAAATTTAAAATAAGCATTTTTATTATATTTATTTTTCACTTTGTTAATTGCAAGTTGAATATTTTATTATGCGAACATAAATGAACAAATAATCAATTAAATTATAAATTTGCCAATAAAGTGAAGCAAATAAGTTGTTGAATCAAAAGATTTGAATAAAAAACAGAAGTGAAAACATTTTTGTTCTTGAAAATATTGAAAATTATGCGCGGTAATTCATTGTCTTTCAAAGTTTAGTATTATACCATAAATTTTTGCAGTACGTTGTATTTTCATCTTTCGAATTAATTCGCATAAAGAAGCAGTTATACGCGGCTTCACGTTTGCGCTCGACTGATAACCGAAGTTCGCGAGCGAAGATAAAAATTAAGCGCGATAATGCGAGTGAAAACATGAACAGCTGATGGTAACTTGTTGCTTTATTGTTTATCCTTTCTGCGTTATTAATTTCTACTTTATCGTAAATAATTTTGAAAAATGTACTTCTGAATACTCCTTACAATTTAACCATTATCACAGTATTTTTTTTTTTAACTTTATAGAATGCGTCAGAATAATTTACATCGTTATAGCAATCGACTTTATTATAATTTAATGTTTGAAAATATGTGTCATCGCACATAATTCGAACATTGCATATTTCAGTGACATGCTTTATAAATATTTATTTATTTATTTATTTATTTATTTATTTTTTTTTTAATCGATGTCCGTTATTTGCTATTTTTTTTTTCGTCTTCTTTTTAAATACATTAATAATTAATGTTACAGCCTTAACATTTGACGCTTTTATTATTATCTATATTCTAGATACAATGTTGGTTAGAATTTATAATTAATTTAATGACAAGCTTCAACGCGGTCGGCTATGATTTATTTATAGATCAAGATTAATACACGTAAAGTAACGATCAAATTTTCGACACAATTATACTTAAAATTAACTCAAAATGTTTTTCAAAATGGGTATTTTTCCTTTTTTTTTTTTTTTTTTTTTTTTTTTTTTTTTTTTTTTTTTTTTTTTTTTTTTTATAATTCTCATTAACAACTATTAAGTTTGTAGTATAAAAAAAATGTAAACAATAAAAAACTTGGTTGTTTTTAAAATATTATTTCTGACCACGAAACCCAAAATTAACGAAAATTAACGTTTTAGTTTCATATATTTAAATTTATTACATTCATTATAAAATCAATATTTTAATTTTTACATTTTAAAAAAGTTAGTATGCTGGTGGTTTGAATAAATTAAACATTTTTATCATATTCTAGCAATTATGTTTACTTGTTTATTCGAAAAAATACTTTTCAAAACAATAGATAGCCTAAAGAAAGTAGAAAAACTGAATGTCAATATTAAATTATAACGTTGGCTCAAAACTGATTAAAAAGTTTTGATACAGTGAATTTTTTAGATACCGGCAAAATCAATATCGTCATGGAATCAAAAAAAAAAAAAAAAAAAAAAAAAAAAAAAAAAAAAAAAAAAAAAAAAAAAAAAAAAAAAAAAAAATTTATCGCTTTAAAAATGATCCACATACGACATACAAGTTTTGTTGACATACGCACGTCGGCCCGTTTGTAATAAACCATGCGTTTTTTAACCATCGGCGTGACACTATATACGCTGTTTTTAAATTTTGACAAAGGTGACTCTGTCGATTGGCTGGAATGTTTAAAATATCATATAACGAAGGATATAAATCCGTATCAAGTGACGTTTTTCATCGACAATGTTAATACAACAGTGCCTACGATTCGAAAACGGATTATAACAATGATTGCCAAAGAGATACCGATTTTCAAGTTCGACATCGACAGCGTGACATCGATATACAACGAGCACGGAAAAAACAGTTTGCTTTTAAGGAATTTGAGGTATGCAACGTTGAACGTTGTGCTTTACGAGCGAACCGAGACGTTTGTTGAAAATAATTTTCATCGTCTTATCGACTTATTCGCGAAAACGCAACGTTCGGACGGCCAGCGTAAAAAATTTCTTATCCTTTACTTTCGCGACGGCGATTTGATGTGCGAAAATTTCATCGAAGATATACTCTTGTATTCGTGGAATAAAAAATTTTTGGACTTTACAATATTAGAAATAAAACGAGACAGCGATCTAACGTATCTTCATAATTACAATCCATTTTACAATCGTTTCACGAAAATCGAGTTTAGCGATAACGTTGAAATATTTCCGAACAAATTACGCAACGTAAACGAATATCCGTTCACGCTGGTCGTCTTCGAAAATCAACACGTATCCGTCGAAGAAGTCAATGGAAGAATTAAAGTTAGAATCAGCAGCGATGATTTTTATGCAGTTTTACGGGTCGCTTTGAGTCTATTGAACTTTACGATAGAGTATCACGAGAGCTTAAACAAACATTATTTACTCGAAAATTATATAAAAAAAGTAAGGAAATTTTTCGACTGCGAGCAAATTAACGGCACATTACTACCCTTACCGTTTAACTTACGAATACCCAACACGAGCAGTCTTTACATGGAGTACGAGTTGCTCACTTACGTCGGTATCGTACCGATTTTTCCCGCGAAAATATTGCGCATGCCCTACGAGATATTGGTTTATCTCGTTGCCGTTAACATTATCGTCATGTGTTTCATCAACGCGCTCGATTTTTTCAAATTACTCGGCGAACGTTGGTTAACGATCGACGTCGTCCAGTTATTTTTCGGCGCTATGACGCCGATTAATCCCCGTAAATTCATCGATCGTGTCATTTTGATAAGCATGCTGTTTTACTCGATGATATTTTCAACGTTGTTTTACTCGAATCTCGTCGACGTTAAAATTGTTTACGTCGAGAGGCCGATGCGCACCTTCAAAGAACTCGACGAAACGCATTTTCGGCCTTACGTTAACGAAAAACTTTACGATATTATTCTCCACAACGAGGACAATCCTTACATAAAGAGCATAAAGGAGAGAACTGTTAAATTGAACGAGATACAAGAGTGCATAGATATTTTAAAAGCCGAGAAAAATTCTCTATGTCTGCTGATGAAGTGGAACGCCCAAGCTGCCGTTAAAAAAGCTTCGAATCCCGACGGTGGGCCGACAATCAGAATAGCCGAGCCGATATTCGCTAAACAATTGGCGATATATACCCTCGAGGAAGGCTCACCTTACACCGACAAGCTACAAGAAATTTTTCGACGAATTTACGAAACGGGTTTGTGGAATAAATGGTACAGGTTGCGAAAGGTACGCCTATCCAAGTATAAAAACAATTTTACCAAAGAAATTACGAAAAATATTTTATTCATCGAATTGGTCTTAGTTTTAAGCGTCGGTTATTTTCTCGGATTAACCGCCTTTATTTGGGAACTTTTCGCGCGCTACGATCGTTCAAAAACCAATCGTTAAATAAACTTTAAAAATTGAGAGTTTTTAAAAAATTTGTTTCAATAATTCTATGCGAGTCGTTAGATTTTTTTTATTATTGTAAAATTTAAAACCTAAACTAGAAAATATAATTATGTGTACACTTATAAAAAAAAAAAAAAAAAAAAAAAAAATCTTTTTAAGATTAATTTATGTTAATTTTGTACGTTTCATTTGTATTTATTAATAATATGTGACACGTTTAGAATAAAAGTATCGATATCAAATTCAACAAATTAAGTCTAAAAATAAAAAAAAAAAAAAAAAACGAAGCGAAAGAATTGCTTTATCACTGGTAAAGATAAAACCAAACAAAACGGTTAAAGTCTGTCTTTGACTTGTTGTATTCGACGGCTACTTTTTATATCATATATGTATATTTATAAAATTTTTTCTCAGCTATTATTCTTAACTATTTTATCCTTTAAATATAGCATGAAAATTACCTTTTAACATTATCGATCCTTAAATTGCAATTATCGAAAAATGTTTTTAAAAAATTTTATCAACGCATCCTTACCTGAGATTCGTAGGAAAGAGTTCGACGAGTATGCAGAACATGACGCTGATGTTGAGGGAAGTGAAAGCTTCGAAAACGCACGATAGTACGAGATTTTGTATCGACGTTTTAACGAAGAAAAAGGCGATCGTAACGGCGCACGAAATCGTTGCGGTGAATACTGTAAAAATATTAATAAATATTAAATTGAGAAATAATAACGATAATAACGTTATCTTAGCTTGTTTTGGATATATTAATAAATTATTATTTAGAATAACTGCACTTAAAGTATTTTATATTTATATCCAATATCGATAAAAATCGTTGCAATTGAATATTTTGATTTTAAACTTTATCGAGTATCATATATCGAGTAAACGCACATCGGACGACGATTGCGAATAAAAAATTTTAATTCCAACAGATAACAATAAGACTTGAAATTAAATATAAACATTCGATGGCTAATAATGTATAGCGTTGGTTTATTATTATACTCACATATGTTATAATTATAAAATAATAATACTTTAATAAAACTACTAAAGATAATTATTCATTTTTTTTTTTTTTTTTTTTTTTTTTTTCATTTATATTTAACATTGAATAACACACGATCGATAATTTAATTTTGCTTAACAAATCAACAAATGAAACAGTTTAAAATAAATAAATAAATAAATAAAATATAAAAAAAAAAAAAAAAAAAAAAGCTTTCTATCATTAAAGTATTCGTTAATATACGTACTTTGATATATTCGGTAGCCAAGGCGATCAATTGTTAGGGGCAAGATAATGGCAAAAGGTAAACAAGCTACGCCTAACAAGACCGAGTTCACGTATACACTGGTGTCCATCCGGCTGTCACATCCAAAGGGGTCGCTCGAATATTGATGCTGTAATTTAACGTTGCAATTATCGTTTAAATTATTGCCATCTAATTTAAAATAATGAAATTTTTTTGTTTTGTTTTGTTTTGTTTTTTTTTTTTTTTTTTTTTTTTTTTTTTTGTTTTTCATCAAATTAATACAAAAGCACACCGATCAACACGATATCCATGCGCGCGAATACAGATCAAACACCTACGTTATCGGTGCTATTCGTGATCGGCAATTGGTGTTGCGAAACTGTGCAGACGCTGGCGAATTCACCGGGGTAAGTTTTCTCGAATTCGGCGAAACGTTGGAACAATTCCGGGAACCAGGTCATGAGGGAATAGTAGGTCGAGGTCATGCAGAACATTATCAAGCAACAGATGCACAATCTTTTAGCGTAAGGTTTGCGTATCAGTTGTTTAACTTGTGATTTCGAGCTTTTGATCATAACTTTGAGTTTCTTATTCTTCGATAAGTTGATTTTACGCTCCGTATCTTCTGTTTTTTCCATCTCAACTGGCTCGGATTGATTTACCAATACGCTTATCGTGGGGTTTGAACATTTTGCCAGTTTTTCCTGTCGATTTAAATTTATCAGTTAATCATTGGAAATAATTTTAGGTAATCTAATAAAGTTTCGGTTGTTTGGATTTTATTTTTTTATTATTATTATTATTTTTTTTAATTATAATTTTATCGCGTGATTGGCACTAATTCTTTCTTTATAAAATATTGTTCATCGACAACGTTAAAATTTTAAAAATCCATACAAATAAACTAAATCGGGTCAAGCGATCGTTTTGTAAATTTAAAAAAAAAAGCATCGGCAACGTATCCAACCAAGAAGTAAAAAAGGACTCCCTCTTTTACTTTTCTCCCTCGCGTATAAAATAGCAAAAAAAAAAATGAAAAAGAAACGTACTTTGAATTGTTCGGCGGTTTGTCCGGTATTCTCGACGTACATACGCGTGAGAACCTTGAGAAGAAGATCGCGTTTTCCATTCTCGGCGAGATACTTGGGAGTCTCGGGTAATGCAAACAGCCACAATCCGACGACGAGAGCGGGCGACGCGCTAGAAAGGACGAACAGGTTCCACGAGCTGAACAAGAAGTCGAGGTGTTTGAACTTGAAATCCAGGGGTATTACCACCCAAGCGAACACTGCAATTTTATATTTATGTTTATATTTATGTTTATTTATTTATTTTTAGCGTTTTAACTTTTTTCATTGCAATAAATTAATAAGTTGTCAATGGCGATGGTTAATTTTGATCGATTATGGGGAATAGTTTATTTTAAATTTATTTTAATTTTAAACCTTGTAGAAATTTAATATTTTTATACGATCGACATTTCATGATAAACAAAGTAAATAAAATTTTTAATGCACACGGAGTTATATTATTTATCGTCGCTTCGTAGAATTAAACAAAAAATGATATCTTAAGAAATGAAAAAGCAAAATGAAAAATACTCACGCGCTACGGCGATGACGCCAATGGCCCAAGAAAACTCCATCCAGGACAAAATCTGATGTCTATATTTTGTCGGCTGAAATTCACCGAGATAAGTGAACACCGTCGATAATTGACCGGTCACACTGAACAATGATAAAATTTACACGTTTGTACAAAAAAAAAAAAAAATAGAAAAAAAAAAAAATTTAATTTTGCATACTTACCCAATACCGCTGATGAACTTAAGAAATACGAATACCCAATAATTGGGCACCATGGATGCGAAAGCGTCGGAGATGAATTGCAAGAATACCGATATGAGTAAAGAAAGCCTACGGCCCTTCAAGTCTGCTATGTAACCCCAGATGATGGAGCCGACGACCATACCTGAAAAATATTTTTTAATATTGATTTTATTCTTTTTCTTTATTTCTTTCGTTTATTAATATTAGATCGTTTTAAATTTGCGAGTTTCGCGATTGTTGTTTTGTAAAGGCGGAAAATTTAATCGATTGAATAAGATATAAACTAATCGCTTCATTGGAAAAAATCATTGCTTTTTTTTTTTTTTTTTAATATATTATGCAGTTATTACGCTTATCGGTATAATCTTAAAAGTATCGGTAATCGATTGAATAATTGAAAATTCTATAATCGTTAATAAAATCGTTTAAATTATTCAAAATCATATAACAATTTATCACTCGAATAATTGTAAACGAGGACGAAAAAAAAAAAAAAAAAAAAAAAAATAACGTTCATGTAATCGGAAACATTAAAAAGTCTCATCTTTCGTAGTTTTTAGAAAAGCCATTTGAAATTTATCGTCGGCAAAAAGAAAATTTTACAGCGAGTAAAAATACATATATGTATACATCTAAATAAAACATCGCGTTTACATATAAGTCTACAACAACAAGCAGCCAGAGACGCGAAGTAAAATAAATAGAAAAGATAATTAGAAATAAATAAAAAGATAGCATATTTTTCCGTTGACTTGAAAAAAAAAATAAAAAAATAAAAAAATAAAAAAATAAAAAAATAAATAAATAAATAAATTATTTTCAATTATCGCAGCTGAGGTATCATAATAGAATTTATGTCGTTGAATTCGATTACGTGTTGCATTAAGCGAATAAACGCATTGCTTTCTTATCATTGCTGACATAATAATAGATACATTTCAATGCCTGCAATTGTTCCTTTATTTTAACCTGAATAATATGTAAAATTTATTATTATTTTATTTTATTTTTTTTTTCCACAACGACAAAAAAATATGCATATCGTGCTTTAAACAGAGTTTTTTATTATCTCGAACTGCGCTCAAACGGTCGATTAAAAATAAAGATAATAAGTATATGTGCGCGCGCGCACATATAGAACTGTATAAACGAAACGATATTTTTCTCACCCAACATCGGAGCGGCATTGATTCTGCCTTTGTCGATCGTCGTCATCTCGAAGTCGCACGCCGCGGTGGATACGACGAAGCCGACGCTCGTTATGCAAAACGCACAGTTGAGATAGATGAGCGAGCAAACGGCTGTTATTTTAAGATTGAACTTACCGAAGCCTGGTTAAATAGAACGATAAATTTTTTTAATACAATAATATTGCGAAATGCTAGAAAAAAAATGTCTTATTGTACCTGTCTGCTCGACGGCCTGTTGGGCTATCGCTTCTTCCATGTACATCTTCTGTAACGCGATAAAATATTACATTGGCTTTTTATTATTTTTCTAATCTTCTTTTTTCCGTGGTTTTTCATTTTTTTTTTTTTTTTTTTTTTTTTTTTTCATTCTCGTATAAATTTGTTTATTTACGGTGCACTTTATTCTTTTAAAAATTTATTGATAATTACAAAGTAATGAATTTATCAAAAAAATAAAATAAAAAAAAAAAAAAAAAAAAAGATACATATACGAATAAATATATTATTAAACACGTCCGCGTGAAAACTGAATATCATTAAACGTAATTTATGCTTTTTTTTTTTTTTAAATTATTAATCATTGACATTATTTTTAACATAATTACGTTATTTTTAATAGCAATTAATTTATTTTTCATGCGCGATAACGCAGATAGTTTATAATATTTTTTTTTAATTATTAATAATGCACATAATTATTAATAATAAACATAAATTAACGATAAAACTGGCAATATTATGTAAAGATAATTAAATGTCTATTAAAATATAAAAACAAAATTATGTTATTTATGCATACATTTTTAAATACTGAAGAATAATTAATGCAAATTTGAGAATAATAAATTTTTTTTATTCACTTCTATCGTTAATCAAGCAATAAATAATTACACAGGAATTGTAAACTTTATGTATTAGAATAAAAATAATCTATTTTAAAATTTTATTTAAAATAACAAATTATTAATTTTTTTTTTTAATTAAAAATAACTATCTACATATTTTTATTTTATGTTTTGAGAACAATTTTAAATAAATGAAAAGAATTTTAGTATTTATCTCCTAAAATTCCGAATTCTGTGAGCGATATCTTTATTTTGTTTACTTTAATTATAATTAGGTTATCATAAAAAAAAAAAAAAAAAAAAAAAAAAAATACGTCTTCCAACCATACAATTTAACGAGTAAAATTCTTTGATTAAAATTACAATTATATTCTTTGATTTAAAAATTTTACTTCTCAATTTAAGATCGCATTTAACGTTAATAATTTTTATGATTTTATGATCACAACAACGACGAAACTTTTTGGACACTTGCGAATACAGCGCAATTTTTAACTATTAATTTATTTTCTTTCAAAAATCATCTCATACAGATTATTTTCCGCAAAATAATTTCATTAAAATAATTTTTAACATAATTTCTTTTAAACTACTTTTCAGATAATAGTCAAATAATTATTTTAATGATAAAATTATTAATGACTACCTTGAACTATATAACAACGCCTAGTTGAAGCTTAAAAATAAAAAAGAAAACTCGTACAAAAAACAAAATACTTTGAATTCGTTTTTCCAAATAATGTAATTTTAAAGCATAATTCGAGCAATCAATGCAAAACCAACATAAAGCGTTCAACCAACGAATTTCTTCAGACGCGTCACATCAGATCTTAAGTTTATTATAATGCACTAAACGTGGTTTTCTGGTTTTTAAACTTAAATACACCGACCGCGAATTAAATCTTTTTTTTTTTTTTAAAGTACGTTATCAAGTTTGGATTATAATTGATTTATTGGATTATTACATACGAGCGAAAAATTAAAAAAAAAAAAAAAAAAAAAAATGTTTTTGATTAGTATATCCTAACATTTTTTTTTCTTTTTCAACTTCGTGTTTTGGGAATGAATAAACGCGCGATAAAAAAAAAAAAAAAAAAAAAAAAAAAAAAAAAAAAAAAAAAATCGAATAGTAATAACGTCTCTCTTGCACGTTCATATAAAATTGAACGTAATGCAGAATCTATTTTAAATACGGTAAATTTTAACCTCAGCTTTTTCATTCTTTACTTTTTGCTTTTTTCCTTTTCTTTTTTTTTTTTTTTTTTTAATTATCTTTCGAGTTGACTTTTTTATGCACAATTTTGTAATTGTAATTATTTATCAGAATAAACTTGATCGCGAATATATACGTGCAAACATTTAATACATACCTGAAACGCGTTTGTAATTATAGATTATAAGGTAAAACGTAAGTTAAAATCAAAGTTAGATCGTCGGCTCTATAGTTCGATAAATTTTCTCGAACAATTTTTAAAGAGAAGCCAATACTCGTTTACGAATTATAACGATCAACGTTATACGATTTGCATGAAAAATAAATGTAAATTTGTCGCTATTAAACTTTTCTATTTCTCGCCACCTTTCTTTTTCTAAAAAGGAGCTTCATTTTCGATCTATATTTAGGAGCGGCTGCGGTTGCTTTTAATCGAATCGCGAGTTAGAAAGTGCCGCGTAGGATTAAAATATCGAGCGCGCGAATAATAGCAACGAAGACGGATTATTTATATTTATAAATGTATATATTCGTTTTAACCTTAGCGATTTAAAATGTCAAATTTGGAAACAATAAAAAGAAGAAAAAATAAATACGCGGCGGTCGCGTTTGTTTAAAACAATAAACATTTGTAAGCAATGGTTTTTATAAAAATGTTCATTCGCTATTGTGAAAGAGTACTTAAAAAATTTCGCCAAAAGTTTCGATGGAAATAAATTTTCAATAGCCGTTCGCGACACTAAAAAAAAAAAAAAAAACCGGCATTAAAAATTTGAAAAATTAATGTAACCGGTGATTTTTACCGGTCGGTAGTTACAGCGTTAATTTCGTTTGCATAAAAAAAAAAAAAAAAAAAAAAAGGTAAATAACAACCGATCATTTTTACCGATAACACGTAACAACAATACCGTCAATTCTTTAATTTACACGAGCCTGAAACATTCGCGTGCGTTTGGTAATTAAGAGTAAGCTCGATAAAGAATCTGTAAGCGATAGTTCGTTAAATTTTCTTTTAAATTACCTTTAATTATGAACGCGTTAATTTTACACGTAACTTTGTTTTTTTTTTTTTTTTTTTTTTTTTTTTTTTTTTTTTTTTTAAATTAAACGTAATTAAATTTTAGAATACGTTAATTACGCCGAAATCTAATGCGTTGATTTAAATGTCTCGCAGGCATATAAGAATTACCGAGCGATTTCGTGGGCACGCGTTTCTCGATAACGTTTCTAGCTAAGCGACATTAAACTTCGAGGATATTGAGTTCGTTCATATTTATTATTCTTAATGGATGTTCTTAATGTCTCGATACTATTATTTCTTTTCTTCATCTCTTTTAACTTTTGTTTATATATTTACGTACGGGTGTGAGCACGAGGAATTGCAAACATTTTTTTTCTTGCACGATAAAGCGCATATGTAAAAAGAGCCACGAATTTAATTTTTATTTTTGCGTTTTTAATGTTAATTTTTTTAATGATTTCTCGTGCTAATGTTATCTCATTTAAATTTTTAAGTTTTCATTTTCAATATCAACATTTTTTACGTAACATTTTCATTAGAAATTCACAAAATTTAATTTTCAAACGAATATAATTGTGATATTTTATTTTTAAACAATTAAATGTATAAATAGTAAAAGACTTATTTAAATATTTATTTTCAAACCAATAAGTTACCAAACTTTTTTTTAATCAAACTGCGAACGCATTGTATTTACGTGAATAAATCGCTAACCGAACAAAGGATAGTCCAAGATTGTTTTTAAGGATACATACATACTAGCACTAACAACTTTTCAGAATTAATATAAAGAAATTCAAAAAAACAAAAATTTCAGACGCGAAATCAAGTTTCTCCGACTTTAATCGAACAAACGCGAACGATTAATATTCCTTTTTTTTTTTCGCATAAGATAATAAAATCCTGCAGCACATCCTAAAATGTATAGTTAATTTAAAAAATTAGCGCGTACATACCAAACTTGTATAAATATCAGATGTAAAAAATAAAGAAGTAAAAAACGTAAGACACTTTTTTTGCGATCGAAGCGAAACGGACTTTCATTTTTTCACCGAACAAAAATTTTAACTATAATATTGCGTGTATACGCGATACTTAAAAATAATTAATTTTAAACATTCACTGGTTGAATAAATTAAAACCTTCTTTCTTCAAAAATTTACATACAAACTTCTTCGTAAATAAAATATCTATTCTTTCTCTCACATGTACAAAAACACATGACAGTCATACTTTTCTCATCTCTCTCTCTCTCTCTCTCTTTCTCTCGATTGGTCCAATAAATCCGATAAACAAAAAAAATTACCTGTTAGTTTTGATAAAAAAAAGTCTCGATAAAGAGATAACTTTTACCACCAACGGTAAACTCTTCGAGCCTCCGTTGAACACTATTCGCGCACCTTACACAAAGTAAAAAAAAAAAAAAAAAAATGTAAAGAAAAAAAAAAAAAAAAAAAAAAGAGATGAAAAGTAAGATTTACATTAAAATAACAAACTCGTGAATTTTTATTCCCTTTCTCTCGCGACGCGAATAAACGGCGATAATGTATAAAACAAGCTCTAGTTAATACAGCAAACAACTTGCGACTAGTAACTATCGGCTTATAGTAACGTATATAAAGAGCTCGCGAGTCCGCGCCTCGTCTCCTTTTTATCGGACTACTTTGACTTCTCCTCGTTCTCCTCCACCCTCGCGCTACTCTTTCTTACTCCTCCTACTGCGCTACAATCTTCGTTCGTACGTATAAACGCACTTGCCGATCGTTAATTAGCCGCGATCCCTCCTCACGTGAGCGTTTGCCGTAATCCATGCAACTGTGTCGCTTACTGCGTTAATATATGGCTGGATATATACGCGTCTATGTCTGTTTATTTTTGTGGGCGTAAATGTTGTGAAATCTTCGTACGTTCATCTTCACTTGCTGGCTTCTTGCTGGTTCCTTCGCGTCTGTTTTATGCATAGTTTTTATTAATAATTCGTTAGCAAGATGGACGACGATTCGATCATTAAGTGACGTTAGATAGAGCCGGTCGTTTAGACAATTTTCGAGTCGATGGTATTGTTCGTGGATTTTTTTTTTTTTTTTTTTTTTTTTTTTTTCATCTTTTATTATTTATAAATTTGTAAAAATTTTAATACTTTATCGATATTTTTTGTTAATTCTCGTATATGCATATGTGTAAGATAACAATTTACAACGTTTATGTATAAACGTAATTATTAAATTTAAAATTTTTCCAAAATAATATTTCAATATTGATATTAATTTTGATAACAATGTATTAATTTCAATTGGTGCATCTCAATGGAGCTTTTATTCAAAATTCAAAATACTTAAAATACTTGAAATTAACGACGATTTTAATTGTTTTACGGTTACGCGGAGTTAAATTTCTTGATTAAATATAAACTTCAATATAATTATTAATTTTTTATATACTGAATAATTGTATATAACCGAATAAATTATGTACAATGTATAGGCAATGATTAAAAATTAATGTTTAGCTTCACTTTAATGATAAAAATTGTACGACGGTGTCTAAAGATGTTTGCGAACTTCAAGAGACGTTTGAAATTTGGATGTATTTGTCCTTTAAACATTCTAAATTTAACTCTTTACATTTGAGCAATAAACTCATCAAACAAAGTAAATTTTTTACGTCATAAAATTTATTCTAATGAACCGATCGTGTGATTGTTTATCGTAAAACACGAATTTAATTGAGCTACCGACGCAAATATCATTATCAGGTATGCCGAATATTACGTAGAACAAGTATAAAGAAAGAAGAGCCAACCAAATAAGGCAAGCAATTAGTCTATTTACCTTTCTTAGTATTCACGTATTCTTAATATTATTTTTTTAATAATTACGTTTCATAAATCTACTGCTTGAAAGCAGAAGCGTAAGCCGATCGAAGGTGGTTTTATTATAAGGAAATTGATCGAATCACGCTATGTGTGATTAATTGATAATATTAAAGAGGCGAGTCTCTATTTAATTTCTTTTTCATTTTTTCTTTTCTTTTCTTTTTTTTTTTTTTTTTTTTCTCTTTTTAAATAACTTTTATTTACTTTACCAAAGATATATCTGGACGCGTTTCGTGCGAGTTGTTTTCTTGTCTGCTCGAGAGGAAAATCGAGGATTAAATTTGATTTAATTAAGTCGTATCGATAAATTAATTAACATATACGGTGGTCGTACAAACAAAAAAAAGTAAGAATAGTCATTCCGATTAATTTTACGGTGTAAACGAATATCGATTGCCAATTATTAACGAGTTAAAATACGTTTACTAATCGATAAAACGTGCGTGAGCTTTTGAAATAATGATGTGCGAAATATTGTTTTTTTTTTTTTATTTTTTTTTATTTTTTTTTTAAATAGAGAAAAACAATAAAAATTAATTTGGCCATTAAATTTTGATAAGGAAAACCACCTGCCATAGTTCACACATAATGGAGTTAAAACTAAAAGTAACATAATTTCTTTGCGGAAAAACTGCGTCATAATAAGAAATAATTTCTTTCGATTTCCAAGAAATATTCTCACTAAATGAAAATAATGAAAGAATGACTCATTTTAAATCAAACTTCTTAGATTTTTCTACATTTAATTATTAATTAATTGCATCGAATTCGTATTTTCTGTTTATTTTCCAAAGTTCACGGAGATTTATTAAGTTTTTGTTTATCATGTAAGTAAAAACGAATATATATATATTTTTTTCAATTAAATATTTTGAACATTTATGTATAAGCGGAAATTTTGATTTTTTTATCGATTGATTTCGCACGCTTAAAAAATAATCGATTTAAAATTTTTTTAAAAGAGAACATTAAAATTATTATAGCAAGTGTTGCAAGCTAATAAGAAATTTATTAATAAAGAATTTTATAAAAATGAAAATTTAAGGTTTAACGTTACTTTATATTTAATATAAATTATCAAAATGAATAATAATTCGCGCAAATAATATTTTGATATTAAAATAATCAAATATAATCGATAAATAAAGTTCGCGAGACGATGTACGTGCAAAGATTAGAAGATACTTTTTAGTTGTGTTATTTAAATATTTATTGAGATCAACTCGATTGAACTCAAGCGAAATGTTACACAAGTATCGAGTTATATTAACTGAGCTGACGTTTTGATTAAAATTTTTTGCAACTTCAAAAATTATCGTCTGGCAAATGTGAAAAGTGAATGATTCATCAATAAATTGAACTGTTTATCTTCTCTCAAAAGATGTAAATTTTTATTCTTATTATTATAAACAAGCGAATTGGTCTCATCGTAAACAAAATGAGGATCTTTTAGGTGAAATAACGTTTTAATTTATCATTTTAATAATCAATTATGTTAACTCGTTCAATTTTTCTTGTATTACAAAGTTAATCAAACGTTCGTTTCTTTTGTAATAATACAATAAATTAATGTAAAAATTTAAAATGAAATTAAGAAAAAAAAAAAAAAAAAAGGAAAATCGCTTTATTATTCTAAATTTTTATCATCAAAGCTTGTATCTCAAATTATCATCGATGTTTTGACAATTCATCTTTGCTCAATTAACTTATAAGAGATCGATTATCGCGGCGAGTATTGATTTTCTTTTTCTCGCGATAAAAATTTAGCTCCCCGCACGAATTAATTGATTAGTAAATATAATAATCAATGTGATGCATCGATTTCGCGTTCAATAAATGTGTAATATTAATGTCAGATTAACGAGCGGTTACTTAATATTGTGATATAAGCAAGTGGCGAAAATTTTAATGATCAAGTGGTGTTGTCATAAGAATGCATTGTAATTTATTTACTTTTATTTTGTAATAACAACATCCTTTTAATGATTGTTTTTGTTTTGTTTTTTTTTTTTTTTTTTATTGTAAATAGTATTTATCCGATAGATCGATAATTTATCGCGCAAATTTTATTTATCTTTATAATTTTCTTTCGATCGAGGATCGATCGAATCGATGCAAAACGAGTTTATTGCAACGGTTTTAATGGATTACCAGTCGTATTAAAAACATAAAGTTTATGTCAAAGATATGTGCCGATAAATAAATTTATAAATTTATGTAACAACTAAGCTTTATGGTACGCGTTAAAAGAAACTTTTAGTTCGTCAACGAGTTTTGCATTAGGGATAAAAATTTCTTTGTAAAAATAACCATCGTCTTACAGCATTTTTTCTCTTTCATCTTTTTAATACGCAGGCTACATTGTATAATAAAATCCATCGTTAATCGGTCAATAATAAAAAGAAAGTGTAATTTATTATTGACATGAAAATATCGATATCTAAAAATGATCGTTAAATGAAAACTTATGCGTATATCCTTCGGCTTATAGCGTAATTACGCGGGTAGAAATTTTTTTTTTTTTTTTTTTTTTTTTTTAAGAAGTTTCGCAAAGAATATATTAAATGTATGTATCACGTGTAACTCGTTAAGATAATGATACACGAACTACTTTATTTTAATCTTAACTTTTATCCACGAGCAACAACGTCTTCGATTAGAATTTGAAAAGAGAAGATTGAATGAAAAGAAAAAAAAAAAAAAAAAACTTTATCATCGCAAAAATTTTAATGAAAGATAGAGAAGAATAATACCATGTCAGCGTTACAAAGACGCTGCAGGGATAAAAAGCATTCGTTTACCTACGCTATACCTAATTACAACCATCTGATATTAAAGGATTCGTCGTTACTTGCGAAAATAAACGCACGAGGCGTATAAAAGCGCGATCGTATCGATACATAATTAAAAATTCATCGCTGAATTTTCTTACTTTAGATACGAAATTTTACGGATGATTTATATAATATCGAGTCGGCGTCGATGATTAACCTCGCTTACGCAATTTTATCGAACTTTTAACCGAGTTGCATCGGCATGTCAAATGAGTATATATTATAATTATTTGGTATTAGTTGATTTTCAAAGCTGTATTTGATAATATAAAATTTTTTGTTTTAAGACATTGCAATTCTTCTTTTGAATAACGGAAAATCGGTAAATTTTTTTTTTTTTTTTTTATTTTAATTTTTTGTTACCTTCCATTAAACAAACTTAAAAATTGCTTTTAGTTATAATACGAGGTCTGGCTATTAAATAACGAGACTGCGCGCCTAGAGGGCGCCGTAGAGGGGTGGAGAAAAAAACGAGTAGTGCGTTGGGTATCTAGATATCTTGTCTATGCACGTACCAAAACACGTTCTCGTCACTATTATTGTATTTGTGCAGTAGCGGTTTGAAACGAACGTGTTTTTTTCTCGTGCCGAAAACCATGTGTGACGAAAACCAGAAGCAACGTATCAATCTCAAATTTCTCGTTAAATTGAAAAAAAAGTCCGACTGAGTGCTGTAAATTGTTGCAAGAGGCCTGTTTCAACTCCGAAAACAGTGACCAAAATCAACCAAATTGTGCGTGCAGATCGTCGAATGAGCATCCGGATGATTGCCGAGGCTGTAAACGCCGATCAAGAAACGGTTAGACAAATTTTACACGAGGAATTACACATGACAAAAGTCTGTGCGAAGTTGGTGCCAAAAAACCTGACTCCTGACCAAAAGCTCTTGCGTCAACAGGTCTGCTCAGATTTCCTTGAAAGGTTAAAAAAACATTCCGGACTGATGAAAAACATTATTAATTGCGACGAGACGTGGATTTTTCAATACGATGTTGAAACAAAGCGGCAATCGATGCATTGGAAGATGCAATCTGAATCGCCCAGAATCAAAAAAGCAAGGATGTCCAAATCAAAATTCAAGGCAATGTTGATCGTTTTTTTCGACATTAACGGTATCGTGATGACTGAATGGGTTCCAGAGGGTCAGACTGTCAACCAGACTTACTATTTGTCAGTTTTGGCAACACTGCGAGAACGAGTTCGTAAGAAACGGCCCGAGTTGTGGAAGAACAACTCGTGGATTTTGCACCAGGACAACGCACCTGCCCATAACGCGCTATCTGTGAAGCAGTATTTGGCCGGTAAGCGCACTCCAGTGCTCGAACACGCGCCGTACTCGCCAGATTTGGCACCGTGCGACTTATTTTTGTTTCCGAAAATAAAATCTGCTTTGAAAGGGACCCGATTTGAGTCGATGGAAGCGGTAAAGCAAAAAACGGCAGAGCTCCTAAAGGCCCTCACCAAAGAAGACTTCCAGCACTGCTTCGATCAATGGAAAAAACGTATGGAAAGGTGTGTGGCGAGGGAAGGGGAGTGTATTGAAGGGGAGCATTCGAATGTAGAATAATTTTTATAATAAAACCCTTTTTCGTAACCAGTCTCGTTATTTAATAGCCAGACCTCGTATATGCGAATATCGGCAGATATAATGCATCGCGAAGTATTAATGTTTCAACTTTAAATCAACTTTAAATTGACTTGATGATACCAATTAGTTTTTTTCTCTCATGTAACTACAAGAATCTGCCTTTTTTTATTTTTTAAAAAAAACAATAGTTCAACAACTTCGATAAAAATAACGATTAAAAGGTTATCGCGAAACTAAAAAAAAAACTAAAAACCGAAGATTCAACATGTTTCACACACTTATATTGCGCGCACTTTAAATCGAACGCACTATCAAATATTATCCTGCGTTAATTAAAACGCGTGAATAAATTCGTCACAGATGCATTATGCGAGCTTATCGAGTCATTATCAAAGTCATGGTAATAACTGACTTTTCCTTTCCTTTTTTTTTTCTCGCATTTCAGCCAATTAAGTCAACTAACCGTATTGACACAATCGACGATCGATTCGCGACAAATTAAATATACACGAAAATAAATTTGATCAAACGTTCGCAGGCCACAATTCACTTTTAAACGTCGCAAGACAAAAAAAACTTATGGTTCACGCGTTAATTAAAATATCTGTAATAACAATTCAAACGTACCATCAATAATTTTTTCTTTAACTTCGCGAAAACACATATGAAAATGATCACGAAGTACTTCAATTCTTATCGTGGCATATCGTCCGATTAATATCGCTAATTAACCTCATTTTACCAAACTTAAATGCAATATAACGAACGAACGAACGAACGAACGTACGAACGTACGAACAACTGAAACGCGATAATACACTGGCCGTTATAATTACACGCAATTAAAATTGCCTCGTCGCACGAGAGAGAAAGAGAGAGAGAGAGAGAGAGAGAGAACAAGAGCGGAGAATCGCGCGTGCAATGTCAGCTCGGCAAAATCGCTGTCAGCTGATCTTCATACATATAATAACGCTCTCGAGATTATACATCGCTCGAGTATTGCGTTAGCTGGTCATTGCCAGTACGTAAATATACATAGGCTCGCGAAAAATTGCACGAGAAGGATGTTAAACTATTGTGCTTTCGTTATTGGGCGTGACTAACGGCGAGGTAAAATTTATGCTCGAGGGATGAATTGTCGAGGTGTAATTGTTTATAAAGATATTCGTTGCTTTTTAAAATAAACCGATTGAGCGTCGAGGTAACGAAGAAAGGAATGATGGAACGATCGAAATGACCCGATTTTTTAACTCACGATGTAATCAATATTTTTGTTTAAAGAATCTTACGATAAATTTCGTCGATTTGAACAGTTGTACGATTGTGTTTTATAAATTTATTGCGAAATTAGAAATATTTTCTTTTAAACGAAGCTCAACAAACGTTCATCTTTTTCATTTTCGAGACTCGAATAATCGCTAATTTCCGATAAAATAAGAAAAAAAATTTTTTAAAAATGCATACTCTCTGAAGATTTAAATAATCTTATTGGGTGAATAAAGTTATATATATATATTGTCAAAAACGTCAAACGTATATATAGCTTTAAGAAAATTATCGTTTGTTTATTTACAGTAAGTACATGAAAACATAAGATTATGTTTGATTTGGAGTACATAAATAATAATTGACTCACGCTTTTGTTTTTACTTTGAAGCAATATTAATCATCCGCAAATAATTAAGTAGTATCACATTGATAACATAAATAAAAATAAAAAAAAACTAAATTAAACATAACGTACTCAAGTAAATTATTACATTTTCAGAAAATTAAAATCTTGGCTCGCTTGAGCTTTGTTTTCCTTTTTTTTTATTTTTTAACGGTACGTGTTTGTGAGAAATATTTTTTTTTTTTTTTTTTAAAGATGATAAAGTTAGCGTTTGACAAAAATACGACAAAGAAAATTATTATATTTTTAATGCGTCAGATATTATTCATAATAGAGCTTTACCGATTATTTTCAGTTGATAATATTCTCATATAATACATTATATAAGACGACACTAGAATTAAGGAAAAAAACAATAATTTCCAAAATATTTGACTTTTATTCCAATTCTATTTAGCCAATAAAAATTCATTTTATATAAACGCAAATAAAGCAGATAATATGGTATAAGAAAGACGCTTTTCAAGAATCATTTTATATCTTTACTATTATTCTCGTCTTATCTTTCAATTCGAGTGTATTAATCATCTTTTTCTGTTATTTTTGTTGGAATATCGTACCTCTCGCACGATCTATGTAAAATCGTATTTGTTTTAAAATTTCCTGATCGTCGTTATCGATCTCACACATTTGGTTATTAAGTTTTTTTTATTTGAAATAGGCAAGTTTATTTATAGAGAAAAAATAAAGAGAGAGAGAGAGGAGAGAGACGAGAAAGAGAAAGAGTGAGAGAGAATCGGCATGTAAATTAATTTTCATTTCCAAGATGTATTAATAATCTTGTGTTTTTTTTGTTTGCGTCGTGTGCTTGTACTATTAGCGAAAAGAATAATAATAATTGAATTTCCTCGATATTGATTATCCAGTAAATCACACATTTTTTTGTACATAATTTTTCGTATGCTATTACTAGCAATCCTATGACTCATTTCTTATTCTATTGTGAAGTTCATCAAATATTGTTTCGTATAACGACAGAGCGAAGTACAACGAATGGCTAGATTAGAGTTTTTGAAAATTTTAAACCTACGTGAACGACTTCACGAATTGATTTATATAGCTGCGGCTTATATATATATATATATATATATATATATTTCTCTCTTTCTCTTACTAGGGAAAATGTGACGGTACTTAACGTTTGTCATCATAGCGAAGATGTTTTGATAGCGTAGAGTTGAGAAACACATATCACGTTGTAAATAGTGTTCGAGTTTTTTGCTATTTATTGTTAAATTTATCATTATCGCGTTTAGATTTTTTTAAAATTAAGTTTGTTAAATTAAAAGCTAAACAATTGCCATGTCATAATTTTTAGTTTGATTTGGAAAACGTCAATCGTCAAATTTTTGAAGAATACATTCGTTATTTTTTTTTTTTTTTTTTTTTTGTTTTCCAGATACATGTTAATTTGCACGATACTCGCATAACCTACGATAATCACGTTTAATAAACGTTTTAATAATCGCATTCGTAATGTTCGTTAGAGCGAAATTCTATTCTTTGCGCGTTCCAGTAAACGCGAGGATGAGTCAAAAGTGAAAAATAATCAGTTAAATCTTCTATTCATAATTTGTGATTATTATTTTACGTTTTCTTTTATTCTTTATTTAACATTAAAATTTTATCCTTGAATAAATTTCAACTATTACCGAAGACCGTAGTTATAAAGAGTTGCTTAACGTCGTTTGAATAATTTTTTAAGCGTCGCGTTATAAAGTTAACGATTTCAATTTGTGAAACTTAACCGCTTCGGGTAATTAAGTTAACGACGCGATTGATAAATTTTAATTTTTTTAATAAACGCCACCCGCCGAGTCTCGAACTAAGCGTTATGTTAATAAAAGTTAATTTAGAAGAAAATTTACTTTTATCATTCTGCTCAATGTTGCTTGGATACTCTATGTTTTTACTGTTTCAAGACGTGCGTGCACTTTTTCATTATATGTATACGTAACGATTCTATATTTATCGTTTTAAAATTAACGCGTTCGCGCATAATATTGTTTTACAAAAGTCGTTTTTTTATAATTCAAACAGTTATCGATTATAATATAGTTAAAGTCGCTCGTTATCACGCTTAGCAATAATTTTTTGTTAAAGATAATCTGTATTGTTTCTGTTAAGAAATGCCTTTTTTTTACCGTAAGGTAAACATTGTCTTACATTACATTATAAAATTACGTTACGATAAAAAAAAAAAAAAAAAAAAAAAAAAAAAAAACAAAATGACGTTACAAAAAAACATATACGCGAAACAAAAAAAAAGGCGATAAAAGCCACAATTTACATACCAAAACAGCCAAATTTATTAAACGATCCGAGCAAAAGAAGAAGGAGAAAAGAAAAATAATTCGATCGATCGTCGTCATAAATTTCACTTTCTATCTTTCAATTTCAATCTTCGTACATACAAAATCTCAGCTCGCACACTCTTACATATACATATATGTATATCCTCGATAAATTGCTAAACGGTCAATAAAAGTGCGCGCAATATATAAAAGGTGTGTGTGTGTGTGTACGTGTGTATGTCTATACATACAAGGGTTGTAAAATCCCTGGGGATAGCTCGGGCGTAACAAAGGAAATGACTTCCGTTTTTTACTCCCCTAGCTAGGATTGTCCTCGGGGATTTGCCGACTTCTCTCTGTCTCTCTTTCTTTTCCTACTCTATTATTTCTTACTCGCCTTTTCGTATTTTCTGTCTTCTCTCATGCTACTATTATGCTTTTTTTCTTATTCTTCTTTTCTAGCCGTTCCGTGATTATCTACGGGAGAGAAGCTATCGTGAAAAGTGAAGAATAAGGTTGAAATTTTGATAGAAGAGCTTCTTTTATTTTTTCTTCAATTTTCTTTTTTTGTGTTTTTTTTTTTTTTGGTTGATTGCTTTTTTTAAAAGTATATAGTTTTTTTTTATTGTGCGCCGTCGCACGTTGTTAGCAGTAGGTTCAAAACCACCCACAAGACGTAATTTTTAAAGAAATTAAAAAATTTTTTATTGAAGGATACTCGTAATGAGAAAAGGAAAGAGAAGACGCTCGAAGTCCTTTTTGTTAAAAATATCTTGGATGATTTCAAACATTTAAATAACTTCATTCATTTAGATTTCGAAATTTTACCATATTGAAACTAGAATCTTGCAATCCAAGAACTTAAAGCAAAAATAAAAATCTGATAAAAATGTCAAATACGATTTTGAGGTTTCTGATTCAATATTAGAAGACATTTGCTTGATCGTACAAGTTCTTCCGAAGGTCATTTGAAGATCGATTTTTTGTATAAAAGGCTTCGAACGTCTTTTACTATTCACATCACGATTATCCTCCAACGTGAATTTTTGAATTTTTCTAAAAATTACGACTTGTGGGTGTGATTTTGAAGCAATTTAGCAATATAGCCCCAATGTGCCGTCGTATACGATTATTATCGCAAAGTAAGTAGGCAGTGTATATACTATAAACATGTTCACGTAACGTCACAGTCGTGTCAAGAATTGCTAGCTTCACGTTTTGCCGATATTACTATTTATGTGTATATGATTAGTAAATAATATAACTATTGTGTATACGTTTAAATAAAATATACATTAATAAACATATATTTATATAAAAATGTTAATCGTGTATGAAACGTCATTTGTAAAAAAATTTTTACATTATTTATACTTATATCGATGTAAAAAAATTATAAAGTAAAATATCACCGAAACTACAATGGAATTTTCCTTTCGCTTTTCTTTTTGTCGTTTAAAAATGACAAAGTAATTTAATTTATTGTTGTTACAAATGCAATAAATTACGAAATGAAAAATAATGATTTTTATGCTGGTACTGTTATTAACAATAATAACACATTTTTTTTTCACGTTTTACAACGAATTTTTTAATTGGCGCATATCGGTCTTATAATGTCTTATTAATAAGATCGGCTGAATTTATCAATTCAATATCTAATTTTAATGGCTTCAATAATGAGTTAACTCAAATAAACTTTTAACGTTTGGACTTTTATTACAACTATGAGAATTTTTATTATTTCGTGCGAATAGATGAGTTGTTGCGCGAGGATGGATTTAATGAAAATTAGCGATCGTATAGTTGGATCTCGAAGCAGTTAATTATTATGATTGTCTAAATAATCAAATAAAAATGATGAGCTTGAATTTAAAAAAAGGTAATATCATTAGTTAAAACTAGCGGATATAAAATTAACATCCGTTACAGTATATATTTATATTTTATAACCGGTAAAGATAAATCTCTGCACGATTAACGAAGTCACACGTGTAGCGATTTGGAAAGCGTCGCGAAAAAATATTAACGCAAGCGATAATACGTACAGTTATGACGTGATAAAATTTTTTTATATATTATCGCGCCGTTATATTAACGTGAGTTGGAAATATTTCTTCTTTGTTAAATGTTAAACTGATATTTAATCAATTGTTTTCGAAAGAAAAAAAAAAAAAAAAAAAAAAAAGAGAAACAAAGTAATATCAACGCACAAGAAAAGTATAAAAAATACAATTAAAATGCATCGATGGAACTTGATATCTTTGTAACAAAAAGATCGAATCTGTATGTTAATCGACGTTACTCTCTCGAATGTTTATTGCTTTTAAAAGAAGAAAACAAAAGTAGAAAGACACGGCTAGGCTCGATTAGCGATGAGTTGTCTCGCTCTTTATCTTTCTCTTCTTTCTTTTTTTCTCCAGGTATCTTTGGTTTTTATTGTTATCACGAATACATAGCAACTTTTTTTCGGAGAAACCTAAATTCGCCGTTTTCCGTTGTTTGATTGCTGTCAGTAAACGTAGTCCTCTCAGTAGTTTTGAGTGATGTCCTTATCTTAAGGATTATGTAGATTTAATAATGCTTTCACTGTTGTCTTATTTTAATTAAATAAATTTCTTTTTATGAACCGATATAAAATCGATAGGGTAATAAAAAACAATATGAAATTTTATTTTATCCAAGAAATAAAAATCATAAAAAAACATCATAAATTTGTAAAATTTCGAATAAAAAATTGAATAAGTGAAATAGTTATTTTAAAATGAACAAACCGTTAAGAAAATTTTACAAAAAAATTTTAATTTTACGATTCAACCTTTAACTGAAAATAATTTGTAGCTTAAACATCATTTTGAAGAATTATAAACACGTGGGTCATCGTTTTGTTCGCGGAATAGAACGAAAAATGCATTAAGGTTTTTGTTTCAAGAAAACATGCCTGGTTAATGAAAAAAAAAAAAAAACGAAAACGAAAACGAATGCGTTTCCTTTTTTTTCATTTTGAGAAATAAAAAGGGAGTAGATAAACATGGATCGTTGAGTAATATTTCGAAATTCCATTATCAATTGTAATTATATTCTTAAAAGTTTATCCACTTGTATAAAGAAAAAAAAAAAAAAAAAAAAAAAAAAAAAAACATAAACAATCTCTTACTAATGCAAAAACAATAAACAACCGTTACTCATCTAAAAGAAGAAAAAGATACAAAATTGAAAGTATACGGTATACTTAAGCAATAAATCAATGAATATAATAAGCGCTGCACGGGTAAAAAAGGAAATAGACTTCGCTTCGTCTCGATCGCAATAATCGACTGTAAATTCTTTCGATTAGTTCCAGTTCTACTTACGGACTAACTGTGGACGAGTGACGATTTTTGGAAAAAAAAAAAAAAAAAAATGAATATGCATCCTTTCACTTTATATGTATATACGTTTTTATAAATAGGAAAAAAATTTACGACGATAGATAAAGATAAAAGATGCGCTACGCATGAATATGCAATATATTCATATAACAAAAGAAAAATACTCAAAGAGTTTTAGAAGATTTGGTAATTGTCGGTTTATGGGATTAATCGGTATATTTAACATTTTGATTTTGCCCTTTGAAAGCCTCGTTTTGTTACGATGAGATCATTTTTTTTTTTTTTTTTTTTTTTTTTTTTTTTTTTTTTTAACGACGTTTCGATTTTTGTAAAATTAAACTGCCAATAAAGTAATCAAAAAATTAAAATTGCTCAACCATACGATATCGTGGAATTAATTTTCGATTATTTATTCTTTTTTCTGTTTTAATTGCACGCATATCATTTACAAATATTTGATTCAAAGCTGGCGATCGATCATTAATTCTAAATTCTTTTTTTTTTGCAACTACTGTTATGGTATTTTAAGCATTTTTCTTACGTGTGGATTGAATTTCGAAATTCTAAAAATAATCGCGGATATTCGTCAATTAAATTATATCGTAATTATATTAAAAAAATACGAGTTATATATTTATCGAGAACAAACAAATTTCGACGTTAATTATGTACATCCGATAGATCATTCGTTTAAAAAAAGTTGAAAAAAAAAATATAGGCTACACGATGATTAAATTAAATTAAATTTAATTTAATTTAATTTAATAATAAAGCTAAAATTCATTAAGAAATTGGAAAGAAAATGAAGTTTATACTCGTACGTCGAACGGTAGAGAGAAACGAAATCGATTAAGGTAACAAATCGAGCTAAATGTAATACAAAATATATATATATATATGAATCGTACTCAGCAAACAAAACTCTACTACTCCGTGTAATCGGATTCTACTGTCGGTGCTAACTCTTCGTTTCATCGTCGCGTTGACTTTCTTTTCTTCGGCGCTGTGTGTTTTCCAACCTTCTCGAATGAAAGTTTGCGATAAAAAAAATTTTTAAACGTTTTAATTAACGCGTTTATTCCTTACACATACACGTGAGGATGCGCACGCACGTTTTTGAGTTAACACTTTGGATTTGTATTATAGATTTAACGAAGCATAATTGTTCAATTTTTTACGTGCTTGGAATTAAGTGTCAAGAGAAGAGCTTTTTGAATAATTTACGTTTAAATTTATAAATTTGAATACTTAAAAATGAAGTGGGGTTTGTTAAATATATCAATATATCAATATATGATTTATGAAATAGTATAGCGGGATTGGAAATATAAACAATAGAGCTAATAAAAAGATTTTACATGAACATTTTTATCGATAAGAAGAAAACTCGTTGTCGATTTTCTTAAAAATTTTCTCGGCAAATGTAAGGAAACTCACATACGAAACATACGACATCGTATGGTTAAATTCAGAAAGAGAGAGAGAGAGAGAGAGAGAGAGAGAGAGATAAAAAAATGACTTTTCTTCAACGTGCCGACGCGATTATGAGCGCGAAGGAAAAGGTCAAGGGGAATCCCCGTTCTTCTCCTCCTCTTCTTGTTCTTCTTCTTCCTCGGTGTGGGAAGTCCGGCAAGAGTAGCTTATGCTGATACGGCAATTGTAGCGCGTGATCGAGTTTACTCTCTCTTTTTCTCTCTCTCTCTCTCTCTCTCTCTCTCTCTCTCGGGTTACTACTCAGTTTCTTCGCTCGCTTTTTAACACATTCATCTAATATATTCGTTGGGACTGCGAATGGTATACGAATCAAATTTATGTTTCTATTTTTTCTCCTTAATTTTTACTAAACTTTTTCATTTGTTTAACAGTAATTTTAATCATGTTAAAGGTATGGTGACATTTTTAATAACGTTTAATCTCGAACATTCTTTACATTAAGAAAATCTCAACAATATTACGACAACGCTTTTGTTATTATAATAATCAAGAGTTAAATTGAATTATAACGTTTTAATCCAAATAAAACATTGATAAAACTCGAATGGCAGCCTCTTTTAATTTGTGATTAGCACATTATCTACAAAAAATGAATAAAAAGTTATCGCTCGCTGTAAAAAAAAAAAAAAAAAAAAAATCAAGACACACGAAAAATTAAAAATACAATTAAAAAACACATATAAGTTACTTAGCTTATCTAAAACATGTAAAATATAATAGCAATTTTATTCGTCGTTGACACATAGTTAAACATTACACGTGGTTAATCAAATGTTCAGCGTTTGCTTAGAAAAGTAACGACGACGATTGGGGTCGTGTGATATTGTTAAACTTTACAGCAAATTAAATTGATTAATGATATCAATAAACGATGCGTATAATCTTGAATTTACAATTTACATTAATGATTTTTATCAATGTATTATGTATAGGATTATCAATGTATAGTAAATTACAATAATATATGTATATTATTTGACTTTTAATATATTTTTTTTTTTTTCTTTTACAATGATTGAAAATTCCCTACCTTATAGTAATGTATCGTTGTTAGATCAATGAATTATTTTTTATAAACATCAAAGAATTAAAAATCAATTTTTGTTTGCTTTAAAAGTTTTCGTTTGAGCAATTTTTTTTTCTGATTTTAAATACGTTGATATGACATGAGAAACCTATCAGTGTTTATAATTGTGCTTCGATGTTTTTTTTTTTTTGTTTGTTTTGAAATGAATTTTGAGAAAATATTACATTTTATTATCACAATTTTTCTTTAACGTTTTTTTTCTTATAATAATAGTAAATTTTTTCTTTTATGAATAAATGAAAATTTTAATTCATTCAATATCAACAAGAGTACACTATATACATATATTTCATATTGAAAAAAATAATTATAGAAAAAAAAAAAAAAAAAAAAAAAAAAGAAAAATGTTCTCCGATAAAAATGAAAAAATTAAGAAGCAAAAAATTTTAACAAAGATCGTAAAAAATGTGAGAGAGAAACTAGCGGCATCTCTTAGGTTGGCTTTAAAGTCAATAGAAGAAAAGTTAATCAAGTAAAATTTATCAACGGAGACGCGATTACTAAAAGTTCATAAACTGTAATATTCGTGTTATCGTTGACTCTTTAAAGTTAAATGAATATTATTAAAAATAATGATTCGAGATAGATTTTTTTATGTTACGTTATTTTAATCCGTTTTTATATTTATAAAGTATATATTAATTTTTTTTTTTTCTATTCGCAGTTAAAAACAAATGTAAATAGAAAATTTTAATGAAGGCTGCTCAAATTTAGCAAATCCATTGGAATTTAGTTTTTACACGGCAATATTTTATTCATTAATCTGTAAAATTTTTAAAAATTCATTGTAAAGTTAAAAGAGTTTCAATAATATACGATTAAATTTCAATATTAATGTCGTTTTTAAACCTTCTTTAAACGAATGCCCAATAAAGTGTTAAACGTATACGTAAAACAGTATCCACTGTAAAATACTATAATCTCTGGAACTTTTTTTAAAAATCTGACACGATATTACGCACATTAGTTAATTTTGATTGTTTAATAAGTAATGCAGTTCGTCTGAAGCTTATCGAAAATAAAATAATTATGCGATGATTTGAGACCACAAATTACCGAAAATATTTCTGAACATTTAACGTATAAACACGTACCTCTAACGGGATTTTACAGACGTCAACGCAATAATTAAATGAAAATGACATAAATTCTAATTCGAGCAATAACCGCAAACGTAAATGATTCTTCGTCGACGGCGGAAAGAAAGTATAATAAAGTAACCAATAAAACTTTCTATAATGAATGTATATACGCAATTATCCTTCATTATACGGAAATACCGGACGTTTAACACAGCGAGTAACCCGAGTATTCCGTTACGATGATTAAAATTGATATACGTGTATACATCGGGTGAGCCTATCGAAGGGCAAAAAAAGAAAAAAGGGAATACTTCTTCACGACGACGAAGTAGCGCCATTGATTTTTCCTCCAGGCGGTACTTTTATTATTTTTTTTTTTTTTTTTTTTTTCCTTCGACTTACCCGTCGACGTCGTCGTTGTCGTCGTCGTCGTCGTCATCGTGTAATCCTCGGTGACAATTTAAAAGCAGCTTATTTGTTATCCGGATGCAGCCAAATTACAAATTCTTATTTCTTTGCGTATTTTTTTTTTTTTTTTTTTTCTTTTTTTTATTTCGAAATTTTTGTTTTATTTTTTAATTTTTTTTTTAAAGAATTTAAAAAAAATTTTTTTTTTAACATTGTTAAAAACGTTAAATTAGTTAAATTAGTAAGATTATTCATAATCAAATTTATTTTATTACTTCGCCTTTGGTAAATTGCACGAGAAATGATTTCGACAATGTCTGTACAAAAATAATAAAAAAGCTATTATAGTTTATAGATAATGTAACGAATCGAAGCCTGAGATAAAAAAAAAAAAAAAAAAAACTTTTGCATATGTAGAAGATCGCAACGAGAGATTTTCACTTTCGAGAATACGCGAGTCATGAATATTAAAATAGCCAAGATTAATCGATTTATCACGTGAGTAATTAATGATTATCAGAGGCATTTTAATGATTAAGCGCGTAAATATTTACGATCGAGTATACGCTAGCGTTGAATTTTTTTTTACCATGTGATGCGCAGTCGGCAATGCAACAATTTATTGGTGCAACAAATTGGAAATTTATAAAACAATGGTTATTAAAATCGATTGACCGATGACTATGTATTATCGTTAGTTAATGGTATTCTTTTTTTGAATAAATTATGCTTGTATGAAAAAAAAAAAAAAAAAAAAAAATTAAGGAGATTAAAAATCTGATACTTATTTGAAAGGGTATTAACATTATTATTATTTTACTCAATTATACCGCAGTACTTAATTAAATGAAATTTTTAATCAATAGTTATTATAAATATTTTATTTGAGGTTCGACTTACGATATTAAAATTATCTTTCATAATTTACGAACGAACAAGTTTTATCAATTTTAGAATTGTTATTTCGTTTGTATTTGTCGAATAATGATGCAAACAATGTAAAGTTAGTACTTTAAGAAGTACAAAAAAAAAAGTAAAAGCAAAATTAATTATTATTAAATTTATTCTTAAATTGTTATCAAATTCCACTCAAGATCGAGTAAGAAACTTAAACAAAAAACGTGTTCATCGATACAAAAAAATTTTTTAAAATAAATCACATTCAAATTCTCATCACTATCGATACTCTTACCTTAAAAAGTAAATCCGAGAACGAGAGAGAAAACCAAAGACAATAAAAAAAAGTTAAGTTCCGCATGCGCATCCACACACTTATTCACACGCATTCGTACACGTAGCTCACTCTCCACCATTACATTTTTTCGTCGTGTATGTGTATATACACACACACACACACACACACATATATAAACACGAGCGATGCAGAGCGCTGTGTTATACACGTAAGCGGATGAGAACGGAACGATAGCGCGCGTACAAAGCTACCCCCAGGGCCATGTCGAGGAGCAAGACCTACTTTGTACGACTTCCCTTCGTATTGGCTACCGTATTGCTGTTTCTCTCTTTCTTTATTATTATTATTATTATTATTATTATTATTATTATTTTTTTTTTTTTTTCAGTGTCGAACGTTGCACTTATAGATTCTTCGTTCGAATGATGGTTATATATACTTTATTTATTGTTCTTATAGGGTTCTCTATCGTGGGTGAGGATATGTGCATTATAACGATTTTTTCGTCGATTTTTAAAAATTTGGTTATTTTGTTTTAATTTTATTTGAAAATGTATTAGACGTCGGACGAATGAGAATATAAAACGATTGCTTTGAATCGTGAGCTTTTACTTGAAATTTAACTTTGTTTTTTTTTTTCTTTCGCTTTTAATTGCAAAGCAATTTAACTCGTACGACTTTTTATACGTTAAATTACAAATTTTATAAATATAGATGAAGAATGAAAGTGGCAAATAGTGCAAAAAGAAAGAAGGAAAGTCGTAAAGAATTTCTAGGAAAGAGACTAACAACTTGAAAGTTGGTCTCAGGTGTTCGCAAGCTCGTTTAAATCATCTGAGAGTCGTTTTAAAGAGTGACAACAGTTTCTTAGATTTATCGTCCGACTTTATTTTCCGTCTTTTACTTTCTTCGCCTCAAACTGTTACTGAAATAATAATAAAGTGAAAGTATACATGTGCGATTAAATAAAAGAAATTCATTGAAATAATGCATATTATTTACGTAAAACGAGTAATAAATATTTTTAAAATTAATTCAAGAGAGATTTTAATTAATTTATAAACAAATTGTAAATAAATCAATTATTTTGTTATTTTGTTTAAATTTTTCCAAAATACTAATGTTAATAATATCACACGTCAAACAACGTAACGTTTTTCATAAAAAATTAAACGATGTGTTATATTTTCCGATATAATAAATTAACTATTGTTGCATAATATAATATGGCAATCTCTGGATTGTTTTCATTGAATATACATGTATGTAGTTTTTTTTTTTTTTTAAATAATCAACTAACGATTTAAGTGTATCGACGTTAACATAAGTAAAAACGTTTAAATAGCATTAAAATAATGTTTAATTAAAAAAAAAAAAAAAAAAAAAAAAATAGATAATAGTATCTATAATGTAATAATTTATTTGCGGTAAGCTTTTTATATTCATTGTTGAGTGAAATAAGAGCCAATAATGCAGACGATTTGTGCGCACAGAGGTAATTGATTTTCGTAATCGATCACCGAATCGTATCGACATCTGTTGCTTTTTTAAACAACTACGATAACGTTAATACCTAAATTTAAATTATAGATACGCTTTAATGAAATCATTTTAGGATAATTACGTTGACTTTTTTTTTTTCTTACAATTTTAATTTAATTATCGTTAAAGAAGATCTCTTTAATCAGCAGGTACAAAAGAATATGAAATTTAAATGAATGTAATCAACATTGCTCAAAAGTCCGCTCACAAACTTTTAAAACTATTAAAGTCTCGATTTTCATTTTCTTTTTAAAACACGGCGACGATATAGAAATATACGTACAGTCGTTCCGATCAGTATATAGTATCGAAAACTTCCTCTTTCATCGATTCGTACGTTGAAAAGAGCAATAGAGGGAGGGAGATAGAGAGAAAGACAGACAGAGAGAGAGAGAGAGCGAGAGACGTAAGTGGACAACGCAATTTCCCGCGAAGGGAAATTAAATTTGCGTTCAACCTACGTATATACTTTTCTCTTTGACGAGTCCTGTCGAATGAATACAATGTACATATACGCAGACGCATACACGCAGACGCGCGCGCGCGAATAGGTTGGATACTTTACATCGAGGATTTAACGGCTGCTCGCAGCGTGCGTTTGCAGATTCTCGTTGGAAAATAGATCGACTTTATTTCCCATTTTTTATATGAGATTACCTTCCGTTCGCAGGGATGCTTCTGTTTTGGAAACTTTTTTAATCTTGTTTTTGTAACATTTTAGGTCGAATAGTTTTTTTTTTTTTTGTTTTTGTTTTTAAAAAATAAAATAAAATGTTTCACTGTGACGGTGTATTTAGTTTCGATATTTATTTAAAAATACTTTTTTAAGTTTATGTAACATATAGCTTGTCAACACATTGTTGTACAAAATACACTAATTGTTAAACATTTTATATTTTGTTATTATGTAATTTGCTCTTATGCCTATAAAAATTGTATTTAATACATTTAAAAGTAGCTGCATTTATTAAAAAAAAAAATAATTATTAAATCGACTAATGCGAGCAATGTTCAAATTACAAAAATATAGCTCGTAATATTATTGTAGCACGATATAATATTCGGAGATTCAAAATTTAATACGAATATATAATAATGAAATACAAAGTAACTTTTTTCAATAGAGTTGGAAAATTAATTTATATAAAAAATAAAAAGAAACAAAATAATAAAACTATATTACGTGCATGATCAATGGATAAAATCATTTTGGCAAAACTCTGTAAAAAAAATAATTGTCTTAAAGATCGACATCGTGTAGAACTTACCCTATATTTACATATATTAAACTTTATACGACATTTATAAAACATCATCTTCCAAATCAAACGCTACTATTCATACTCTCCTTATTATTCGCTTCATTTTGAGGTAAATATTGATATAGAGCAGCTTTGCGCGCATCCTGCCGCCTTTGCTCGTCCTTGGTAAGTACGGTCATGACGAAACCAACGAATAGCGCGATGCAAAATATAATGTGAACCGGTACGTCGCCATAATGCTCGAGTATTTCCTCCAGAATAAGTATCAGGATTATGCCGTAGACGTTGTTGGTGATGTTTAAGATACCCGCCGAGTGAGCCTCGGATTCGGGATAAGTGTATTCCGCTGCCATTTCGTAACCGAGCGCCAAATAGCCGGACATGAAAAAGCTGGCGAAGGAAAAGTGTATATTTTAATTTAGATAATTTGCCGTTTTTCTCTTCGTATAAATAATGCAATTTGTAAGTGCATGAATAATTGAAAGTCGATTGAAATGTAGAATGAAAAAATTTGAATACGTGAAAAAATGTAAATGTTGTCTGACTAAACTCTAGACCGATCTACTTAAGGTTATAAAATCTAGTAAAGATTACGTTTAATCTTCAAAATAAATATAAACAATTTTTATACGTTTATTTCACAATAAAAATAAAATAGCATCGCGTAAAGTATGTTTTCACATTACCCAAGAAAGATTGCAGAGGCGTAAACCATCCATTTGACTTCCAAAAACATGGCAATCGCAAATAACACTTGACCGCAAAATGTTAAAAAGTAAACGACGACCGTAGTCTCCCTGCAAGGATAATGTTTTAATCATAAACACAACGTTGATAACACAGATATAATTTAAAAATAATAATAATTACTTGAATTTGTGCGTTTTATCCAATATAACGCCAAACGTTATCGAACCGAACATTCCCGTAAGAATAATCAACAAACCAATTCTCCCGGCATCTTCTTCTCCATTCTATAAATTATCGAATAGTTTAACATCGGTTAAGTAATCTTTACAATAATAATTATTAACTTATACCTACTTCAAAGTGTATCAAGAACAATTGATTGAGAAGCGTACCCAGAACGTTGAGTATACCGACATTCAGACCGTAAGAATTACAGAGAGTCAGAAAACTTTGGTTCTTCAACAATCGCTTCATCGTTTTAACGAATCCATTCTCGCTCGAGTTGTCGTTGCTTTTTTGAAGCGCTCGAGTTTCGTTGGGCGGAAATTTTGGCTCGTCCTGGAAGACTGTTACATAATCCGCGTTAAAAATTGCAACAATAATGACCATTAAAGTTAATCGAGGATTATTTAACATGCCAATGTCATCCTTACACAATACGGTTAGCACAAAGCTGATTGTACAGAATATGGCAAGTCCCCATGACATGAACGAAAGATCGTCGCCGATGTCCTCGATGTTATCGTGATTCTTAACGAGAACCGGCGGCAAAAGAAAAGAGATCGACACGCCGAGTTGTGGGCCAAATACTCCAAGCGACGTCGCCGTTGACAATTGATCCGAACCGAACCATTTAGCCGCCACTCGTCCTGGCAACGGTAGCATTATCGCCTGTCGAGCGAATTTAACTCGATTATCGATCAATGACGAGTAATTTGTGTAAGATTTTCATTATAACGATTTTTTTTTAAAATCGATAAAAATTAATACCAGCGAAAGTGCAACGACAGATTGTCCAAGCAAAGCGACCAAAAATCTATCGGGCGATATCGAGAATATCTTGATCCAAGCACCCAAACAGCATAAAGCGCCTCCCAAAATCAGACTCCATCTCAAGCCGACGCGCTCGGCGTAATAAGTTACCGGTATTATGAAGATCGCATAGAAGAGCATGTAAATCATCGACGTACAATCGACCGCGAAAGCCGATACATTGTAGTACCTGTTTAAATAAAGAGAGAAAAAAAAAAACCAAAAAAGGAAAAATGATAAACAATGCGTCTGTAAAGTTTTGTTAAAAAACAAATATTATTTAGTATTACGTAATGCCTAAAGAAAAATGAAAAATACTTTACATAAACGAGCTCAAAGTTAAAATGCCATCGACTCTTTGATTTCGCCGATAATGCAAACAATGATATGCAAAACAGCTCTAGTTATTTTATCGTCACATAACATATAACAAAAATCTAATTTTATTAGAACAAAACTGAATTTAGTCGATGGTGATAAAAAGTTGACGTCTTTTATCTTAGCTTCGATGCGATAAAGTGTATATACAATGATAACGTTTATTAGTTTTACGTGGATTTAAGGAATACTGTGTATTCGAATTACTGATTTATGTAAAAAATAAAATTTGCGAAAATATGTTTCTCGTTACTTGTAATTGAAGGTTAAAAGTGACGGTTGTTATAACTTTGTTTATAAATTATATATATATATATATATATATAAAACTTTTTTTCTTAATAATATTGTATAAAATCAATGAATTTTAAAGAAACTCCGTAATATTTATTATGCATTAAAAATTAAAATTTATCAATATTATTTATTTAAAAAAAGACTATTTAAAAATATAAAACGATACTTTGTAAACCATTATTTTCAAATTTAAACCTAAATTATAACAATTAAAAAGGCTCACTTATTTTTCCATTTATATTATATCCCCAATTAATTGTATAAAACCGTAATTTGAACGAAAAATTACAAAAGTTCAATGATTTTACTTTCTGTATTTGCCAAAATCATCATTCATCGTTAAAGTTATTAAAGTTAAAAATTAAAGCGCCTCGTTTAAATCAACGCTAACATCGATAAAATCTAAAGCACCGAAAAAAACTTAGATCTTCATACCTCGCAATGATATTGGCAATAATGGAGTACTCGATCCATTGTCCAGAAACGAGTGCCGCGTAGAATATGTACAAAAATAGTACGAGCCATCTCTTTTTGTAAACTTTTATTACGATCTCTTGTCCTTTATCCTTATTCTCTTTCTTACCGACGATTTGAATCGTGTTGCCCGTCGCCAGCGTACTTCTATCCTCGTCCATATCGCGATTTTTATTTTTTACAGCGGATGTCATCCCTTGTAAACTTCGAACAATAAGTTAACGATACTCCAGACTCGACTCTCGAGTTAAACTTCACGGGGTAACTAATTATTCCTCGAGTGTTTTCTTATCTTTCGCTTGTTAACTGTGTGATTTTAACGGATTAGTGACTATGCCGATGATTTATGAGCGACACCGTATGTTACGTTTTATTATATATATTTTATCATTTTATCAGTCGATGATATTTTGAAGAGTTGAGCATTTTCTCTTACTACATTTATCCGAAATTCTTCTTTCTTCGAATCGCGTGTATGTTGATTCTCATTGGATCAAGGACGAATTTTATGGTATTCATTACGCCTTTTTTTAATATTTTAAAAAAGTTATTTTGACTTTTAAAAGATGCACAAGAATGTACACCAAAAAATCAACGAAATCCTACCTACTATGATAAAAAAATAAGACCGATTTTTTTTTTTTTTTTTAATTCTTTATTTATTCTTTTAAATTTATTTCATTGCCTTTAAAGTAGTCCCCGCCCGACACAATACACTTATGCCAACGTTTCTTCCAATCCTCGAAACAGTCAGAAAAGTCCTTTTCCGGAATTGCCTTCAATTGACGCAGCGATTCACGTTTAATCTCCTCGATCGAGTCAAAACGATGTCCCCGGAGTGGTCTTTTGAGTTTATTTAACAGCCAGAAGTGACACGGCGCTAAATCAGACAAATACGGTGATTGTGGTATGGTGTTAAGTTAAATTTTTGGTCAAAAAGTCGCGAATAATCAATGCAGTGTGAGACGGTGCATTATCGTGATGCAAAAACCATGAGTTGTCTTGCCACAATTCTGGCCTCTTTTTGCAAATAGCTTTACGCAAACGATGCATAACACTCAAATAATATTTCTTGTTAACAGTTAGGCCCGGCGGAAGAAATTCTGAATGCACAACGCCACGATAATCGAAGAAAACTGTCAACATGACCTTGATTTTTGAACGACTTTCACGCGATCTTTTTGGCCTTGGTTTACCTTTGGCACGATATTCGCTCGATTGATCGGTTATTTCTGGATCGTAGGCATAGATCTATGTCTCATCTTCCGTAATAATGCGTTCCATGACGTTCTGGTAGTCAGAAAGCATCTCTTCGCACAGATTAACACGACGCTCTTTTTAAAAAAAATTGAGTGATTTTGGAACCAATCGAGATTTGACGCGTTTGAGACCTAAATGATCTTTCAAAGTTGCTTGAATCGATCCAAATGAAATGCCAACAGTATCAACAAGGTCTCTAATTGTTAATCGACGATCTTTGAGCACAAGGTCTTTGATTTCTTTAATGTGTTTCTCATCAGTTGATGTCGATGGTCGCCCTGGACGCTCTCTGCCTACTTTGATCTGTTTGTACCACTTGTAAACATTTCTTTCCGACAAAGTCTGCTCATCGTAGGTCTTCTGCAACATTCTGAACGTTTCTGCACAAGAAATTTCATTCCAAAGACAAAATTTAATGCAACTTCTTTGCTCACTAAAATCTGACATTATAAAAATCGCCGAAATCACTTTTTAATGTTCACAAAAACGAGCGTCACTTGCAAACTAATGAATACACTGACGTGAAATTTGACACATATGTCTCTTACAGTGCAACCAACTTAAAAAAAAAAGTTTTGTTAAATCGATAAACTCGCAAAATTTAAATTTGAAATTGGTCTTACTTTTTGATCATAGTAGTATATAGCTTTAACCTTGAATTTTTCTGTCGGAAGAAGAGAAGAAAAAATATTGTAATTATTATCGCCAGTTGACGAATTATCATATAATAAATAATAAAATTTACAATTATTATGTAAAAATAATTCTTGCAGAATTTATTTTTACGATAAAAAAATAAAATATTAAGTCGGATTAAATAAGAAGATAATAAATTGAAATATAAATGAAGAGTAGGCGTTTTTGTTAAAAACAAATATTTTATTGAACCAATTCTTCAATACACTTTATTTGCAAGGATTATTGCGAATGATAGATAATGAATCGCTATAAACGGCTTAACAATATACACGTGTCGCCTTTTAAATTCAATACTCTCGTAGTATTACACACACACACACACACACGCAAATCTTTATTTTCCTCGGTATACTATATTCACGAGTTAATAACAAAATGCATCGGCGCTTCTTCTTTTTCTCAGGCCGACTTCAACCAACTTTTTAACTATAAGTTTGAGTCAAAGATTCCCAAGAATGGTTAACCAAAAAAAGAAGTGAACAAAAAAAAAAAAAAAAAAAAAAAAAAAAAAAAAAATCCAATTGCAACATCTTATTATAAAAAAAAAAAAGAAAAAAAAAAAAAAAAATGGATCGAACATGTAGACGCGCTATCAAAGCGCTTAGGTGCGCGTGAGCAGCGTAGGTCTCATCGATTGCGCGAGCGTATAACACAAAAGCTTCATCGTGTGTATATGTATATACATATATACGGCAATGCGCGCGCGCGTCCTCGCGACGCCAACGTGGAGGGTGAACTTTCAACGTCGTTACTCGCTCGCCTCGGCAGTCGCACGGTCCGACGCGTCCGAAGCGTTGCGATAAAGAGCCGGTTTCATTGTTTTCCTTCTATTTTTTTATCTTCGACGATTTTATTGCATTAGGTGCTGTTTTACATATATATATATATATATATATATATATATATATATATTTTTTTTTTTTTTTTACTTCGAGTCATGCGCGTCGTAGAAGTGGTTTTTTTCTTTTATTAGTAAGTTTCGCTTTTATTTTTTCGTCGGTAAGCTTCGAGCATGTAATTTAAGATTATTGCAATTATTTTATCGACAAAAATAACGTTTGACTTTTTTTTTTTTTTTTTTATGATAAAAAATTACGTGTATTTTGAAGTTTACATATGGCTAAACAAAGCGTTTTTATGGATAAAGTTGTGCTGAAAAGTATCGAATTGGTATCATTTTTCAGTTACATTAATTTTGTATCCGAGTGTATTTTTTTTTTTTTTTTTTTTAATCCGAAAAGCACTTTACATAAACATTACTTACATAAATTTGGATTAAAAAATTAAAGTATTTCAGACGTCTTTGAATATGCATATGTACAAACATATGCATATACATAAACTGTTAATATAAACGTATATATATATATATATAAACGTTTAATCCATTTTATATCTTCTTCAGCTCGAGTGCTAAAAAAGGTTTCATTTAATTGAGATATAATATTGATAATCAAAAAAATGAGTAATATGTGGTTAAAACTTTTCATTCTATGCTCGTAACTTTATCATTGTAAATTGACAAAATAGATATTGATCATATTTAGATTAATTAGATTTAGATTGATCATAATTAAATCGAATTATTGGATGCAAGTAGATTTTATCGACATAATCTTTTAATTCGGGTACTTTTATAAACCTGTAATATTTTCGTTGGGTTAAAGGACTGTATGATAAAATAAATAAAAATCCGGTATATTTTTTAAGTATATATAAAGTAAACTTTTTATGATTTGCTTATACGTGCTTTTATTACGAGCTCCCAGATGTAATTAATCAGCGAGGACGTTATTAAGATGTTGTTATACAACATTGATTAACGTTCAAAGTTTGATAAACAATAATAAATATCTCACCGCACACGATTTACGATTATAAATATTCTTTTTTTTTTTTTTTTTTTAACTTTTTATTATTCAAAAAATAATAACGAATATCTCATTGTCGTTAATACGATAATATTTATCAAAATTTTTATTATAAATTATGATTACAGGTATAAAAGACAAAGAGCAACAAAGTAAACGTTGAACAACGATGACGCGCTTGCGAAGAATCATGAAAATATCTTTCGTACAACGTATCGCCCGTTGATCATCGTCGTCCTAGAAAATCCATAAAAAAAAAAAAAAAAAAAAATCTTCGAAAACTCCATCGGCGATTGAGTGCACAACGTACACCTATAAAAAAAAAAAAAAAAAAAAAAAAAAGAAACAATGAGCTCGTGGTGCAAAAGGTGAAACTTGCGACAACGAGAGAATAACCGTACCAATATGGTGGACAAACTTCACGAATACGAGGGCCTGCAGGGCCGCGTACACGGGATAAGGGACAAGGCAAAAGAAAAATGGGACGATTTTAAGGAATGGAAAAGTGCGATACCTACGGATCGCGGTATCGAGGGTGTGATAAGTCATTTGAGGGGACCGCCTAAACTTGAACGATGCCTCGATGATTACGCGCACATTTACAGGTGATGATTAAAAAAAAAAAAAAAATATATATATATATATGTATATAAATTAACGTTATCTTTTTTGTTCTTAACATTTTCTTACGTAAATAAGGTTAGAATTCGAAAGTTTAATAAAGTGAAAATATTTTTATCAAAGATAATTATGCGTTACAAGTAAATCAAATTTCTTTTTTTTTTTTTTTTTTTTATAAATATTCGAAAATCAATCATTATCGAATAATCGTAAAAATCGCATCTCCTGTTGAAACAAAATTCTGATTATGATAAACTATAAATTAGAGTAATCCATAGCGTTATAAATTTTAAGTAGGCTCGTTAACGATAAGATATTTATTTTTGAAAGCTGCTTATATTTGATCGTTGATAAGGCAACGATTATTCATTATCGTTGTCTGGGGATAAGTTTATAACCGTAATGTGACCTTATATCATGAGCATTTTTGCATTAATTTAAATTATAAACTATATTACAAATTCAATTTATGAATATTTATGTAGATTATCAAACAATGATGCATTTGAATCGTATCGATCATATCGATTGCTTTAATAAATTGAAAATAAACTCTTGTTATTAAAAAATTGTTACAAGAATCTGAATAAAATTTTAATCTTGAGTCATGAAACTAAAGTAAAAAAAAAAAAAAAAAAAAAAAAGTTGTGCAATAATAATTACGAATCAAAGCGATGAATAAATTAAAAATAGTTTATTATCGAAAAAAAAAAAAAAAAAAAATCTAGCGTTTCCTCATTGCTGGCATAATTTCTAAGCTGTCAACGTTGCACACGCACAGACTAAGAAATAAAAAAAAAAAATTTTCACAATCGACGTTTTACAAGTTATCCGATAACAGGTTTTTCATTCCGCAGTGTCACTGCGAGTTCCGCTACGATTGCATGCTTTAATCAAAGATTTTAGCTCGGTATATCATGTATTAAAATCCAAAGCGCGTAATTTTTGTACAGTTGCCGTTATTATTCAAGAAAAAATAAAAAATAAATAAACAATAAATAATAAATAAATAAATAAAAGCAAAAAAAAAAAAAAAAAAAAAGTAGTATACGCGAAAAAATTAAATGTACGACGTTAGAAAAATTAAATCGGTCGAGAGGATTTTCGACAAATGCGTCATTGAAAATAAACAAAAGCAACTTGGATGATACTTAAAGCAGACGTGTATAGTGCAAGCTGGATTCGAAACAATTGGGATTTGCTGCGTTATTATTATGGCGCTGAGGTATCGACATACATTATAAAGTCTGAACTTATAATAAAATAATTCACATGCGCACGCGTAATATTTAACTCATACTTGTGTACATATACATGTATATATATATATATATATGTATGTATGTATTAAAGTTTCCTTTTAAATGCTCGTTGGATATTTACATCCGTGCAGGATATTGTTTCGATAAGTTATTCAGGTCGTGATTTTTCGCGAGTTTATTTTACGATAATAAAACGTACATTTTTTTTTTTTTTTATCGAATATTTACTTAAGAGATTGTGGAATTTTTATTTTTATTTTGCATCTGTAATTTGATGTATTGATATTAAGCGCGACAAATGTAAATAATTATATAAAGTCAAACAAAACTTTATTTTATAAATTTTGATATTAAATTTATATTCACATATAAATTCGTTTTTTTTTTTTTTTTTTATGAACAATCAGATTTCATTCGTAGTTACGTATAATTTTCAAAAAAAAAAAATTTTATTTTAATTTTTGAATCCAATTTTTAATTTTAATTTCGATTGTTTGCACTTAAAAAAAAAAAAAAAAATTCAAACAAACAGACGAAAAACACGATGGGAGCTTGTGCGAGTATCAGCGGCGGTGATGGGTATCGAATTCTCATACGCGGCCGAGACGGCCTTCGTATCGCCGACGTTGTTGAAAATCGGCGTCGATCATCAGCACATGACATTGGTCTGGGCGTTGAGTCCGCTCGTTGGCTTCTTCGTGACCCCGTTACTCGGCAGTCTCAGCGATCGCTGCCGACTAAAGCAGGGAAGACGCAGACCCTTTATATTGCTGCTTGCCATTGGTGTTTTTATCGGTGAGTTTCGTATTTGACTTTTTTGCAAATCGCTGTCTTTCTTTTTTTTTTTTTTTTTTTTTTGTGAATTTTTAGCGGTAATCTTTTGTCATTTATCAAGCGCATTACGTAAAATAATATTGTACTCTTTATGATGTAAAAAATGAGATCGATAAAGTTTCAAAATTGAGTTTTCAAAAAGATAAGAAAAATGTTCAAAGTTCTCGGACGCTTTTAATAAACTTATAAAATAGACGTTACATAAGCGGATATAAACCGAGTAAAAATGCAATGCACGTCTCTCGGTATACTTGACATTCATCTATTTATACAAGCGATACCCTTTTGACTCGCGATTATTTTTCCAAAGCACGATCTCGAAACTCATCATCGTAATTCTTACTTACTCGTAACTTTATAATTTCAGCTACATTATTATACATCGATACTAAAGTAATATCTTTCATTTTTTTTTTTTCTTTCTTTTTTTTTTTTTTTTTTTTGTTTTTTTTTTTTCTTATGTATTCATCAAGGTTTAATCCTCGTGCCAAATGGCGAAGATATGGGTTACGCCTTCGGTGACGTTAAATCAAACTTAACCGCGTCGTTTATCCACAGAACGACGGGAAAAGGAGCGAGAAACGAAACTTTACCGCAGCCGATACCTTCGACGCATTCTTGGGGTATATTTTTCACGATATTGGGTACGGTGCTACTTGATTTTGACGCGGATGCTTGTCAGAGCCCAGCGAGGGCTTACCTTCTCGATGTCACTCTGCCAGGTTTGTCGTATTACTTTGTTTTTTTTTTTTTTTTTTTTTAACAGATATTTCGTTAAATTTTTTAATATTTATTGTTAAAGAATTAATTATTGAAATAAAAATAATCGATTGAACGTGAAATTAGTAAGATATTGTTGTATTGCACGATAATTATGAAAATTTTAGTTCGAAGTAAGGTCAAATATAAATATGATCAATGAGAGATATGAGAATTATGTACCTTTATAAAGCTTCTTATCCGAGAGAGAGAGAGAGAGAGAGAGAGAGTTGCTAAGAAGTTTCGATTTGGCCACGCATGTAAATAGAAGCATTTCAAGTTCAATAATGCGTTACCTCGATGCACCTATCTCGCGTTTATCTATGCACGTGCACATATAATAAATGAGCGTGTAACCTTGTAACGTACATTTTTTAAATTCTCAAAGTCAATTTTAACAATTATTAAACTATAAAGATTAATAATTATTGTATAAAGTACGAATTTAAAACAAATTAAAAATGTTCGACGATAAATTTTCAGAGGATCACGCAAGAGGCCTGAGCACGTTCACGATAATGGCTGGTTTAGGTGGTTTTATGGGTTACGGCTTGGGTGGTATAAATTGGGACGCGACCGCCATCGGCGCGGCTTTGGGAGGTCATCTGCACGCGACCTTCACCCTCATCACCATTATCTTCGTGATATGCGTTGCGAGTACGCTTACGAGTTTCAAAGAGATTCCCCTCGATTTTCTCGAGAGCGACGAGTGCAAGGAACAGTTGCAAAGAAAGGTTTTTATTTATTTCTCAATCTTACCATTTTCTTTTTTTTCTCTTAAATATTATACGCGCATTTCGAATGGACGCGTTTGCAAACGCGACGAATCGATGAAAATTCGGTTACGTATTTTATAAGAATCTACCTGTAAAGATATATATTTTGTATAGATCTAGGTGTGACTTAAATTTTCAGCTGGAGGACGAGAAGCGAGAAAATGAGAGAGAAAAAATAGCCGGAGACGAGTCAGTTTCTTACGGCTCTCTCGGAAATGAACCGGAGATTGATACTGGTAAAACCGACGTAAGTTTATTGAATATACCAACGAATCGATTCTATCTTTATTCGTTCTTTTTATTTTCTTTTCAACAAACCTTACCGAATACTCATCTGAGAATTGTAAAATTTAAAATAATGCAATTTTTTTATTTTATGGAAAATTTATTTACGCTCTTAGTGAATATAAAATAAACGATTCAAATTGTACATTGTTTTTTTTTTTTTTTTTTTTTTTTTTTTTTTTTTTTTTTTTTTTTTTTTTTTGTATCGCTTAAATTTTTAAATACTTGAAATCTATTAATGTAAGTTTTGTATCATTTAGTAAAAATAATTATCAAACAATAGAAATGTATCGGTCAAAGTTAGTTTAATAACGATTTTAAAAACAAATTTTTTTTGTTTTAATCAATAAAGAATCGGATCCTTTCTAATTATCTTTATTCTAAAAATTCTCAAATTGTACGAATAACAGTTATGTATTAACCATAAATTTAAAAATCATCAATAACGATAATAAAGATAAAATTTTTAAAAACGTAAATAAATAAAATTAATAATTTAATAAAGATGGATAAATTTTGTCGCAGGAAATCCCAATGAAGCCGATATCGGACGAGCCACGTAAACCCGGCGAAGTGCCAATGATTCCGGACATTCAACCGAAAAACGATCCGGAAACTTGCGCAATCGAAGATCCAAACATAAATTCAAAAGCAACGGTTCGCGAATATCTCTACTCGATACTTTACATGCCGCACAGTATGCGCATGGTATGCCTAACTAATCTTTGCTGCTGGATGGCACACGTCTGTTACTCGCTCTACTTTACGGATTTTGTCGGCGAGGCTGTTTACGGTGGAGATCCGAAGGTAAGATCTATCGAATCGATTAAATTAAGACGACAACGACGATTTTTATATTTACGGATGTTTCTTCTTCTTTTTTTTTTTTTTTTTTTTTTATTTTTCCAGGCTCCCGAAGGCTCGAAAGGACGCGCTTTGTACGAAGCGGGAGTGAGATTCGGTTGTTGGGGAATGTCGATGTATTCTTTGTCGTGTTCTTGCTACTCCCTTATTATCGAAAAATTAATCGAACGCTACAAGTAAGCTTCTTATTTTGAAATTTTATTCTCGAACGAGCTGCGATGAATATATATATATATACTAATATGTATATATATAAAAGAAATTTAATGATGAGTATACGAGTTTGTCGAGAGCGAATAAAGAATTATTCGATCGAAAAAAAAAAAATAAAAAAGATTGGGGCTTCGACAAAATAAATAGTAAACGAATTTTTTTTGTTTTTTGTTTTCTTCTGCTTCTTCTTCTTCTTCTTCTTCTTCTTCTTTACGAAAATAAATTGTATTTATACGTGATCTTTTGCAAAATATTTAACGAAATATATCTTTGAAAGATAAATAATGTCGTTCGTATCAAGCCTAACTATTTGTGCTGATTTATACCTTTATCTTGCCAGGATTTTAATATGATGTATTGTAAATATGAGACAAAAGTTTGTTTAAGATTATATTACAGTAGTAAAATTATTTAAAAATCTTTGTTATTCAATATTGCCATTGCGCTCTTGTTATTAACATAAATTTTTGCGATTCTTTCTCACCAAGATATGACTAACTCGATACCTTTTCGTATTTAAAAAATTGCATTTACTTTGTTTATGAAAAAAATATAAATCAATTTACTTTGAATCGGTCCTACAATTTGGAGAAAAATAATCATTAAGAAAAATCATATTATAACAAATCAAAATTATTATATTTTGTTATTTAATTTCAAAATAAAAATTTTTTTTTATAATTTGAAAATAACGTAAATGATATTTTCAGCACAATTTGTATTGTAAAAAGAATTTAATTAACAGATTTATCGAGAAAAAAAAAAAAACTTTTTAAAAAGAAAAACAAATAATGTTCTTTTTTTTTTTATTTTAAGACTTAACTTGAAACGATAATCTATTTTTTTTTAATTTACAACAAAGGCTTCTTAAAAAAATTTCCCTCATTCTATTCGATTTAAAATTTAAGCGAAATAACAAATCTAACATTATCCGACGTAATTGAAATTACAGAGCGCGAAAAGTCTACATTTGCGGTCTCCTATTCTACAGCTGCGGAATGATGATGATGGCATTGACGAAACATCCAGCCGGCGTTATAATATTCTCGTGGACTGCCGGGGTTATGTACTCCACGTTATTTACCATGCCTTATTTACTGATCGCACATTATCACGCATGCGGGACGGTAAGTTATCTCCGACGGTTATATTATTATTTAAAAAAAAGAAAAAAAAAAGAAAAAAAAAAAAATAGACAATCAAAGACGATCGATCGCACAAATAATTTATCGCACAGTTCGCAGTAACGGCCGAAGGCGAAGCCGTACAGGACAGCGGAGTTCGAGGCCTCGGCACCGACGTCGCCATCGTATCCTCGATGGTGTTTCTCGCTCAGTTTTTACTCTCCTGTTGTCTCGGCACCATCGTCAGTATCTCCGGAACGACGACCGCCGTTGTTTGCGTCGCAAGTACGCTCGCCGCTTGCGGCGCGCTTGCTGCGACGCAGATAATGTATCTTGATCTTTGAATGTATGCTCGTTTGTCTTTTCCTTATTTCTTTTTTCAATTCGTTAAAATTTTTTAAATTTCATGAAAATAATTGTCGAACGATTTATTTATGCATTTGTTTAATTAACGATGCAGTCATTTTAAAGGAGAACAATTTTAGTCTGATACTTCATATTTTTATCGCAAATTATCGTAAATTAAGTTTATCGATTTTAAGTTTTTTGTTAACAAATATAGACTTTGTCAAAGACGCTTTTACTGAATAAACTAGTTTTCATTCATAAATTTTAATCAAGCAATGAAGATCCGTTGAGAGATGTTCATTTTTATTGTAAAGAATTTATTTCTATAAGTAGGCAACGTTAAAAAATATTGAAATTTTGAAAATAAAACCTAAACTAATTTTAATAACGCATTCTTTTATATAAAAATAAAATTATTTGTTTGTACGCGTATAAATTAATTTTATTTTTAACGAAATAAAACAATATTGTTGTTACGCTAAATAATTCAATTTTTGTATATTATGCTTCATTGCGAATATTTTATTTGAACAAATTTATAAAATTGACAAAAAGAGTATTTAAAAACTTTGCAATTTTTTTCATTTTATTTTTTTCGTTTATCGAATATATACGTGGAATAATAGATAATTCTTATGACAATAAGTAGTTACAAAAGATGTGTGTATCTATAATGATAATAACAAATAATATAAATGCCAAAATGACAATTTATATAGAAAATTGTACAAAACTTTAGCTTAATCAATTAATCCTATAATATTCTTAATGAGATGCCAAAAATAATTATCAAAAACAACAATTAAGCAAATTTGGTTGTTGATATTTAAAAATATCATTCGGTTGACAAATAATATTATTATAACGCGATAAAATATCAGTTAATTTACGCTGAACAGTAAACGATTGCTTATAAAGGCAAAAACGTTTCGCATTGTTAAAGATATTATTTAAGTCGGTTAACCGTTTAAATTGTTTTTAAACTATAAAGAAATAAAAATGATTGTTTTCCAATATATTAAAATCAATGTATATTTTATTAAGATAGCTAATTTAATAGTATTATATTGTAATTATTATTTTCCCTAATAATGATGGTCACAATAAGCTGAATGTTGATGTATATTTACTAATGTGTAAACTGCTCGATAAGTATTATAATGTAAATATGTACACTATGTGCTATTGATAATAATAAAGAAGAAAGAAAAATGACTATATCCTTAATAATAAAGTTTTGTTGATAATTTATTTAACTATTATTATTATCAAATTGCTATTTACTACCATACCTTGATAAACAAATTTAGATAAATTATTCGCATAAATTATACGAAATTAATTAATACTGTTTGTTAATTTTTAAGGATTTATAAATAAATTAAAAAATTAACAGTTTTAATTTTAAATTTAATTTGATTGCAGATAATTATAGAAGGTCTTGTTAACCGAAAAGAGATATTTATTAAGAATTTCATCAAAATAAAAAATTGTAGACTTTTAACAATTCAAAATTAATACTCTTTAGTCCAGCTGCATTTCTGTATTTTTCAGTATTGCATTTTTTTTTTTTTTTTTTTACATTTTTCTCACAACTGTAGTATAGATGTACGAGTGATTTACAATAATTAATATATAAAAGCCAATAATTTTTAATATTTATAAATTTTACACAAATTGTAACCAAAGCTGAAAGTTGCGACAAAATGCATAAAACCAAAATGCTTAAGATCTTTTCTTTACTAAAATCATCCTTTTGAAAGCATAAAGCACTCGCTAACCCGCGCATTGTACACCCGATAATCCACGTGCACACTCGCACAACCACACACGCGCACATTATTCTTCGTATTGGTTATAACACGGCGAAATCGGAGAATCACGAAAGACGAACGCGCGTTTTTTCACGGCTGTTGTTTAAAAACCACTTACCGCGAGAGCACGTACATATATATATATATATATATATATATATATGTAAATGCTCCATTGTCTCAGTTCATCCGAGGATTAGCCTGTTTATACGGAAAAGAGAAGAGAAGGGTAAGGATTAGCGTACTTTGAGTCGAGATCGAGTAACTTAGCTTGCCGGTGATATAATAGCACTTTGGCAAATATTTAAGATGTGTGCTTTTTAAAAGTCGACGTCGTGTGGGGGAGGGGGGGGGAAACCGATGCATAATCGATATTGTTTATCGCTCGGGGTGTACTGCTCAAATTACCGTTGCACGACGAGGGACTCGATTGAGTAAATGTTTGAGTTAAGAATCGTTAAGCGACGATGTTGTACGATATACGATTCGAGCTTCTTTGTTCTGCATATTTAATCGTGAAATGTAGTTATGACAAAGCAAGAGCTATAGCATTTTTAGATAATTTTCGTATTGCAGTTAGAAATATTACGATAAAATGATATCGTTAAAATTTCGATAAGAAGAAGAAGAAAAAAAAAAAAAAAATTAAAAGAAAAAAAGATTCTTTTAGAATTTTAAAAGTATTCAAACAATCATTAACATCTTAGCTCTTTTTAAAAATAAACCCAATAATTACCCGCGCGATTATCACACGTTCACTCTCTTAAAAACCAACATAAAGCGTACGGGTAGAGCGTGAAAATCAACCGAAACGAATAAGTGCATAATACACACTTCAGCCAATTAAATTGAAAGAGCACTCGATCGATCTAATATACGTATAACAAGCATTTCGCTTTCAACACATCTGCGCTTTATAAACGATAATCGTTTGCGTGCACTTTGCTCGCACAATGCCCACGGCTAAGTGAAAAAACGAATTAAAACGAAGGACTGTATATATATATATATATATATATATATATATATATATATATATATATATATATATATATATATAGATAGGGAAAAAATAAAAAGGAAGAAAAATTCCACGCTTAAGCTTTTCCAAACACGAACGAATTCATGGTTTTTCTCACGTTTCTTCCCGCAACAACTATTACCAATACCATAACAACGCGCTCTCCTCAGGTGTTTGATCGATCGTGGCTATTTGGACACGCGAGGGTCGGAATGAAATGCGCCGGTATAGCGTTTATGTTACTTTTATTAAGCGGAGAGATGTATCTTATGGGTATACGTAATTTTTTTTTTCGCGCGTTTACGGTGTACCGTTGCTTTTTCGTTTAGATGCTGGATGCTTTTATTATTAGACGAGCTCGAAGGTGGAGTTTAATTATGAGGTCTATGAAGTGAATCTAAGTGAATCGTATTTTTGACGATTAAATGTCGAGCTTTGCGCGCGATTTTTATTGATAATTAATCGAAAAATATATAATTAATGTATAATTAATCGTAAAAATTATTATTTTTTTTTTGAAAATTAATAAGTAATCAAATAAAATACAATGAAATTAAATAGATAACTAACTACAATTTATGATAAAATTCACAATTGAATAAAATACGCATATAGAACAATAAGTACAATAGAAAAGTATAAATATATTTCTAAACTATTACGAATGGCAAAGAAAAAAAAAAAAAAAAAAAAAAAAACTTGAAAAATCACATTAAAATTAATCCATGTAACAAACGAAACGGTTCCCATTTCGTATACAAGCACGAAAAAAGCAACGGTGTAAAAGCGTAACCGTTAACATCGCCAAAAAAAAGAAGCAGCTCTTACTCTCTTTTTCTCACTTTGGCAGAAAAAAAAAAAAAAAAAAGGAAACTTGTACACCGATATAAACTGAATATACGTACTTATAACGCGTGCGTGGCTAAAAGTACTTAAGGGGCGCTTTCCGCGCTTTTCTCCCGCTAAAGAGATAAATCATCTTCCGGCGTGCGAAGGGTGAGGGATACTTCGTCGCCGTTGCGAGAGAGTGAAATAAAACACGTGTATATGCACACGTTAATGTGTGGCTGTGTGTGTGTGTGTATGTGTATGTGTGCGCGCGTGGGTGTGGGTGGGTGTGTTAAAGTTTACACCGATCGATTTGTTTATGTCGCGTGTGGAGCAACGTTACGCGCGTTGCTGATGGGGGATTTCATTTATTTATTTATTTATTTATTTTTTTTTTCGTGATATATGTGGATATAAAATTTTCCCGTGGTTTAGAACGAACTGTTTTATACCGAGTCTTGTATATTTTTGAAAATTTTTATTTTCTTCCTTCTTTTGATGTATGTAAAAATATTAATTAATAATAACCACGATTACTATAATAAATTTTTGTCACTATTTAATTTTTTTTAACGATATGGTAAAATATTTACTTATCAAACCTAAAAAGAAAAGGTAAACTTTTGATATTTTATTCGAAATTTGATTCCTACATAATCTGTACTAGAAAAAAAAAAAAAAAAAAAAAAAAAAAAAAAAAAAAAAAAAAAAAAAAAACGATTAATAAAATCCAATTATTGCTTACGCGCAACATACAAATAAACGTCTATCAACCGGTGTATTCATCGTTCCATTAATAAGCGATAAACACCAAAATTATTTTTCACGCCGTCATAATTGCCACCTTACTTCCTCCCACACAAAGAAAACCAATCGTACAACAATGGATCATTTCGACGCACAACAATGAGCAGCTCTCACAGCGAAGAAGAGAGATGGAGAGAGAGAGAAAAATAAAAAAAATAAAAAAAAAAAAAAAATCATCGCCGGTCACCGCCATCCGACCAATCGCGGTACTTACCAAAACTTAACGCGCGCGCGCACATACGCACACACACGCACACACACACACACACACTCGTATCGACATTTATCTCCCCGGTATAAATCTAGCGTTACACGTACACCGAAAATCTCCCACTCCAAGCGTCGCGGTATTGGGGCGGAGCTTGATAAAGCCACGACTCGAACGGATTAGCCAATGGGACGCGACGAACGAGAGAAAACGCCGCGCGATCATGTCGGCTCTTTTGCTTAAATGCTCTACTGTACATCTTTGCCGTTGCTCTTCAGGTGCGAGGGATATGATTGATTCGCGACGACGCTGCGGATTTTTCTCTCTTTCTCTTTAAATGCGCTATTCGCCGTTGGTAATATACGATAGGAAAAAGAGAGAGAGAGAGAGAGAGAGGGAAATGATTTTGGAAAAGACGCGTTATGATTGGTTTTTATTTGTATCCGAGAGATATTTAAGATACGTGTGCAGTTTGAACATTTTCGTTTTAAGCCAATTTTTACATGCGCTTTTATTCATTATAAATTAATAATAAATGTCGTAACAAATCTATAATTTATTATATTAAATTTGATTTTGAGATTATTTTGTTCAATTCAAATGGAGCGCGCTCGATACAATCTTAATCTATCGCTTCATTCGCTTAATAAATAATTCTAATATTCAATAAATTATTCAAATTCTCATCTGTAAATCTGTTATACAAAAAAATCTATTAACTTGACATAACCATTAAATAAACGCAGCCAATATTGCATAACGAACTATGATATATACGTATAAAAAAATCGAACGATAAAAAAGTTTGTTTTCTGTTTGTTATTTACACGGAGAAAATAAAAATAATGGTAAGTTGGTATAACGTTTACAAGAAATTGGAAAAGATTCGTCGAGAGTTGGGCGATTTATCAAAGCCGCAGGACAACAATAACTATAAGGAACAGGGATGTGCTTTGAAAAGACCGTTGGAAAATTGCGATGCTTTGGAAAAGAAAATGTCAGCTTTACGGCTGCGTCCGATTTTATTTTATTTGAAAAATAGCATTTTGATTTAATGTTATATTATTGTAAAATTCAATACTCAAACTATTTTTAATGAAGAATTGAATATAAAATTTAATAAAGAATACTTATGATTAGATTGGAATTTCAAATATGAATAAAATTTTCAAAAGATTAAGCATAAAAAATATCTGCCTATAATTTTCAATAATTACTATGATAATTTTTTCATGCATTTTAAAATCCACAAAAAGAAAACCCAATCATGTCGAAAATTACGCATTGGCAAATCAAATAATCATTCGTTCAATAAAACCATCATTTATGCAACGAATCAATCATTCATAAAATTAACACTGATTATCAAATCTTACGCTTTCCCCGTAAGATTTTTAAGTATACTTACTTACCAAAAGTTGCACGGCTACACACACATACAGATATAAATAAGAGGCGTGTTAGAAAACGAAAGAAGCCGCGCCTCCAATTTTAGTGGTGGGAGAAAGAAAACGAAAGAGCAAGATAGCGAGAGTGTGTGAAAGAGAGAGAGAGAGAGAGAGAGAGAGAGAGAGAGAGAGAGAGAGAGAGAGGATCGCGCGGATGCTGTATGTACCAGCAGCTTTGAGGTTTCCTGCTTTGTGGTCGAGTAGTCAAGAGAGGGATTACGGAGATAACATTAGGACACACTACTGGTGATTGTCGTCGATAACGTTGGTTTTGTTAATATAGGATCAAAGTTGACAAGGATTGAGAAACGGTGACGAAGGATTTGTGAATTTTTTGAACGAGACCGAAGGATTTTAAGTAATGTGAATGGATGGTGAAGTTTTCAATGGAGAGGAGATAAACTGTTCCTATTGCGAGAGATTCGTTTGTCAAAAAGTGTTCGAAGGAACGTCGGTAGCTTGTATTGTGCGATTTGCATTGAAAATATGATTCGTTATTTTAAAAAAAGGATTTATAAACATGTTGATTCGAAGCGATGAAATGTGGCCGATCGTTTGTAAATAGTGACATCTTAAAATTAAGGTAGGCGTTGACGAATATTTTACAACGATTCCTTCATCATTGAAAGTTCGATAAACATTTTTGGTATTTATCTGAATTGCCATGTAATATCTATACAAAAAAAAAAAAAAATAAAATAATTTAAGAAAAAGAGAATTAGAGTATACTTCTTAAAATAAATATTATCAAAAATGGCTTTAAAATGATTTTTGATATCAAGTAGAAAGTCAAGCATTTATTTTTAAGATGTGCGCTACATCTTTATTGTTTATAAAAAAATAAATTATATTCACGTTAAAACATAATCATTAAAATTGCACAAAAGATGTATTTCATGAAAATTATTTATCCGAAAGAAATAATTCGCAAATCGACAGGAAAATCGCATTACCTCTAAAATTAAAATTCACTCGCAGATGATTTCAGAAGACATGGAATCGTCCTCGTGGACGTCGAGTCCAGCAGGGAGCAGCTCTCAGGAGGAAGACTGCGCGAACGTTGAGATAATGGATTCGGAGCCCGATTACGAATCACCGGATACGGAATGTTCCGTACCTCCTCCGCCTCCGAGGAGTTCGGCCGTAGTCGCGTTCTCGATCGACAGTATACTTGGACGTACCGGTGACGGCGTCGCGAAAAAATCGGATATCAAAACCTGCGCGAAAGACTACGGTAAGGATGAGTTGCGCGAGAGGAACGACGCGGCCACTGCTACCAACGGAGAAGAAGCTGGAGGTAAGGAGGTATTTCTTTTTTCTTTTACGGGATTAGGGAGAAAAGCAAAAATGTATATATATTTTATTTTGAGCGTGTAGACATTAAGTGAAATGATTTATTGGTTAAAGAATTTATTAAAGTTGATGGTATTATTTTTAACGTTGAGCTTTTCTAAACACTAACAACAAATTCTTTTAATAAATAAGTTTATTTTTTATTACCTTGATAAACCTATTGTGAACGCATAAAAATAACTCAAACAGTAGCTCAATCACAAACGGTAGCCCAGAGTATATCGTCATCGATTCCATTCTCATCGTCTAATATAAATAAAAAAAAAATCGTCGACGCACGTCATGTGCATTTATAATTTTCAGGAATGAGCAGCGGTTTGTATCCCACGACGAATATTCCGTTTTCCGAGGCTAATTTAGTCGATCCCACGGGATATTCCGCAGCGTCTCTCGCGTCAGCGTCACTTTTGTACAATAGCTGGTTCGTTCAGTCGAAACCCGGACAGATATTCGGTCTGCAAGGTAAGTTTGATCCGTTTATTTCTTTTTTTTTTTTTTTTTTGAAGAGACGTAGTAATTTTATTTAAAATTATCGTTTACAAAGACGTTCTTTGTTTATCGAGAATTTTCAACTCAAAACTTAATAAGTTCAGTTTTCATAAATCGTAAATTACAAACTATAAAATAAATCATTCACCAAAAAATCGAAAAAAAAGCAAATTAAATTTTTCTCGTATATAGAAGTTAGAAAACTTTACATCAGTCATATGCAATACATGTACATAGATATATATGGCAAATCTGACTATCACGAACATAATTACCGATATACATATATTGTATAGTGGCTACATGTAAGATACATGTGTAATACATGTTTGATAAAATAAAAAATGTTTTAAAAATATTGACATAATATTAATATAACATTGTAACAATAATGATACAATAAAGCAATAAGAATGATGAAATGATGTTAAAATATTCTATCAATATTGTGTCTCGTTACAATGCCGTATCTATTATATCAATAATATATCAAGATTGTATTAACAAAACACATATATTGTAACAATATTGTAAAAATACCGTATCAAACATCATAACAATATTAATACAATATTGTGTTTTCTTACAATATAGTATTTATTGTATCAATATTGCACCAATATTGCGTCAATACTGTATTAATATCACATCAATATTGCGCTAATATTGTTTCAATATTGCATCAATATTGTACCAATAATGTTTCAATATTGTACCAATAATGTTTCAATATTGTACCAATATTGTTTCAATATTGTTTGAATATTGCATCAATATTGTATCAATATTGCATCAGTATTGCATCAATATTGTTTCAATATTGTAGCAATATTGCATGAATATTGTATCGATATTTTATTAATATTAACGCAACATTACATCAATAATAAACCGATATTGTAACAATATTGATGATAGAATAATGGATACAATATTTTCGCAATAATGATGTAATATTGATACAGTAGATACAGTATTTTATTGAGATCCAATATTAATACTTTACAGATATAATGTTGATACAATATTAATATGTTAATAGAATAGTGATTATAATGAATACACAACAACTCACAATATTGGTACAATATTACAATAATATTGTATCATTGTAACGTGATTACATTAAAGTTACAATACTGCTACAATAATGATGAATTGTTGATGTAATTTTTATAAAGTAGATACAATAATGTAACCATACATGTACCCATTATACAATAAATAAATTAAATAAATAAATAAATATATATATATATATAAGGGATAGTCCTATTTCCCATATATATAAGTCACATGAGGTACATGTATATATATATGTCATATACACGAGTATATGGGATACATAAAATCATTTTTAGACGGGCTGCGGGAAGTTGCATTTTAGTTATAAAGCCCCGGGAAAATAACACGGAGGCGTTGATGCGATTATCGCGTGCGACGCCGCGCTTACGTTCGCACCTCGAGGCCTATTGTGTTTCACTTTTCCTGCACACCTCATGGAAAATCTATTAATAACGTTAACGATCTCGCGAGGCTTGGTAAATTTAACGCTTTCTTCTCCCTCTCTCCTTGTCTCTAGCGACGTCGAATTGGATGGAAGATGCGAGGGTGTGAAATGTTTGGTGGATGTGTAGCTTGGGTAGATAATCAACGTGGAGTTCTTAATTGAAAATATACGTTCCACAGTGTACGTTTATCGTCGATTTTATCATAACCTAGTAATTTGTTTATACTAGAAAATTTATTTTAAAGGTTTAAAATTTGTAATTTTTTTTTAAATACACATATAGATACTTAGTAGTAAACAAACGACGAATGCGAGTATTTCGTAAAATTATAAAAAAAAAAGAAAATCGACAACGCTTATAAAAATAAAAATAAAAAAAATCCATTATTATTTATTCTCCTTTTTTCTTCCCCGTACTATACACACAGTGGAATATTAGAGACTCATTTATCAGCTTGTCCACTCTAATATACGCGGCGAAGGTGCTAAACGCTTAAGTACACTCGTAAATCTTTTCTGACATTTTCCTGTCTCTCTCTCTCTCTCTCTCTCACTCTCTTTTCACTCAATTAGGCACACGCGTACACACGGAATCTCTTTCTCTAATACTTTGATTACAAAAGGTTATGGTACTGTCAAAGCTTTTTCTTAACAAGTTTTTACTTTGTGCGAGTCTGTAAGTATTTTTCCTTTTTTCATCTTTGTAATGGATTCATGATACACGAATATTAAAATAAATTTTGATATTGTTAATAAGCAGTTATATTACTATTGATTTTCATGATGTACTCATAAATTTAAAGACATTGCCGTAAGAATCATTGAATTTTACTTATAAAAATTATTATGTTAAAAAAAAAAAAATTATAATTTAAACATCAAACGCGGTAGTGAAAAAACTGCAATAATTTCTAATGTATTGTCAAATTCTTCGAAACTCAGTTAATTAAAAACTATTGAGGCCAAACATACAGTCATTATTTCTTCTTCACAATTACTTCTCACATTTCGTACGTCCTAAAATGAGTACAAAAATCTATAAGCACACGCATATCTTTTCTTTTAAAATTTCAAAAGTTTTTCTCAAAAATTTGGATAACAAACGCTACAAGATACAATAGAAACGTACGTACATCCATATTCATACGTGACAAACAAAAAAAAAAAAAAAAAAAAAAAAAAAAAAGACGATGAAAAAATATAGTCAAGCGAGCAAGCGAGAAGATACCGCGTGTATTATACTTACCCATTACGCCGCTCGTAAAAAATGCTAACGTCTTTCGCAAGCTAAACGAGCCCTCGAGTCTTAACAGCTGTTAATTGTCCGGCAAACCGACGATTTAAGAGAATTTTTAAATTTTGTCGTCTCGTGTATTATCGAGGCGTTTTAAGAGACGCGCGCGGTGACGACTTAACATCCTGGTTTTAATTGTTTAATGTGAGAATTCTTTTCTCGTGTTGACTTTTTGTGTATGTGAAAAAAATAGTTATCTCTTATGATTCTTTCATTGATTTGATAATTTATTTTTTACATTATTAATAAAATATGAGTAGAAAAATGTTATTCTTTTTTACATGTTTATTCGATCATCTTAATCTATAAGTAGAAACTCAATATTATTAAAAGGTAAAATCTGTAGTAATGTCAATATTCAATAAATTTCTTAAGAAAGAAAATTCTAGTATTTAATAAAGTACAAATCCAGATGACAAAAGAAAAAATTAACAGCGATCTTGAGGAATATAGAAAAAAAAAAAAAAAATAATAATAATAATAATAAAGAACACAGCAGAGAAAAATATCCAATATTAAGATCTACCGATCACCAGCAGGCATTGTCACTCACAATCAGTGCGACGATTTGTCACGTATAGGTGCTAAAGAATCGAGGTAAAGTGTCGTCGATTTCCTCTTAAAAACGTCGCGCGCGCGCGCGCGCGGGTTTATAGTTTACCGAGCGATTAGAAGTTATTATTTAAATTTTTTGACGCGCTTTCGTTAACGAGGCTGTAAATCTTCGTGCGCGCCGAGAGGGAGAGATCGAGGTGCGAAAGCGATGCTTCGAATGAGACGTTTTTACGTTACTTTTTTTTTCTTTCTTTAGGATCGGTAAACATGGGTATAGACGAGTGTATATACGTGGGTTCTTAGATGAAATGACGTTTGAAGGAAGTTCGTTAACGGATAGGTAGAGAGAATTTGGGTTTTAAAAAAAAGACAGTCTTTTAAAGAAATGAATCTTTTAAAAGAATGTATGTTTGTGTTTGTGCGCGATATTTAATTATTTTAAATGTGAAAATTAATGTCTTTATTGGGAAACACACACACGTTGGCCATCTAAAAATATTCTGAACTATAACTTATGTTAATAAGTATGTGTTACATTGTTATTACACAATAATGCTTGGTCGAACAATTTATACAGTTTGTTACTTTATTTTTGCCTTCCTTTAGCGCCAAAACCTGGCAGTAGACGATCGCGCAAACCTGGTATCGACAGAAAACCAAGACAAGCTTACAGCGCTAAGCAACTCGAAAGGCTCGAGGCAGAATTTAAGGTAATTAAGATCTTTCATATTATTAAAAAATTCTTCTTATGTTATTAAAAAAAAAAGAAAAAAAAAAAAAAAAAAAGGTATAACTCGATAAAAAAAAAAATCGCATAATAATTCACAGGTGGACAAATACCTCAGCGTGAGCAAACGAATGGAGCTCTCAAAATGCCTGAGCCTAACGGAGGTGCAAATAAAAACCTGGTTCCAAAACCGTCGCACCAAGTGGAAGAAGCAGCTGACCTCTCGATTAAAAATGGCTCATCGTCAGGGTCTGTTTCCACCGGCTTACTTTCCGGCGACGCAGTATCCGCTCTTACCTTACTACGCGGCCGCCGCGCCATTGGTTTTCTCACACGCCCCCAACGACGACGCGGCCGCTACGTCGGGCGCTCCCAGCGTCGAGCGGCAACAAAGGAACGACGCTGCCGCTAGTTTGTAGACTAAGGGATGTGGCAAGATTTTTTTAATTATTCATGTTTTTTTTTTTTTTTTTTTTTTTTTGTTTTATGTTTAGAGAATGAAAGCGATGAATTATCGTTTCAATTTGTACAGGATGATAAGCTTTCTCTTACGTGCAATATTAAAATATGGGAATCGTTAATTTGCTGTCTTTTGAGCGGATAATGTTAATCATGAAACCGGTTTGCGTGAAGAGTGAAACTTACTATTAAATGATTATATATGCACTATTTCTATGCCTATAAATTTTCGACTAAAGAAAACAGTTATTATTAAACATCGATTGTATTATATTCATCTTAATACACGTTTTTATTTTCGAAAAACTTACAAGTATTATCATTTTACTTTTTACTTTATTTAATTATTGCTTATAACATCATCGATTGTTTTAAACAATGTAGAGACTTATAATATTCAATGTCTGTGTATATAAATATATTAAATAAACGACGTTTTAGAGAATAAACTGTATACTTTTTTTCTAGTTAAAAAAATTATATTATTCACTCAATTGTTAAGAATAACTAAAGATTCTTTCAAAATTAAAAATGGCCTTAACAAATGCAAACTATTATTTATAATAATATTAATCTTATAAGATATTTATGTGAAATGTTTTCGATCAATTTTTCATTTATTTATTTAAAGCTCTTATTATATAATATTGCACGATTTTAAATTGCCACTTGTTATCAGTGAAATAAGCATTTAAAAGAAGAAAATTTGTGCAATTATTTATTATTTTTATTACAAAAAATAAAAAAAATTATAAAATATTTCATTATGTATAAAATGTCTTTATTAAAAATACATTATTTTCTAAAAACAGGTAATGGAGTATTTTACATCAATAAGTACTTATGCTAATATACCAATATATATCAGAAACCATTCCACTGTAACAATTAACGGAAGTATTAAAATTGATTTTTCCTGCTAAATGCATTAATTGTGTAGCGGCAATTTATTAGTAATAGAATTGAGGATTTTGATAAATGCAATCGAGAAGAGATATACTAATGAAAAAAATGTGGAAATCCATAAAAATCTTGTCTTCGTTGCTTTTAAAAGTTCATAATAGTATTACAAATATAAATTTAAAATTAAATCCACGTCAATGGTTACTAAACGACATAACAAATGAAATAAATCCATACCAAATATTACTTCTTGTGAATAAGACTACCAATCATGGCAATCTTGAAACCGAATATTTAATAGAATACCTGATTAATGATATTCCAACGAGATTACTTGATTTTCAGAATATTCAAATGTTTGATGACTCGACGACGTATGCAACTTTTGGTTCTCCACGATATTCAACGTTATTTATTTTAATATTCGCACCGAGTTCACAAAATGGGGCCATAAATTTCTCTGAAATAAACGTCGTACTCGATACTTACACACAGATAATACCAAGATGTATTCGTCCAAGATGGTTGACTGTTTTGATAAACAGAAAATTAGGTGAAAATTTCAACATCAGCCTATTTTTACAAACAGCCTGGACGAAGAAATTTTTAGACTTTACAGTCTTAGAAATAAAAATTCAAAATGAATTTGATATAAATAGAATTTTCGTTCATCGATATAATCCGTTTGAAAATGTTTATGAAGTAATAAAATACACAGAAAATATAAAATTATTTCCTGATAAATTATCCGACGCGAATGGATATGGCTTAATTACGGTCTTTTTGCACGAACCACCAAATTTATATGTAGACCGCAATGAATCTGGTCACATTACAAACATCAATGGTAGTAATTATTTTTTTATTCGCACTACTTCGGAAATATTAAATTTTACAATTGTAAGTAAAGCAACTTTGGCCAAAGATTATACTTATATGTATAATCAAACTAATATCATTGAGGCGGTTCGAAACGGTGAAATTGACTTTACTGGAAATCAAGTCTACGCATGGCATAAAAATAAATTAAAACTGGAACGTAGTTTTATGTTAAGGTCAGAAGGACAATGTGCTTTAGTGCCTTATCTATTTACTTTCAAAACTGGCATATCTCGGTCATTTTATTACAGTATAATTTTGACAATGCTCTATATAGTAATTCTCATATTTGTGTCTAAATTATTGAACTTTGATCAACGAATATGGAATTGGTTAAACATGTTTAAAGTGATTTTTGGTTGTTCCATACCAAAGCATCCACAAAAAATAAAAGAAAGAATGCTTATTGGTTGTATTATAGTTTTATCGATTACTTACTCCACGATGTACTATGCCAATATGACGGATAAGATTTTAAGAACGATAAACGAATTACCGCTGGACAATATAAAGGATCTTGACAAATCGGGTCTCATTCCATTTACTTTCAAGCCTTTCTTTAATATAACCTTTAAACTGAACGAAAATTCCAGCCAATTCATGAAGAATTTGAAAGAAAAAACCCAAGCTGTGCAGAATTTAAATATTTGCATCAACGAAATAGTAAGGAATAAAAGTATAGCATGTATTTTGTCCGAAGATTTGGGCAAAGTGCTGATCCAAAAATTTATTGCGCACGATGGAACACCAACGATGAAATTGATACGACCTTGTTTTTTGGTCACATGGAAAGGCTTCGCTTTTTCACCAGGTTCTCCATACGTGGAAAAATTTGACGCAGTATTTCAGAGGATAATTGCAGCTGGTTTAAATTTAAAATGGATTGAAGATTGCAAACCAAAAGCTAAATCTGACAAAAAAGAAGATAACTCAGAAAGAGATGGTACGCAAAGAAGAATTACATTCGTATTATTAAGTGGTTATTTATTTTCGGTTTTAGTTTTTATTGTTGAGTTAATATTTTATCAAATTAATATGAATTTATAAAGTTAATACTTAAAAAAAAGGAAATTCAATGTACTATAAAGAACAGTTTGAAAGTGACTCAATATATATATATATATATATATATATATATATATATATATATATATATGTTCTTTAATTATCTAGCGTTTAAATACAAGCAATGAATATATTTCTAATCGATCTTTATGAGAAACGCTTTTAAAAAAATTTATCTTTATTACTTTTATTGATTTTTTATTTGTGACGAATAAATAGATAATAAAAATTTAATTTTAAATAATTCATCTATAAATATTATCCTTCTAATGCATTAAATACATACAAGTTAACTTGTTATAATCATTTTTATTAGAATGACACTCGTAAAAGCATTTAGAAAAATAAAATTAAATGGAAGTAGTGTGCACAAATAATTATTCATATTGAATAAAAAGTTCATAAGTTCTCGGTAAACTAATTTTCATACAATTTTAAATCAAATTAATATTTAAAGTTGGTTAATAACTTTTTAATATATTTAATTATATATTTCCAATATATTAAAAGTATAAAATTACGTACAATAAGTTAATATATATAGCATTCACAATAAGCTGAAATATATATATTATTCATTTGTGTTAATAATTTATCAAACAACTCATCAAGTTTATCCAAATTTATACACATTTATGTATATAGATGTACATTTTCTAGTATAGGTAAAAAATATGCAATTCACAAGATACTGTTTTTGTGTAGTTTACTTGATTTATGGTTTATATGGCCGAGCCTGCTGCGATGAAAAACAAATATTTAAAGACGCGAAAAAAAACGTTTACATTAACAACGTAATTGACGAAATTTTACAAAAAATTAGACCCTACCAAGTGACAATATTCATCCAGCAATACAATCATAATAGTATTAATGAAGATGACATGAAAAATATCAATTCAATCGTTAAAAATATCTCATCCAGAAAAGCAGTCATAATTATCCAAACATCGACATTAATTAATCGCAAAAAGTATCTTTATAGTCAATGCAAGTTACTTCGAAATCCTAGATATACGACGCTTTTTATTTTAATGTTCAATGTCAATTCGGAAAAAATTGACTCTCTAATACCTTCATTTTTTGAAAATTTGGAATTTTTAATCAAATTTTCGCCCAGTACTATCCGACCTTACTGTCTATTATTTATAGATACAAAATTGAAAATTCCAAATGAATTGAGCAATCTTATGTTAACTTATGCATGGGCCCGAAAGTTCTTAGACATAACGATACTTCAAATTGTCTCAGATGAAACAAATTGTACACATAATTTAATGTTGCAAACTTACAATCCATTCACTAGAACTCATTCGCTTGATTGTTATGTGTTGGGCATAAACGTATTTCCAAATAAACTAAAAAATATGAATAATCATCAGCTAATAGTGTCTCTCATACCACAACCACCAATGGTAAATTTCGAAAGAAATGAAACTGGTTACCCAATAAACATAAATGGTTCGGATTACGGTGGGGTATTAATAGTGTCCCAAACATTAAATTTTTCAGTGCAATTTTTAACGCCAAATATTCTTGATTATGCAGAGCTAGTCAATAATACTTCACTTTTAGATTTGATTCTAAACGGTAAAATAGATTTCGGTGGTAATCAGTTGAACCTTCATCTTGTGATTAACAGCTATAGCAGTCATCGCGCTGAACGAAGTATAGTGACCTGGTTTGATGATATGATAGCTCTAGTGCCGATAACTCCAGCTCCATTATGGCAATTACGATTTGATTCTTTATTGATATTAATTAGCTTACTTGGCCACATAGGCTTTGCCTACTTAATCATTAAAGTACTTAAATTTAATATTCGCTATTGGCAGCAACATTACATTCTGCAAATTCTTTTAGGAAATGCAACGCCGCAATTACCCACAAGATTTGCAGAAAGATTAGTATTTATTATACTTATTTTAATATCTCAACGATATTCATGTCATTTATACGCTAACTTGATGGGATTTCATTTGAACGAGTTAGATCAAGGCCCTTACGAGACGCTTAACGATTTGGAAGCGTCTAATATAGTTTTGGAAACTCATTTAAATTACTATAACATAATTTTTTACGATAGTAACCGTTTGATGAAACGTTTGAAAAGAAAAGTTAAACCAGTTGCAGATATGATGAACTGTCCAGGGAGAGTATTGAAAAATAAGAGCATTGCGTGTATAATCGATAGATCAGTGGCAGAAAGCAATATTCAGTTAAGCAGTAAATGTGAACCACCCAAAATGAAGATCATGAAACATATATTTTGGCGAGCACCGAAAGGACATATTTTTTCTGAGGCATCGCCTTATGTTGCAGAATTTAATAAAATTTATCAACGAATCGTCGAATGTGGATTGTGGTTACGATATCATGTTACTAACCAAGTAACTTATGATAAAAGGCAATTACTTTTACGAAACAGTAATAATATTAAGAGCGATGATTTTTTGCTAGCTAAGTTGGTGATATTCTGGATATCAGGTTGCACGATATCAATTATTGCTTTTGTAAGCGAATGGATTGTAATTTTTTTTCGAAAAAACTGATTATAAAAAAATCGTATCTCAAGTAGATGTATTCATAAAAGTGTAATGTATAAAAAAAAAAAAAAAAAAAAAAAAAAAAAAAAAAATGAATTTTCTAAATATTTATAGTTAGTATTATCACTGTAATATTTTAGAATCATTAAAGTTTATTGTAAACAATCTTTATATTTTAAAATAAGCAATCTATATGTTCAAGTAAATTGTATCTATTGCCATTATAGTAATTACAAGTACATGTTATAACAAGTAATATGAACAACATTTAAATTTGTATCTTACTTATGTGTTTGGATAAAGTAAGAAAATTATCATACGTCTATTTTTATTTTCTCATTTATAAATATTATGAAATAAAACTGCAATAAGTTTAAAAGCTCTTATATGAGTATTTTTTAATAAGTATACAGTTTCTATTAAGCTGGTTAAACGATTTATTTTTTAGTGCCATTCTCAATAAATTTAATCAAATTTTGTGAAATACAAGAAATAATATATTTTATCTGCTTAGGAATGCTAATTTTTTAATGCTATCCTTGTACTTTTTATACTGCAAAAAGAAAATTTAAAAGTTTCAGTTAATCAAGCATTAAACTTTCAAATTTTTTCACAAATATGATATACGTTAAATATTTGTTTTGTACATTTGTATTATTTACAATTAGTTATTCTTTTTGCAAAGTTCGTTGCGCGGGAAGTCTGGAAAAGGTTACTCATATAAATAACATTTTAAACAATGTTTTACGCGATATCGATCCTTACCAAATAACATTATTTGCTTCCGATTACGTAAACGTAACTAAAACTAATGACAATATTTTAAACCTCAATTGTATATTAAAAAACCTATCAAATAATTACGCTTTTATTTTAATAGACTCAGTTAATAATATTGCAAAGTACGTTGATCCGCAACGACCATTGCTGCAAAATCCAAGACAATCAACTTTATTTATTTCAATGCATAATGTGTTCTTGAACGAAGAATCAACCAGATGGTTAATTTTGAAGTTTATCAGAAATTTGAATTTCTTTGCAAGGTTATCGCCAAGGAGAACGAGATCTTATTGTTTAGTTATTGTAGATGCGAATCAAAAGATCGCGTCCCATATGATAAGCCTAATGCTACACCATGCATGGAGTAAGAAATTTTTGGACCTGACTATTTTTCAGTCTTTGACAAACGATAGTTGTAAATCAAATTTACTGTTCAATTCTTTTAATCCATTTATCGACGTCATATCGAACCAGTGTTATTCGCCTGAAACAATGACGTATCAAACTAGTGATATTTTTCCGAATAAAGTAAGTAACATGTATAAATATCCGCTGTTAGTATCATTGGTACGTCGACCACCCGCTGTGAACTTTGACGTTGACGCATCTGGCAAACCAATAAACATAAATGGCTCAGATTACGGTTATATTGTAATAGTCTCAGAAAAAATGAATTTTACCCCTAAATGGATATCTCTACCAGTTAAAAGTTATACCGAACCATTGGGTAATACAAATACAACTCTCTTAGATATGATAATAAGAGGGGATATAGATTTAGGAGCTAACCAAATTTACCTACATCTTGCGCTCTATAATAAACATCGACAAGGTGAACGAGGAGGCACGACATCGATAGATGAATATTGCGCACTGGTACCGGTTTACCCCACACCTAAGTGGCAAATAAACAATAGCATTATTATTTTAATGTTCAACGTATTTATTCACGTTTGTTTGATGTATATTTTGGTAATTGTCTTAAAATTCAACAAACAATACTGGCCACCACATCATATACTGCAAATATTACTCGGTAACGCCACACCGAAATTACCAGTAAGAACTGTCGAAAGAGTTTTTCTGCTCATTGTAGTTGCTTTATCCTTGCAATATGCGATGGAGCTATACGCAAAGCTTACGGATATAAATTTACTTCAATCGGACAAAGGTCCTTTCAAGACCTTAAAAGATTTGGAAAGGTACAATATTACTTTTGAAATGCATGAAAATCATTGGAACATGACGTTTCAGGAGAATGATGAAACGTTTCAAGGACTAAAGAAGAAAGTCAAATGCGTTAAAGATGTTATGAACTGCCCGACAAAATTATTGAACAATACGAATATCGGTTGTCTGATGGATAAATCTGATGCTAAGGCTGAACTATTAAATTACTTTAAAGTTCATCGACCTAAGATGAAAATTATTAAACAGTCATTTTGGAGCGCACCCAAAGGATGCATTTTTTCCGAAGCTTCTCCATATGTTATAGAATATTACAGATTAATGCGGAAAATTTATGAATACGGATTGTATAAAAAATGGATCGTGCAAGATAAGAAACAATGTAAATCAAACTTATTTTTTAGTTTTGAAGTCTTGGAAGGATCCGACAAACTTTTGCGAGATAAACTTGTAGTGGTGTGGCTTTCGGGATGCTTTATGGCTTTCGTGGCTTTTGTTAGCGAGTTCATATCGAAATATACGAACAGATTATCGTTTACATAAACTTTTTATTTTATTATATATGTTATTATAATATATAGAATATTTATTATTTTTGTAGCATGATTTGAAAATCAGATTGAAAAGTGGATGAAATTCATATCAATAAAGTACATTAACAAAGTCGTGTATTTACCCGGAATATGATTAGAGTGATTACTAACGATACTATTAGCAATTCTATATAATAATTTTGAAATAAACGTTAATACGTTAAAATGTCGCAAAATTTATTGATAAACGAACGTATTAAAAATAGCAGACAATTAAGGCAGAGATACAAGCAAAAATTGTAAAAAATTATACCATTATTATAGTTAATATAATTTAATTAATGAGTTTTACACTTTTAATAATTTGAATTTTTATTTTTTCTTTTATTTTGTTTAAATGCTAATTGGAAAACTTAGAAAACTTGAGTAATTAAACAAAAATATACTAAAATACTATTTTTCTTACAGAGGTATATATAGCTTATGCGATTAAATAAAACGATTTTAATGAAATAAAAGATTATTGAAACATTTTATCTTTAATTAAAAAATTCACATCGATAAGCACTTATATTAATAAAAATTTTTCAATTAATTAATTGCATTATAATGCATGTTTATAGTTTCTTTATTATCGTCATAATAGTAATTGATTAGCGGTAGAATTCAGCAGGTCTTTAGGTACAATTAAAACAAAATAAATTGGGGCAATGTGGCAATCCATAAAAATCTTGTCTTTATTGCTTTTAAAAGTTCATAATAGTATAACAAATAAAAATTTTAAATTAAATCCACGTCAATGGTTGGTAAACGATATAGTGAATGAAATAAATCCATACCAAATATTACTTCTTGTGAATAAGACTACCAATCATGGCAATCTTGAAACCGAATATTTAATAGAATACCTGATTAATGATATTCCAACGAGATTACTTGATTTTCAAAATATTCAAATGTTTGATGACTCGACGACGTATGCAACTTTTGGTTCTCCACGATATTCAACGTTATTTATTTTAATATTCGCACCGAGTTCACAAAATGGGGCCATAAATTTCTCTGAAATAAACGTCGTACTCGATACTTACACACAGATAATACCAAGATGTATTCGTCCAAGATGGTTGACTGTTTTGATAAACAGAAAATTAGGTGAAAATTTCAACATCAGCCTATTTTTACAAACAGCCTGGACGAAGAAATTTTTAGACTTTACAGTCTTAGAAATAAAAATTCAAAATGAATTTGATATAAATAGAATTTTCGTTCATCGATATAATCCGTTTAAAAATGTTTATGAAGTAATAAAATACACAGAAAATATAAAATTATTTCCTGATAAATTATCCGACGCAAATGGATATGGCTTAATTACGGTCTTTTTGCACGAACCACCAAATTTATATGTAGACCGCAATGAAACTGGTCACATTACAAACATCAATGGTAGTGATTATTTTTTTATTCGCACTACTTCGGAAATATTAAATTTTACAATTGTTAGTAAAGCAACTTTGGCCAAAGATTATACTTATATGTATAATCAAACTAATGTCATTGAGGCGGTTCAAAACGGTGAAATTGACTTTACTGGAAATCAAGTCTACGCATGGCATAAAAATAAATTAAAACTGGAACGTAGTTTTATGTTAAGGTCAGAAGGACAATGTGCTTTAGTGCCTTATCTATTTACTTACAAAACTGACATATCTTGGTCATTTTATTACAGTATAATTTTAACAATGCTCTATATAGTAATTCTCATATTTGTATCTAAATTATTAAACTTTGATCAACGAATATGGAATTGGTTAAACATGTTTCAAGTGATTTTTGGTTGTTCCATACCAAAGCATCCGCAAAAAATAAAAGAAAGAATGCTTATTGGTTGTATTATAGTTTTATCGATTACTTACTCCACGATGTACTATGCCAATATGACGGATAAGATTTTAAGAACGATGAACGAATTACCGCTGGACAATATAAAGGATCTTGATAAATCGGGTCTCATTCCATTTACTTTCAAGCCTTTCTTTAATATAACCTTTAAACTTAACGAAAATTCCAGCCAATTCATGAAGAATTTGAAAGAAAAAACTCAAGCTGTGCAGAATTTAAATATTTGCATCAACGAAATAGTAAGGAATAAAAGTATAGCATGTATTTTGTCCGAAGATTTGGGCAAAGTGCTGATCCAAAAATTTATTGCGCACGATGGAACACCAACGATGAAATTGATACGACCTTGTTTTTGGGTCACATGGAAAGGCTTCGCTTTTTCACCAGGTTCTCCATACGTGGAAAAATTTGACGCAGTATTTCAGAGGATAATTGCAGCTGGCTTAAATTTAAAATGGATTGAAGACTGCAAACCAAAAGTTAAATCTGACAAAAAAGAAGATAACTCAGAAAGCGATGGTACGCAAAGAAGAATTACATTCGTATTATTAAGTGGTTATTTATTTTCGGTTTTAGTTTTTATTGTTGAGTTAATATCTTATCAAATTAATGTGAATTTATAACGTTAATACTTAAAAAAAAGGAAATTCAATGTACTATAAAGAACAGTTTCAAAGTGACTAAATATATATATATTCTTTAATTATGTAGCGTTTAAATATAAGCAATGAATATATTTCTAATCGTTGAGAAACGCTTTTAAAAAAATTTATCTTCATTACTTGTATTGATTTTTTATTTGAGATGAATAAATAGATAATAAAAATTTAATTTTGAATAATTCATCTATAAATATTATCCTTCTAATGCATTAAGTACATACAAGTTAACTTGTTATAATCATTTTTATTAGAATGACACTCGTAAAAGCATTTAGAAAAATAAAATTAAATGGAAGTAGTGTGCTCAAATAATTATTCATATTTAATAAAAAGCTGATAAGTTCTCGGTAAACTAATTTTCATTCAATTTTAAATCAAATTAATATTTAAAGTTGGTTAGACATTTAAACTTTTCAATATATTTAATTACATATTTCTAATATATTAAAAGTATAAAAGCACGTACAATAAGTTAATATATACAGCATTCACAATAAGCTGAAATATATATATTATTCATTTGTGTTAATAATTTATCAAACAACTCATCAAGTTTATCCAAATTTATACACATTTATTTATATAGCTGTACATTTTCTACTATAGGTTAAAAATATGCAATTTACAAGATACTGTTTTTGTGTAGTTTACTTGATTTATGGTTTATATGGCCGAGTCTGCTGCGATGAAAAACAAATATTTAAAGACGCGAAAAAAAACGTTTACATTAACAACGTAATTGACGAAATTTTACAAAAAATTAGACCCTACCAAGTGACAATATTCATCCAGCAATACAATCATAATAGTATTAATGAAGATGACATGAAAAATATCAATTCAATCGTTAAAAATATCTCATCCAGAAAAGCAGTCATAATTATCCAAACATCGACATTAATTAATCGCAAAAAGTATCTTTATAGTCAATGCAAGTTACTTCGAAATCCTAGATATACGACGCTTTTTATTTTAATGTATAATGTCAATTCGGAAAAAATTGACTCTCTAATACCTTCATTTTTTGAAAATTTGGAATTTTTAATCAAATTTTCGCCCAGTACTATCCGACCTTACTGTCTATTATTTATAGATACAAAATTGAAAATTCCAAATGAATTGAGCAATCTTATGTTAACTTATGCATGGGCCCGAAAGTTCTTAGACATAACGATACTTCAAATTGTCTCAGATGAAACAAATTGTACACATAATTTAATGTTGCAAACTTACAATCCATTCACTAGAACTCATTCGCTTGATTGTTATGTGTTGGGCATGAACGCATTTCCAAATAAACTAAAAAATATGAATAATCATCAGTTAATAGTGTCTCTCATACCGCGACCACCAATGGTAAATTTTGAAAGAAATGAAACTGGTTACCCGATAAACATAAATGGTTCGGATTACGGTGGGATATTAATAGTGTCCCAAACATTAAATTTTTCAGTGCAATTTGTAACGCCATATATTCTAGGTTATGCGGAGCCAATTTCAAAGAACGTATCCTATTCATTGCTTGATTTGATCATTAACGGTGAAATTGATTTCAGTATTAATCAGATGTACCTACATCTTGCTATGAAAAATTACAATAATCATCACGGTGAGCAAAGTATAGTGACCTGGTTTGATGATATGGTAGCTTTGGTGCCAATAATTCCAACTTCGTTATGGCAAATACAGTTCGATTCATTTATAATATTTCTAAATCTGTTTGGTCACATTAGCTTTATCTACGTAATCATCAAAGTACTTAAGTTTAATACTCGCTATTGGCAACGACACTACATTTTACAAATTCTATTAGGAAACCCATCGCCGCAATCACCCAAGAGATCTATCGAAAGATTTGTATTTATTATGCTGTTTTTTTTATCGCAACGTTATTTATGTGATTTATACGCTAATTTGATGAGATTTCATTTGAACGAATTAGATCAAGGCCCTTACGAGACACTTAACGATTTGGAAGCGTCCAATATAGTTTTGGAAACTCATTTAAATTACTATAACTTAACTTTTTACGATAATAACCGTTTGATGAAACGTTTGAAAAGAAAAGTTAAACCAGTTGCAGATATGATGAACTGTCCAGGGAGAGTATTGAAAAATAAGAGCATTGCGTGTATAATCGATAGATCAGTGGCAGAAAGCAATATTCAGTTAAGCAGTAAATGTGAACCACCCAAAATGAAGATCATGAAACATATATTTTGGCAAGCACCGAAAGGACATATTTTTTCTGAGGCATCGCCTTATGTTGTAGAATTCAATAAAGTTTATCGGCGAATAAGTGAATACGGATTATGGATTAAATTTTTTATTACTAACCGCGAGTACCAGAAAAAACACCCGTTATTTCTTCGAGACGATAGCCTTGAGACCAAAAATCTTTTATGCTCGAAATTGTTGTTATTCTTGATATATGGTTGCATAATATCATGTGTTGCTTTTGTAAGCGAGTGGATTGTAAATATTTTACAAAAGAATTACATATAAATAAATTTTTTGTTATTTACTTAAATGTACGTATATAAAATTTATTGTGAAGAAAAATAATAAATTATCAATATTAAACTTAATTATTAGTTTGTTACAAACATTTTTTATTTAATTGAATACAAGACATTTATATTTCAATTTTAATAATTTTCATATAGCTATAAAAGTTACATGTTAATTAAAATATGTTTTACTTTTGGGTTCAAATAAAATGATTGACATTGACACGTCTACGTTTATTTTCTAATCGTCAATTATAATTAAATGAAATTGTAATGATTTTAAAAGTTCTTACAAGTTTTCATTGCATACTCTAAGTGAGTTAGTTTATGTGTGATTTTTTAATACTTAACCTGTACATTTCTGCTGCATAAAGTTATAAATAAATTGATGAACAAAACAAGTAATACCTATTGTTTAAACAAAACTATTACATAGAATATGAAATTTCTTAAAAACAATACTGGGCTGTTACTTTCGATCGTTTTGTTGTATATATTTCGTTGTTTTTCTTGCAAAGTAGAGTATACGAGTACTGATCGCATAGCAAAACTGACTCATACGAACGACATTTTAAACAATGTTTTACGCGATATCAGACCTTACCAAGTCGGGTTATTTATTCAAGAATATCAAAGCAAAACGAGAACTGATTATTACGTTATAAATATTAATTTAATTTTAAAAAATCTATCAAATAATTACGCTTTTATTTTATTAAACTCAGTTAAAAATGTTACAAAGTACATTGATCCACAACGACCATTACTGCAAAATCCAAGACAATCAACATTACTAATCTCGATATACAACCTTGTTTCTTTAAACGAAGAATCAACTAAATGGTTAATTTCAAAGTTTATGAGTAATTTGAATTTTTTCGTAAGATTATCACCGAGGAGGAAGAGATCTGATTGCTTGGTTATTGTTGAAGTGAACGAAAGGATCCCGAACAACTTGATAAGCCTAATGTTGCATTATGCATGGAGCAAGAAATTTTTGGACCTGACTATTCTTCAGTCTTTATCAAACGACAGTTGCAAATCCAATTTATTGTTCAATTCTTTTAATCCATTCACCGATGTCATATCGAACCAGTGTTATTCGCCTGAAACAATGACGTATCAAACTAGTGATATTTTTCCGAATAAAGTAAGTAACATGCAGAAATATCCGCTGTTAGTATCATTGTTACGTCGACCACCCGCTGTGAACTTTGACCTCGATGTATTTGGTAATCCTGTAAACATAAACGGCTCGGATTACGGTTCTATTATAATAGTATCAGAAAAAATGAATTTTACCCCTAAATGGATATCACCGCCGGTTAAAACTTATAACGAACCAATGGCTAATGACACGAACATAACTATTATAGATATGATAATAAATGGCGATATAGATGTAGGAGGTAATCAAGTCTATCTACATCTTGTAATGAATACTAATCACAGGCAGGGTGAACGAGGCGATACATCCTGGGTAGATGAGCATATCGCACTGGTTCCAGTTTATCCTACTCCTTATTGGAAAATAAATAACAGCGTTCTTACTTTGATGCTAAACATTGTTTTTCATGTTTGTTCGATGTATGCCGTCGTGATTATCTTTAAATTCAACAAACGATATTGGCCACCACACCATATATTTCAAATGTTACTCGGTAACGCAACACCGAAATTACCAGTAAGAACTGTCGAAAGATTTTTTCTGCTCATTGTAGTTGCTTTATCCTTGCAATATGCGATGGAGCTATACGCAAAGCTTACGGATATAAATTTACTTCAATCGGACAAAGGTCCTTTCAAGACCTTAAAAGATTTGGAAAGGTACAATATTACTTTTGAAATGCATGAAAATCATTGGAACATGACGTTTCAGGAGAATGATGAAACGTTTCAAGGACTAAAGAAGAAAGTCAAATGCGTTAAAGATATTATGAATTGTCCATTAAAATTATTGAATAGCAAAAATTTAGGCTGTCTAATAGACAAATCATTTGCAAAAGCTGCAATATTAACCCATTCCAAATTTCATTGCTCGAAAATGAAAATTATAAAACAGTCATTTTGGAGCGCACCCAAGGGATGGATTTTTTCCGAAGCCTCGCCTTATATTATAGAATTTAACAGATTGAAGAGAAAAATTTACGAGTACGGATTGTATATGAAATGGATCGTTGACGATAAGAGACATCGTAAATCGAATTTATTTTTTAGTTTTGACATTTTGGAAGAATCCGATAAACTTTTACGAGATAAATTGCTGATGGTGTGGCTTTCGGGATGCATTGTAGCTTTTGTAGCTTTCGTGAGCGAATTCATATCAAAATATATAAATAGATTATTATTTAACTAAATTTTTTTTATTTATTCAATATATTGAAAGTATCATTATTAATGTAAATTAAATAATATTATAAACTAAGAAATTAGAATCAAAATATAATGTTAAACTTTAAAATTTTTTTTATAAGCTTAATTTCTTTACTCGAATATTTTTTAAATATAAATTTTTTTTATTTCATTTAGTTTATGTTAGTAATGTAGAAACAGTTAGTTTTTTTTATAAATTTTTTATTTTAATTTTTTAAATTTATATTATTTTTTCACCCATACACATATGCACGAGTATATCCGGTCTAGGTGACAACTTATTTACGCCTGCGTTCCCCAATCTTTCCGGTAGCGCGAACACAAACTTACGGTTATCCTAATTATTTCGAGCGGTCAGCTGTCCTATCCTCGCTAGGGAGTTCGTCGTACAAATCTTAGTAGTCACAGTCTTGCTTAAATTTTTTTAACTATATCGTCGTTTTTAAAAATACTTGCACAATTTTTTAATCTCGTTTTAAAAACGATAAATTTTAATATTTTAATTCCGAAGAATAATGATTGTGATAATATGTTTGCTTCTCGTCATCAAAACAATTTTATCGCAAGAATGCTACGATGATGGAAATGAGTTTTGCATCGATCAAAATGATATTTTGTCCGTGGATCTACTTCCGGGAACGTTTTTGCTTATGGATCAACACTATAGTGAAAATGTATCGCTAAGATCGGCAGATGAGATCAACGTTGATGGCTCGTTTGTTAAAGCTTTTGACGAGATGGAATATCATAGGTACATACAGTGAAATTTATTTTTAAATCCAAATATATTGTTAATTGATAAATTTTTTAAAAATATATAGTTTTTTTTTTTTTTTTTTTTTTAAATAACATTTAAATTACATATTTTTTTTATTTTTAATTCATAATTAAAAATTTTCGTATATTTTAGAAAGCGAATGAACGAATATTTATGCCACGGTTATATGGCCGAAGAAATTTTTAAGGAAGTCGGATCGATACGCGTAAAACGTAAAAATGAATTGCCAGTATTTGCTAATTCGATACCCGATTTGCTTGGAGAACAAAACGTTACCGTACACGATAAGCTTTTATCCGACGAAGGCAGCACAAAATATAAGGACTGGTTGCACAAGTATTTAGTTTTATTAACATCATATAAATTATACGAAAAAAAAAAAATGATACAATGTAGTATTATAATATTGCACTTTACTTATTGTATTTTAAAGATGAATAATGACAATAATATATTTATATTTCAACAAATAATTTTTTATAATATACAAACTTAATCTTAATAATTAACTTTTTAAATAAAAAACAATCGATCGAGTAAAAAATCTATTCTATACCAATAGAACGACGACACTCGACGACGTCTATCGTCACTACTCTCCGCACAAGACCTTCCAGAAAAAACACCAAGTCCACGAAGATCCAGAACCCGACGAGATCGAAGAATTCGAGGGCGAATTAACGGGTTACACGATGCCGGCTCACTCGTCCACCGGTAAAATCGGCAAGCCACCGCCACCACTTTTGTCGTACGGTAACGATCACATGCTGTCGTCCGGTACGGGTTACGGTTATCCGAGCTACGGTCCGCCGATACATCACGGACCGCCGCTCCCGCCACCGATATCGCATCACGATTTCGCACCGACGATACACGAGCAGCATATCTACTTGCCGAGTCACGACGACGTCGAGGAGATCGAGGAGGAATATCATCACGCGCCGATTTATCACGGCAAATCTAAGGGACACGATTTGACGATTAAGGATTTCTTCGAGATCGCTCTTACCGCTCTGGCTTTTCTTGCTTTTGGATTGTTTATCATACAACTGCTTATGAATATTACGGTGAGTTTTTATGTATTACTTTTTTTTTTTTTTTTTTTTTTATGCATTTATAATAATAATTATATTTTTCATTCAATTAATAAATTTCAACATTTTTAAACTTAAATCTTTACCGTTAATTTTTTTAAATAAATACCTATTTTAATCTAATGAAAAACGTTGAAAATGAAAATAAGCGAAAGAAAAAAAAACACAATAAACGCATTTTTAGAATCCAATGACAATGACAACGATGTCAGCGGCTTCTATAGTGGCGGACATCGATCAGCGTTTCAAGCGGCACACGTTAAACGCCCAGCCGTTGGCCTACGCTTACGGTAACGAAGAGTTAAACGAGTTGTCGCACCGGGTTTTACGCTCCGTCGAGGCTTTACTCGTCGCGCAACAGGATTCCGGTAATTGCCTGAGACGTACGCTCTGCGAGGATAACAGATATTCGAGCGAGTCTAAAGGCGGCAAGCGGATTTGGTTGCCCGTGTGGAGGTACGTTTAATATTTCTTGCTTTTTTAACGTTTTTTTAAACTAAGATGGCTGATCTTTCGTTAAAATTTAATAATAATTTATACATTTTTACAAATCCCAATCAAACATTTTTAAAAAGCGTAACTCGAACAAAGCCCACAGCACCGTCTTCCTCGCAATTCAACAACGAGTAAAAAGATAAAACTTTAATTCCACAGCTTAGGAATGAGTTGGGCTTCGGGGCGTTTATTAACCCGCAATCCATGGTCGGCTACGTTGGAATCGATAAAAGCGTCGGTGTTGGGTCTCGGACGCGCCAACTGCGAGATTCTCTATCCCGACTGTTGGCTCGAACGCGAGCGCATCAAAAGACGCCGCAGACGCAGAAGACGACGCGCCGTTGATAACGACGAATGACTGTCGTATCGATAAGCCGAACGGAGTAATCGATAAAGTGCGAGTTGGACGATTAATGGATGTTGTGAAATTGTTTGATTAAACTTTGTGCGCGTCGTTTTTTTTAGAAGAATAAAAGTTTGTTTTTCACGTATTTATTTATTTATTTATTTATTTATTTATTTATTTAATTTCTTTTTTTTTGTGAATTTGATTTTGTAATGGCTGAGTTTATTATTAAGAATTTACATTTTATTGATATGATCAAGTTAAACAAGACGTAATTGAATGTACATTTAATTAAAATATGTAACAATTATTTTTTTTATTTATTTACATTTTTCAAATAAAATTCAGCGTTTTTCATAAATTTAATACATATATGTATATATATCTCGATAAAAAAATTTCTCGAAAATAAAATTTTAAAATAATTTATTTCAAATAAATTTTTATCATTGCACAAATATTTTACTCTTACATGCAAATTCTTTCGTTTTACATATATCCAAGAAAAATAGCTCTCCTTCGCTGTGAAGAAGATAACCAAATACCCAAGAGCATCTCACTGAATTCCGGGTTCTTCGTAGTTTTCAACTAACTTGGCGACCTGGTTAGCCGTCAGCGGAGGTGGAGTTATCGGAACCGACAACAGCGTTGCGATAGATCTACCGGATGGGTTTACATGGAAGACGCTTCTGTCTTGCCTCTCTCGAAGCTCTCGGCAGTTGTTCAACAACGGTTTGCCTTTTGCGTCGTGCAACGCACGGAATTGGCTGACCTGCATTATGATGAAAATTTATTCGAAAGATAAAAAATTCCCTCTGAATTTAAATATTTATTTTAAAATTTTTTTTTTTATTCATCTATGTTTTTAGTTTATTCATCTACGCAAAATATATATTTTTTTAAATTTTATGCACGACGAGAAGGATTTTACAGTATAAATCCTAAGCTGGCAGGAAAAATCCTCTTTCATTTCGTATTGCTAAAAAAGAGAGTAAAAAAAAAAACATTCGACAAATCCGCATCTTTTTCCATTCTGCAAAATCCTCCTTTTAAAATAAATTTACTCCAACGGGTAAACACATACGCATTACTTTTCCAATTTTTTTTTATCTCCCAACATTTTTCTCATTAACGATGCAAAAATCAATCTTACCTGTTCCTGAGCAACGGCAATGGGCTCGCGACTAACGATCCATAAAATGGTTTGTCCATTGAGCGAACCCCAGTACACGAAATAATCACTACCGAATGGTCGGAGAATCTCCACGAGGGGTCGGCACCAGTTGGTCAAACGCGTCGAGCTGCCGAACTCCAGGATACGCGGTATCGCGTTCACGAGTTCCCTGAGTGCTGGATTTGATGAGTTTTGTAGCTGCCGCGAGAAGAAACTTTGATTATTTTTTTTCGTTAACGAAGAAAGTTTAACGAGATTATATAAAAAAAAAAAAAAAAAAAAACAATTGCGATACGTGTAATTGAAAGCTTTTGTTTATTTTAATAATTGTTTTTGGATTATAAAAAGAAATAATGTAATTATACTTAGAAATTTATTATAATTTGTATAAAAATCGCAGTAATTTATAAATAAAGCGAGGATAAAATTATAAAAATAATAAAGCAAGTCTATATCCAACCGTACCTCTTTAAAAAATAAATATTAAAAAACAGTCGCGACCTTCCGCCAAAGATACGTTTACTCGGGGGAAAAAAAAAAAAAAAAAAAAAAAAAAAAAAATTAAAATCATTGCGCGCAAATTAATCCATAGGCGGTGAAATTTCCAATTATCGGTCTAACCCTGAAAAGGTACACCAAAATAGCGATCCCGTCGGCGTGTCTCATCGCCTCGTCTTGGTTGTGATAATCCGCTTTGAAGTGAACCGCATGCAACTCCATTGGACTCCTGTATATAGGTAAGCACACATAATACATAGGCATGTCGGATTAGTGAACGACGGTTATAATTTTATTAATAAACTATGTGCTTAAACTTGCTGCTAGCGTTCGATTCGCAACGCGATGTAGGGTGGATTGTTATATTTATAGAAAGTTTACCAAACAAGAGAATAGATTTTATTTTTTTTTATTGTGCGTATACTTTTTTTTTTTAAACTACTTTTATCCTTGGCGAGCAGTAAATTTATTGCGAAGTTAGGGTTAGTAACTTTGCAAGGTAAACTTATTTACAAACTGTTGGTCAATGTCAATGACAATGTGGTGGATGATGTATTGATTATAGTCTTGTTAAAGCTATAAAAATCGTACGTTATTTTTGTCAGTCAATCGTTGATTTTATAATGGCGTATTTACGGTGTTTGTTGATTAATAACATTTTAAATGGGAAAAAATATTTATAAAAAAAAAAAAAAAATTTATTCATCAGAACCTTCCTTATTCTTGTAATTTAATCGTAAAAAAGAAAATAAAAAGAAAATAAAAGATAACAAAAAAAAAAAAAAAACGTTCGTTAACTAAAAACAAAGAGAAGTAAGTCTCTTCTGAGTTACCGATTTCCATCGAAGCAATGCTCGCTGCCGATCGTTTCGTTCTCACCCCAATGAAAGTGCAATTGAGAAAAGACATATTTTCCGAGAAAGGGTCCGTCGATAAGATATGGACGCTCGATGAACCATTTTGCACTCAGTATTACTAAAATGAATTGGAATTATTATTCTGAAAAATTACAATTTTTTTTTAATCTTTTTAATGTCAATCTTCTTCTATATTATATTATTGATAAAATATAGTTTTTTTTTTTTTTTTTTTTTTTTTTTAATAAACTTTTGAATTATTAAAAATTTATCGCCAAACAAATTTTCGTAATATAATATTACTTCATCATTTTAAAGCAACAATGAAATTCATTTGAAGTACAAAGAGTTAGATCCAAAAGATCCCATTGTCTGTACATAATCTATTGTTCCATAACCATCGGTATAGTCGACTAAAAAAATTAGTTATAAGCCTTCGCCGTCATAAGAAACGAGTGTAGTATCAAGAGGGAATGAAAAAGAAAGAGAGAGAGAGAGAGAGAGAGAGAGAGAGAGAGAGTTTTGGGTATAAAAGTGCTTATCGTATGGAAGTTACCCGTGTACCCAGTGTTTGTAAGTTTAAGCTTCTTCGGCACAATATCGTGATTATACCAAGTTAGAGGATTCAGATAAATAATACTCATGGTGCTGATGTTTAAGTCGATAGGTGCCTCTAAATCACCTTCTTTATTGGCTAGTTTGTGTAAAAATTTTGCCCTTTCCACATTTTCTTCATAAGGATCGCTATCTCTCGAAAAATTTATTAAATCGTATATAATTTAAATGAAAAACAAAATAGGTTATTATTTAATCAATTAAGTCGAATTTATTCATAAATTTTTTAATACCTATGATATCTTCGTTCATGATCGTCTTGGGGGTTATTCTTAGGCGATAATTTCGTTTATCGGCTCAATTTTTTCCACAGTCTTATATCGCGTAAGAATTACCCCCTGTATTTAAAGTAAGTGCAGAGGTGAGAATATTTAAATCGATACATCGATTTAAAAAAGTAAAACATCCTAATTTGATGAAATAAATTTACGTTTTACTATTTTTATTTTATTTGTTTTGCTGCTTTACATATCTTTATATATTTTAAATTTTTTATTTTTACGTAAATTAAAAATTGATTCACAAATAATTTATATTAAAAAATTCGACCCTTGTTCAATTTACTCTTTTCATACTGAAGTTGTACTTTTTTGAAATAATTGTATAATATTACAATTTCGAGGTTATTGGGTTAGTCTAATAATGAAAATGCGATGTGAACTTAAAACTGAAAACTATTATTTTTAATTGAATTTGTCCACAATTAATTAATAATGATTTCATTTAATAACAAATAAAAAAGTAATTGCTACCAAGTAAAACTGCAAAATGGATTACGCGAGGAAAATTGGCAAAAAAGAAGGAGAATTCTGGTCAAAACATCAAAGTGTAGATCAAATTCCTCTTAAACCAAGCAGCATACCGGAAACAATTCACGAAGAAGACCATCGCTTGATAAACTGGAAACGTTGGTTAACAGATCGTCAACGACGTCAGGAGTATCTAGCAGGGGCGCTTAAACGCGAACCTCGAGAACTTATTCTTAATGCTCATGAACGGACAAGAACGAAAACCGAGACGAGATACTTACTAGAATCGGCTGGGAAAATGGAAATCACAAATCAAGATCGATATCGTGGAAATCCCGCATTTTGGAAGACACCCGAACGTTTGATCAATACAGTTGTCGAAGATGACGAAAAAGAAGATGATGTCGTGGTGACGATGGACAGGAACGCGAGAAATTTACCACCGGAGCTTACCAGAGTTGCATTATCGAACTTTATACGCAAAGAAAAAATGTTATTGGACTCCTGTATGGAGGAATCGAATGTTAATTGTAATTGAATATTTTATGTTAGTACTTATTTTTTAATAGTTGATTAGTATCTAATTTTTCTTAAAAGAGATAAAAAAAAATCACATGCGAAATTTGTTATTGATAATAATGAAATACAAATATGATATAAGAATTTCAAATTGTAGTGAATACTAAATGGGAATGTGGAGATTATTTACGGACACGTACGACAGAACTGAGGAAGGAAATATTGTTCTTGGAACCAAAAAAGCCAGAAATGGAAGATCTTATAGTAATTGGAAAAAATTTTCAATGTGGAGATAAACCACAAATTGTTAGAACACCTGTTATAACAATCTCGTCAGATGAAACTAAAAAGAATCTTTTAAATGACCCCAATGAACGAATAGCTTTAAAAATCCAAGACAGAGAATTCGTTCTCGAAAAAGGACATCATTTTGAAAAGTTATCACCCACGGAAACAAAAAGATTAAGAGATTCAAAAGAAGACTTAGATAAAAGAAAATATGCTTATTCTGCTTATGGTAGTGGCAGCGTGTACAGAATATTTCCAAAAAAAGTCAAACCCATAACTTGGACTTTGATATTCGAAACCCATGAGAATGAAATTTGTGAAAGAAAGCTCAAGCTAGAAAACAAAGGTGTTCAAGTCGTACATATGGACTGGCGAAATGTGACGCCTTCATTTTTACCGTTTCCTATTCCTGAACACTTTGACAGTCCTTTCTTTTTCAACAAAGATTGCATATCAATTCTTCCTGGTCAAAAAGTTGAAGTGCCCATTTGGTTTAATAAAAAACGCCCTGGTGTGGCAACTGAAACATGGAAACTTTTGACCGAGCCTAAAATTTACCCATCAATTTTGAGGTTGCGTTTTTGGGGTATATCTTACGGTAAAAATTTAAAACATTACGAAGATAGCGAACGCAAGGCTATTAAAAATCATATAAAAATTAAAGTTCGAAATACTAAAATAAGGGAAATTCTAGAAGAATTATTTTTAGATGCAACGAGCGAACGTTATATAGATGAAATTCCATATTACATGTACTTTTTGGAAAGAGAAATATTCCAAGCTAAAAATCCAACGTATTATTATCATTCAGATTTGGTTGGCGAATTAAAGAGAATGTACAAGAACGTAATGGCTAAAAATTGGAATTTATCATTGAAGGAGCTGCGTTCGATTCTTTTAAAAATCGTGGATACGGACACGCGACGTTCTATGCTGATGCGTTTTCAAGAAATTTGTACGGCATGTCTTCAATCTAACTCTTTATCTACGCATCCAGTATGTTCAAAGAAAAAAGTAGTTTATTGGCTGTTGTGCACACGCTTCAATCTCTTCGAAAACGAAAGCCAAAATGTTATGAACTCATTGTATCCAAAAGATGAATCAGATGATCTCGACGAAGGAGATGAGAAAGAGGCGATAGAAATTGAAGAAACTGAAAGTGAAATACTTACCGAAAAGAAAAATTCATTGATATACCGCGAAGTGTTTTACGTCAGAATTTATTGTTTGCTGTGTGAAACCATTGCTAGCGTGTGCAATATTATTGATACACACAATTATTTCAATAAAGATGAAGTTAAATAAAATAATTTGATTTAATGTTTGATAAAAAAGCACGATTCGATTATACATTTTTTTTTTTTTATTTTTTCCGTAATTAAAACATTGATGATTCTTAATTAAGGAATAGCTTTATAAATTTTTCTATCTCCAAGATGTTGTAATTTTCGTGTGTTACATTTTATTTCTTCACCTCTTTTGTTTTTAAGTTTACGGAATTCGGCCAACTGCGAATAAAATAAATTTCTCATTTTTGTCGATACATGTATACACGTGAAATTTTATCTACATGAATTTTATTTTATTTGCACACCTGGTCGGATCGGATGGGTATCAAGTTTGGAAATACAATCCAAACCACGCATTCTGGTAATTCGCCTTTATTAAATGAGCCTTTATAAAAATAATAAGATTGGGTATTGGTAACCGATCGTATCCAACACAAGCAGTCTAGGGAAAGAATATTTAATAACGTAATTTAGTTAAAAATTTATTTGTTTCGAAATTTCACTTAATAAATTATACAAAATTTATTTTTAAAAAGGAACATATCTTCAATCTTTGGATTTGTTTATCTAGTTTTGAAAATAACAAAATATTTACTTATGCATTCGATATTGAAATATTTTACATATAAATATATACATATTTTATGTATCAATGAGATTAGCATAAATAAATAAAATAAAAATTTCTGAAACATAAACTTAAATAAAAATATAAATAACGAACACTATTAATGTCTATACAAAAGTAAAAAAATGTCTTACTAGCTGCAATTTTTGTTTTCGATCCGTACTCTATGATATCTTTTAAATTATCAGTGATCCGTTCAAGTGGCGAGTATTTGTCACAATCCTCCTTATTATTCACCTAAAAATAAAACGCAATATTATTTGATAAAAGTTAATAAGTCAAAAAAACTGAAAAATCAAGCTTTAATATTTATTTCAAATAAAATAGATAGCTCGCAAATAAATGTCAATTGTATATTTTATTATTACTTTCATTTTGTGTATTTTAATTGAAAATAAAAAAAGAAATTTGATTTATCTTTCGTAAATTCGAATTATATTTAAAATAAAACTCTTTCGATTCAAATCACCAGAAACAAATAAGCCAGCACACAAAGTCCATCCTCGTATTTTAAGCACTCGTCAAACGAATGATACTTTCGATTCCAGTGCACCAGATGCGCCTCCATTGAAAACCTACGTGCAATATGAACAAGAAACTTAACGAAATATTTCGTAAAATAAGCGTTCGAAATGGTAAATAAAAAATATTTTAAAATCCAAGCGTGTAAAAACACGATGAAAATTCAACTTTAGAAATCTAATTACAAAGATTATTTTTAAATTGATAAAATTAAAACTAAATTAATAAAAAAAAAAAAAAAATTTCAATTTCTACAATAAAATACAACTATTTTCTATAGTATAAACTTAATTGAAACAAATCAAGAAAATAAAACGCAAGCCGTAAAGTGCGGAATTAAACTGTTCGTTTAAAAGTTGTATCATTTAGTTCGAATGAAAACGGAAGCTAAAATAATCTTTAGTCGTTAATTAAAAGGAAGCGCTTGTGAAAAATCTACAAACGTATAAGCAACGTAAAAATATAAGAGCGTAATTTATTCTGAAATACGCGACATGAATTTTTTACGCGTTAAAGAAAAAAAAAAAAAAAAAAAATTACTAACGTTTATTCGTTTACATTAAACGTATATATATATATATATATTATTTGTATATGTACCATGAGCCATTGATGGCGTGTTCCGCGCCGTTGCAGTCATCTTCGCCCCAGTGAAAGTGAGCGTTGTGAAATTCGTACTCGTCGTTAAGCGGTCCGCATTTTAGTATCGACGGAATTCTCTCGCCGCTTAAGAAGATCGAGGCTGTTCGAGGATTTACAATTGAAGTTTAAATTAATCGACCTTTTTTTTTCTCGGATGCAATCGAATCGTTTAATTATTAATTAAGGTTTAATCGTTTAATATGTACGCGCGTATGCTTCGATTGTTTGGTAAATATTCAATTGTATTACAGAACGGGAGAAGCATATTACCGTACTTGTGTGTTGGGGGATCAATAAAAGTGACTATCTAATAAAAAATGTTAATGTTTCATTCCTATAATTTTTTTTTTCCTCAGAGGCACGATTTAAGAATAAAATATTTAAGTTTTTCTATGATTAAGCAATAATTCAATAATGCGAAACAATAAGTACGACAATTTTCTTCGTTTACTAAAATTGCTTCTCCGTCGTTAAGCCAGTGTCCGATCAATGTCAAAGGTGGCAAACGTTTCGGCCTTACTAAATCATCACGAATATCGATTGGCGACTGTTTTTTTCTTGACAGAGCTTTATAAGAAAAATATACCAAGTCTGGTTATTCATACGACGCAGGTCAAACATATTAATTATTTCGTATAAACAACTCGATTTATTTTACTTCTTAATTCATTTTCCGTAGCCATTGCTGTATTGGTAAATTTTGAATAATAAACGAGAAATTTTGATAATCGAAAGGTTTCCTTTTCTTTTTGTTCTTTTCTTTTTTTTTTTTTTTGTTTTAATTTAAATTTTCATCCAAACGAGTTTCATAATTTTGACGAACTAAAAGGTTACCGTATATAGATTGACGTTGAAACAAAAGACAAAGTCGATAATCGAATGCAGATAATCGTTGCAAGGATTTAATCCGTGGCGAAAAATATCTTTCTGTCGTGAATTTTTTGCTCGGATCTGTAATTGCGCAATATGGGCTCACACCTGTTATCGTAAATATTTCTGAACGCTTCGGCCTGTAAAATAATATATATTATAATAACCTACATTTTATAAAAATATTACGCAGTATACGTATTCTCTTCATTTTTTTTTTTTTTTTTTTTCTTTCGTTATAAATATCAATATCACAATGATAAGCAATTGAACATATAGATAAAGTATGTTGGCAAAGTTAAATGTATGATCAATACTTGTCGAGCAGAAATTTTTACTGCTCGTGGTACGACGATCCAAGTAACGCATTCGGTAAATGGATGAGCAGTGAGAGAACCGTTGTAAACGTAATAACCCGGATCCAAACAAGTTTCCTTTATCCATTTGAGGCAATCTGTAAAACTTATCTCGCTTGATTAACGACCCAAGCGAATGAGAAATATGCATATATATTCAAATTTAATATAAAATGAAAAACCATCGACCTGCTGGAAGATCAATAGATTGATCGGGAATTTTTATTCGAGGTAAATTATTAGCGATACAGCAAAAGTTTGGATTATCCATCATACCGGGACAACCGATAACCTGAAATGTGAACAAATTATTGTATTGTCATTTTATAAGTTTATAAAACAACGCAAATTGAATAACAAAAAGCGACGGTTAACTTGAAATAAAAATGCAACAATGGCAAGTCCATCAGTTTTTTCGTAACATTTATCGATGGAGCCGTAACTCGTGTTCCAGTGTAGTACTTGGGCTTCCATTGAAAACCTTTTATAAAGCGTAAGAGAAATAGATAAATATGTCACCAATTTCAATATATCGATTATATTCCTTGATTTGCAAAAAAAAAAAAAAAACAAATTCTTTTTCCTTCTACAATTACCAAGTTCCCTCAACCGCGTGCTCAGCTCCCCGCGCGTCGCTCGGACCCCAACGGAATTGTATCTCACGAAGTTGATATTCGTCGGTGAGTGGACCACCTCGTAATATGGCTTTTCTCTCGCTTTCGAGCTCTATTTTTACTAATTGACATCGAAGAACGGAAATGAAGTTGTTAATAATCGCCGATAAAAGTTTTTCATTCTCTTAAAGTTATGTTATTAACCTGTGGTTCCGGTGTTTGTCATTTTAGCGCGACCTTTGTTACACAAGTGGCCTTGAAGAAACAGAGGAGGAAATTTTTGATGCAAAGTGTACGAACGATTGAGCTCGATCGGTGATTGGTTCCATTTTGGCAGACCTGCGGTCGAGGTCCAGTGCGAGTCTTCTTCTTTAAAATAAATAAATTTTATAATTTTTTTTTTTTTTCTATTTTTCTATTTTTCTATTTTTCTATCCAACAACCGTATTAATAAGTAATATGTCAAATCTAACTTTTTTTTATTTTTTTTGACATTTTTAAATGCTGAATTTACAAGATCATTTTTGATTTTTAAACAAATAATTTAGAAGCCTAAAAAGTTTAAGGTTAATTTAAAATAAACACACTTAAGAAAATATACAGACTGAAGTAGTCGCATTATCGATTTCGTATTATCGTTTATATATTCAACACAAATATATAATTTCACTCTTTTTACGAAATGATGCGTTCGTCAATGTTTTAAAATATAGAGGTAGTAAATGTATTAATTGTAAATTATTAAGTAGAAAAAAAAATTTGATATCTTTATTTTATCATTAATAATTAAAAATAATGGAACATTCACTGCCGGAATTCCTCATTTTTTGCGGCAGTATACTTCTCATGGGTATTTTCATCAATCTAATCAATATTGATAGAAAGATTAAATTAATTCACCGTAAAAAGCGTATTTATGGTATCTGCATCGATTATTGTCATAAATTAATCAAACTTTTAATTAATCTATTGAGAAAAACTTTCTATATCTAACCTCGAAAAAAAAAAAAAAAAAAAAAAAAAAAAAAAAAAAAAAAAAAAAATACAAAATTCAAAACATTTAAAATAAATAAATAAAATTGTAAATCGAAAGCAATGCTGCTGATGGAATTACTCGACTGGTCGCTCGTATTATCGGCGTTCGAGTGCAACCCATCCAACGATTACAAACCCAAGCCATTTATGTACGGGACGGAAACTGGACCGAACACGTGGCAATGCACTTATCCGAATGCTAAAGGTAAAGCTCAATCGCCGGTCAATATCGTCGGTCGTGCCGCGACGGTGCTCGAACTTTCCAAACCGCTTCGGTGGCACGGTTATCAAATCGAGCCCTTTTCTATCAGCCTTGCCAACGATGGTAATACGGGTAAGTTAACGAAAGATAAAAAAAATAACGAAAGTTACCTTCGTTAGAAAGTTTATAACTTTACGCTCGCGCGCAGTGGTACTATTCGGTAACTGGACGAGCTATAGGCGACCTCGTCTCGAAGGCGGTCCGTTAGAAGGGATTTACGAGTTTCGCTCTGCGGTATTCCGCTGGGGACCATCCGATGACGAAGGCAGCGAGCACAGCCTGGATTACGTGCGTTATCCGCTTGAGCTACAAGCCTTACACGCGCCTCGAGTTACCGTATCTCAATGTTCGACCGGACTCGTTATTATCTCGTACATGTTTCAGGTAAGATCGCTTTTATGAAGCTTTCAAACTTTTTAATATTTATATTACAATAATAAAGCGTTATTTTTTAAAAATACGTTATATTGAAAACTTTTAGATAACGAGCGACGATAATCCATACCTAGATCACGTAGTTCAAAATCTATGGCGCGTATCTCGTCCGGGGGCTTGCGCTCAAGTACCGGCGTTTCCACTCGAATGGATAATGCCGAGCTTCAAGCGTAAGTACTACACGTACAAAGGCTCGCTGACCCATCCGCCTTGCAGCGAAACTGTCACTTGGATTGTTTATCCCGAAGCCGTCGCCATCTCGGCTAATCAAGTTAGTTGTCTATTGATGTTGAAGTAATTTTGTTTATATGAATATGTTTATATACTACCTGCGAGTATATATATATATATATATATATATACCTGCGTTGTTCGGGATGTTTTTGTAATTGAATTATTTTGTTGATTAATTGTTTGTGAATTTTCCATTAAAATTAATTGTTCAATATTGTTTTGTAATTAAAATTATAAAGTATTATTTTAAATAATTGTCAATGGATTAAATGATAAAATTGATAAAGACACGATACTTTTTTTTTGTAGATTGCACAATTTCGTAAAATTTGTTCGATGGAAGGACCGATTATATCGAACTCTAGACCAGTTCAAAAATTAAACGAGCGAGATATACTTTACTATGCATAAAAGTAAGTTAATCGATTGATTGTTCTATGATTTATACACAATCATGAGTTACATTCCTTCGTTATAATTTATTGCTGTTATATTTAAACAAAGGATAGGAAGCAGTAAATGTAAAACAAAAAAAAAAAGGAAGCGATAATACGATAAAACAGCTTTTAATATTCCATAGAGAACAATATCTTTATTTGCACATAATTTAATTGTTTATTTTTTTTTTTTCATTTATTTATTTATTTATTTATTTATTTATTTATTTATTTATTTATTTATTTATTTTTTTTTTTTTTTTTTACATTATTATACGTTTAAGACGGGTCATTTCGGCGCTTAAATCCGAGTACAACACCGTCGATTGGCACAGTTTTTCTTTTGTTATTTTCTACCTTACATCACATTCTAAGTAGACAGGCATACTCGCACATCCATAAATGCACACATACACACGCGCGCGCGCGCGTAGCGCACACACACATTGACAACATTATTTTTGGCCTTTAATTTGACTTCGCTCGTATTTTGCATCTATTTTTTTTTTTCTCCATATATTGTATTTTTCTCCAGTATGCATTTTATTATTTATTTATTTAAATATTTGTTTATTTTATTTTTAAACAAAAGGTTGAAACGTCTTTAAAAAATATATCGTAAATATTCATTAGCAACGAATATACCGTCGTTATATTGAAAAGAGTTCACATGTAAAAATAACATCGCTTTGCGATTTCATATTGTTTTCTCTTTATATTAATTATTACTCGATCATCGTATACTCGATTGTAATGAATTTTTTTTTTTTTTTTTTTTCCTTTATCTTTTATTCGTCTTTAGTTTTTTCGCTTATTTGCTTATGTTTCTGCCAATATTTATGAATTTATATATACAATAAAAGTCGCATTTTCTTTTCATCCGGTATGAAAAAAGTTTTGTTTTCCCTTTGGCATTATCTTTTAGAAATGCCTTTACTTAAAATTATGATAAATCAAACCTCGTCAATTTTCCATGTAAAGCTTAATACAATATATCGTTTAAAAAATTCATAGAAATACTGACAATCGTAAATAATATATAAATAACTTAAATTACTAATTCTTTTATAAAGATTTTCATTTGACATAACTATATGTATACTTAATTATTTTATTATCGAATAAAATTTTTATCGTTTAACAAATTTTTATAATTAATATTAATAATATAAACAATTTTTCTTTTTTATTATAATTGTTTTTTATATTTTGTTAATTTAGATGTTTGAATACTAAATCTACTTTACGGAGATACGTTTATAATTTTTCAATTCGTTCTCTCGTTAATTTTATTATATCATACAATATTTTAAAACTTACATTTAAAATACTTAATTATTTATTCTTAAAGCATATATGTATGTATATATATATATTTATTTAACCTATCTACTTAGCACATTAAAAGATTCGATAAAAAATTCGATAAAATATTATATATCATCAATATTTCGAATTTTTCATTCGATCTATAAAATAAAATATACTTATATTGGTCAAAATATTAAATATTGTCACGTATCTCCATATTGGTTTATAAACATTTGAAATTTCACAAGAATATAACATTCACGATATTATTAAAAATTTTTGTCAATAAAAAGATTTATAAAAATTATGCCGTTTAAAAAAATAAACGTTGCTTTCAAAGCAGAGAAAAAACCTTCTAAAAATGAAAAATGAAATATCAAATACAACTGTACGGTATAATATAGTATATATCGTAATAAAAACGATTTTCAATAATAATATCAGTTGTAGTTACAAGTTAAAAAATATAATAAACAAATTTCATTAATGGCTTATTATTCTAAACATTGATAAAATTTTTCATAAACAACTAGCTTTATACTTACATTTTGAATTGTTATACTAATATTTTCTTTTCGAAAGCAAAATACGCGAACAAATTAATAATAAGTATTAAGGAATTAAAAACCGATAAAATGGAAAATCCAGCAATACTCGATCGCGTGACGTTATCCATTTTTTAAATCGTCATATAAAACACTTAATCGATAAATAAAACGATGTTTAAAATTTTTCTCAATAAACGTCATTTATAGCTCGAAATTATGGAGTTAACTTTTTACGTTATAAAATAATATTTGAGATGATTTTTTTACGTACGATGTACATGCTCGTATTTTTAGGTTAAAGATATATCATAGATAGCATACGCAGTCTCTAGTGTTATTTACTTAAAAGTAGTTGGTTTTTATTTATATACTATATGTATACGTACGGTCCTAAATGTAGTAGCCTCAGTATTCGACTATATATATATATATATATATCATCATCCTGTGTAATTTGTCGTTTATTATTCAAGCAATACGTTAATGAGTCTCAGTTCTTTCTAATAATTTGAATATGTGCGTAACAAACTATTTTTTTTTTTTTTTTTTTTTTAACTTTGGAAGCTTATTTACTACTAAATTTTCAATTTATTGAAAAGAACGAAAACTCATCGTAGTATTATTCGATAAATTAGATTATTATCAGTACTGTTATTATTTTTTTCTTTTTTTTCTTTTTTTTCTTTTTTATTGATGGTACCTACATTTATTTCACGTTCATTGTTTTTATTACTTAACAAACGCTATCTTGTATCTTTGAACACAATACGAGATATCGCCTATTAGAACGTTGATACCAAACTAGTAATTCCTTTTACGTAATTGAATCTCTTCATATTTAATATTGTTTGATTAAATCAGTACATGAAAAAAAATTTTACATTGCCTTGTTACATTTTAATTGTCAATTTTAATAAAAGGTATTTTATAGTAAGCAGCATTTGGAATCGAGTGTATGTTTAATTATTTTTCTTTTTAATTTTTCAATTTTTTATTTACCTTAAACGAAGACTTTGTACCTATAAATATTTAAATCCCAACTTTATAATTTTCTAAAGTTACTTTGTAAGATTCTTTTCATTGCACGCATTAAAAAATTGTTTAGTTTTTAAATTCATTTTTTTTTTTCAAAAGATATTCTGAAATGAAATTCAAGTATTTTTTAAATTAAGAAAGTGGCCAGAGTATTTAAAAAATAGCGTTTCAAAGCAAAATAATAATCGCTGTACTTAATGCATTATATATTTAAGATATTATTCTTGGACGGTCTGCTATTTTTTAATTTTTCTTATTACTTTCATGATTAAAAATATTTCAATTTTATCGAATGAAATAATGTTTGTTTTACCTTGTCGTATTAGTTTGATCCTTGCTTAACATATTGTATTAAAGAATGTTTCTTTATGATCAAGTATTCAAGTATCTTATTACTCATTAAGATTAAAAATATTCATTTTTATATACTTTCGTAAAGGGAATAAATGCTTTATATGAAAATAATCAATAATTTTCCTCGCAATGTAGTTTATTCGTTTTTTTTTTTTTTTTTTTTTTTTTTTTTTTTTTTTTTTTTTTTTTTTTTTTTTTTTACCAAAATTAAATTAATGTTAAAGCTTAATAAATAATCTTTAAAGAAAAAATCTTTATGCTAAAAAATATCAAAGAAAAGCATTTTAAGTGATTTAATTAAATTATATTTTATTGTGAAAATAACAAATATAAATAAATATATAAAATGTGAATTTTGTTTACATTTTCTTTACCACATTTTCGAAAAGCAATATGCCCCACTTTTTCAATTCGGAAAACTTTCAGGCCAACGAAATATTCATTTTTTAAATTACTTTCTCGTCTTTAATATAAAGCGCGGATGGAAAGATCAAAGTAAGGTACTTGGTAAAATTTTAATTACGTAAAGGCTTCAAGTTCATCCGATTATTAAGAAAAGTTAGATCGGCTATTGGTAACAGTTTTATCTGCTGTTAAACTAATTCGATAAATTATTAAATCTTATTATTATTTCGAAATTTTTAATTTTTTAAATTTCAAAACTTAAATATCTAATATCAAAAATAATTAATAGAAGTAAATAATTAAAACAGTTTTATTCATCGTATCATTTTCCTTTTATTCTTTTCTTTTTTTAACAAAGAATGCTGCTTTAAAGATTACTAGCTTTCTTCTTTCCATTTTTATATCTCGAAAAAAATAAAAAAAAATCTAATTGAGTAATGTAACATTTTTTACTTGCATGAATTTAAAAATTAATCAATGCGATAATGTTTATGATTTAAAAATATTTGTAATTTTCTTAAGCTTTTTGAAAAATTGAGATCGTAAATTACGATAAAAACACTTCCTTTACTTTAAATGTAAAATCCAAATTTGAAAAAGATCAAATCAAGTTTAAAAATCAAAACTCGACTCCAAAATATACCAAATAAATTTTATAATTTTTTTACACGGTATATTATTTTCAACATCGATGCAATGTAAAAAATTCAAAATAAAACACAATGAATCTCACATTAAAAATATCTATCACAAACATAACGAATAATCCTCGCGAAAGGCAACAACAATATACTCTCAAAGCACCTCGAAGAAATATTTCGAAGACGACATTAGGCTCAGCATTATTGGTTCGCTACGCACACACATACAGACACGAAAACTTTTCCCTATTTTTCGATAAAACGTCCGCTCGCATTTTTCTCACCGCGACGGCGATATCCGAGAACAAAGCTCATTTCGCTCGAGATACACGAAGCTTGCGTGATATCCCGAACAATAATCGCATCGTTCATCCAGCCGCCGAGGGTAGAAAAATTAATAAGCAAGGCGCGGCACGATTTTGTTATTTCTCTTTCTCTTCGTTCTTTCGTGTAACTGAGTTTTTATTTTCTTTTTATTATGTATATATATATATCGTCTACCTGACGCTACTCGAATGAGGCTCTCTATTCGCTCGGCTGGATCTCCGACTTTGTTATCCAATTCGCATGTCACCGATCGAACGACAAAGGAACGCCGATGTTACTATGCCCATAGTCTGTAATAGAGGAAAATATATGTGAGCTCTTTGGATAAACTTTGGAGAACTGGCTCTAACTTTTTTTTTTTTTTTTTTTTTTTTTATTTAACGTATATGAACATTCCTGCATTTGTTTCGAATATCTTAGTGAAATAAAGAAAAAGAAAAGAAAAAAAAAAAATGTAAAAGGAGGAAGAATAAAATAAAACAGTACAAAAATTTTTCAAAATTTTTTGGTATTTTTCATAAAAAAAAATTGCGTTCTCGCTAAAAAAGTTCATGTAACCGCTTAACGACAGTACATCCCTCATTTGCGTATGAAAGCTAATTAGCTTTAAAATAATAAATTTTTTAATAAAAGTATATGATAATTAACCGCATGATGTAATGTACTTTATAAATAATTTTCGATAGTCGGTTAAGTACACTTTTTTTGCGATATTTTTTATTTTGAACCTTTTACGTATAATCTGATACGTGCTATTTTCTTCACCAAATGATAAATATATGCATATTTTTTTTTTTTTTTTTTTTACCTGAGCACCTGCCACAGCCATACCAAAAAGTATGAGGGTGTAGCTTTCATACTGTAGCCAGTTTCTCATTTTTCCAAGGCAGCCCTGAAATTAGAAAAAAAAAAAAAGAAAACGGAAAAAAATTATACGTTACAATTATTATTGCAGCTCTGATATTTTAAATAGTTTCGTTCTCGTTGATATTTTTTCTTTTTCATTTTTTAATAGCTATACATTATAAAACTTTGACTTTGATCAAGAATAAAAGGTAGCTTATTATTATATTCAATATTACAAAATAAGCAGCAACGTTGAAGTTTTCGAGATTAAAAATACGCTCTTCTATAGTAAATAAAAATAATGCGCGCTCACCTTTTTATGTCTAAAGCCTTTGTGTTCTGCGATATCCGGAGATTGACAAGATGTTTCGTCCTTGGGTTGTGGGTAAAGCCATGGTTTTTCGTTCTATAACATTTTTTTAAAAGCGCGCATTGATCATCCTTACGAGAAAAGAATTTATCCGCGAGAAAAAAAATTCATTTGTTAATAAACTCACGTTTTTATAAAACACCCTGGAAATAACGCTCATTGGACTTCCGGTATTTTTTGCCTTGAATAAAAAAAAAAAAAAAAAAAAAAAAAAAAATTAAATCGGTTTCGAGAATAAAATAAGTGATTATTCAATTTTTTTTTTTTTTTTTTTTTTTTTTTTTTTTTTTTTTTTTTTTTTTTTTGATTTTGTACGTTCAGAATAACGCTAAACGCTAATTCGTATAAAACGATGTTCGTCTATATTTCAAATAGTATTTAAAAGAAAATAATTACTTCGGTATCTTTCAGTACGCAGCAAGTAAGCGGAACCTGATTTCTCATGCCCGAGATGTGATTGTCCCGCCACCAAGCCGTTCCATTGAAGTCGCTGTCCCCATAAATTCCGCAACAATTGAACTGGGAATATTGTCAAACAAACGTGAAAATTAAATCACTTTCAATTTGCATATCAAATTTCTCGGCGATTGGATTGTTTAAATAAATTTGTTTAAAAATTATTTGCGTGAAGATGAGAAAATTCATTGACGACGCTAGTGATCATGTGAAATAATTGATATTATATTATTTGTTTTGTAAGTGTATATTATTTTTGTTATATTAAAATATTATTTTGATTAAAAAAAGAAAAGCTGAAATTTCATTGTAATTGTTATTGTTGAAACAATATTTTTTATAAATGATTTAGTAAAATGTGTGTTTATATAAATTGGGTTTGATATGAAAAAAAAAAAAAAACAAAAGAAAAATTTATTACAGAAAAATAATATTACGAAAAAAAACTTATTCAAAAATTAGTACATTCATTAGTTGGTAGCATTTTAAATTATATTTTCAAGTAGAATAGATAAAAGTTTAGTCAGGCAGACGTTGTTGATTACAAAAAAAAAAAATATAAAAATGAACGAAATACCAAATAAAGTTGTTAAATACCATCAATAGTAATCGATGCGTAAAAACCTTTTATTTACGTTTAATTATCCATGAAATTTTAATTGAACCAAAAAAAAAAAAAAAATGCAAAATATATTTATTTATTCGCGATTGAAGTTAAAGGTGTATCATTGGTAATTATTAAAAATTTTCGTAAACATTAAGCAAAACTATATATTCCCATATTTGCATGAAAACAATAAAGTAACCGCGAACTAAACCTACCTTATATTGCGCGTAATCGAGGCTGTGGCTAAAGCCAAGATCGCTAGAACCATCGTGACCATAATGTTCGGCGAGTCGCTCGGTAAGCCGTGTCTCCAGACCCGATAATACTCGATACGTCATAATGCCAAGTACCGCAGCCGTCACCAATTCCGTTACGATCAGAGCTATGAGTATGCTCATGTACTGCGAACAGATGAGAAGTAAAACTTTCATTTACAATATTCAAGCTCGTGTAACGTTCTTAATCGTGTTTACGTTAAAATGAAATTCATACAAAATATTTGTACGATTTCAAACATTTAAATCTTTTTTCTATATATATTTAGAATTTAATATACAGGGTGTTTTAATTTCGAAAATTAACGCAGCATTGAATGAAATTCAGTTGGTGAGGTGTCTAAGTAAGTGTGTCACCGTCACGTGATCATTGGCTTCGAACGCAACCTGATGAAAATTTCAAATTAAAATTTAATTTTTGGAACGTTTTCAGATTAATCATTAGTTCGCGAATTTATGAATCTTTAATGAGTAATTTTAATTTTGTCAATGTCGAAAATTCCAACACGAATCACATCTTACCAAAAATTTTTCATCGGAAAATACAATCACGAACGCTTTACGTCATATCATGAATCCTCGAGTGGGCAAGAAGTACGCGCAAGCCCGCGCGCGCATACGTATGATGCGATCGATAGGTGGCGCGCGCACAGCTAATCTTACAAACGTTTCAATTTCGTCTGTCGACTTTAACGCATTGTTTATTTTTTTTTTTTTAAATTTTAAAGCGGAAAGTAATAATATGATATAAAATTAACGATATAACAAAAGAATTAATAAACAATTTTTTAATTTTATACAGGAATTATTTTGCAATTCATGGTGATAAAAAGTATAATGTTTTATAAAAATTAAATTTTTCAACGCATGTTAATCTTATTTTTGGATACTAAACTAATAATTCAATGTAAGTTTATTATATTTTAAAAATTGAAATTCTAATATAAAGTATAAAGCGTAAAAATTTTATCGATGCCATGCTCCATTTCAGCCGGCACATAAGCGGCATATAAATTTTCATATCGTAAAGCATTTCGTTCTTTTATTAGTATTTTTATTATTATTTTTTTTTTTTTTTTTTTATCTTTTTTCATACTCCATCGCACCGAGAATTTCACTCGAGCTCCTTTAAACTTTCTCCAGCATCGAGAAATCTTTAAATCTCTGAGGAATCTCGAAAAGAGAATGGATGGTAGACTTGTACGATAAGGTATATGTGTCTGTGGGTAAGCGACGTGGGTAGGAGTAAAAGCGAGAATACTCACAATGGCGAGGACGCACTGGCTTTCGCGAAGCGCGGCCCGGCATCCGAAGAAGCCAACGGTGAGGACGGTGAGACCGAGCCCGAGGAGAGAGTATGCTACGAGGTAAACGGTCTCGTGGGGCGTCGTGTCCGCTGCGAAAAGATTCAGCAGGTGGCCCTTGCTCGGATCCATGAGCAGAAAGGCACCTACCACCATTACCGTACAGCCGGCCAGCTGCAAATCCGTAAAAAAAATTTTTTTTTTTTTTTTTTTTTTTTTGTTGTGTTTTGTTTTCAATTTTTTAATCGGTCTTTTATATCAATGTATGAATTATTAAACGAAAATTATTACCCATATTAACAAGTTGAATATAAATAGAGCCACCTTCAGATATTTCATCCCCATTGGTGCTTCTTGTTACCAATGAATCTGTAACTCGTTGAATAACTCTTGATAAATACGGTGATTTTTTTATAAAATAATAATTGAATGACCAATTTTTCTTTTATATTTTTTTCGATAAATATTAAATTAATCAGATTTTAAAACGAAGCAAAACAAAACAAAAAAAAAAAAAAAAAAAGGAAAAGAAAAAACTTTCGTTGAAGTCCTAAAAGTAGCTTGTTTTGTCGTATTATTCAAGAAAATACCGTTTTAATGTACAAGTTATAAATAGAACAAGTTTAAGGTTGTACAAAAGCGAGATAAAGCTTTTATTATTAAAATAATAATATGCAAATTGTTAAAATGATGTAAAAAAATACTTTTGTACACGATACATCAACAGAAATATCATATTTTATGCATTAACAATATCCAAAATTTAATGCAACAAAACGACTTAGGAAAAAAAAAAAAGTGCTAAACGAACGACAATAACAGGCAATCAAACAAATAACTCTTTCATCGACGGATTAAAAGCTTTTTATTTTTTTTATTTTTTTTTTTTTTTTTTTTTTTTTTTTTTTTTTTTTTCAAAAAACTTTATGTATATCTATGTATTCACGCTCGAACATATCCGATTGTTTCTACTTCGGAAATGCCTCTGGTACAATAGTTCAAACGTTATATCTTTGTCCTGTCTTTTTTTCCCCTCTTTTTTTTATTCATTCGATGCAATGACTGTTAAAAACATGTTTTCAAGCGCAACATTTTATTCAAAAGGTTTCGAAACCGTTTTTTATTCATAAATATTTTAAGCTCCGACACACACACACACACACACACACGGAATATTAAATCAACTTCAATCGCTTTGTACTTTAAATTTTTCGGCAAATAGAAACTTTACTCGGGATATAACTCTTCGTTACATTCTAAAGAGAGGCGTGTCGGACATCTCGAATAAAAAGAAAAATGAGAATCAATGAGAGGTAGCAAGAGATGCAGAAAAAAAATGAAGGCGTGGAAGACACGATCCTGGGATGAAAATTTAATTAAACGATGGCTATCCTTCCAATTTTCCTTTTTCTTCGCTGCACTTTATAAAAGGTTCGCGTTTGTTTTTCTGTTTATTCATTCGTTTCGCTAAATTACGAATTATCGAGTAGATAAAATGTCTTTGAAGATATAAAGGATCGTTCGTTTTCAAAGGACGAAGTACCGTGAGTTTACCAATCTGTTTTATTTGTCGATGAGGGGTATTGAAAATTACATTGAAAATTAAATTTGTTTATATAAATTTATAATAAATTAAAAAATAATCAAATATTAACCGTTTGAACGTTAATAGACATTTTTGCCTTTGTAATAATGTAGAGGATTAAAAATCCAGCGAGATCGATTAACATTTCGCTCATTTTATTTCACGCGCGTTTGTAAATGTTTTAAAACGTAAGACGCGCGTTTCAAAGTCAAAGTCGCCAAGCCCCATTTTTTTAACATAAAATTGTAATTAAATTTAAATCTTTGTTACTGCGTTATGTAAAGGACATTAAATGTTCAATTGGCGTATTTCTTTTCATAATTAAATTAAATGTCGTTAAAATGAAAATACTTTACCTTTTATAAATGTTAATGTGCATAAAGTTTTGGATAAAAATAAACCATCTATTCGATCTTATCTATAAAATTAATTAGTAAAAATTTAAAAGATTTTATAAAATTTATTTTAAAAACTTTATAGAAAATTTAAATTAGAAATTTTTATTTCATTTATTTTTTTTATTGTAAATAAGCGCGATCTTAACGAACAAATAACAATTCACGATGTATTTATTTTCATGATAAAGTTTTCAATTTAGACTTAAATGCAAGTTGTGAGAATAAATAATATTTCACTTATAAATCCGACAGTAAATAAAAATAGAACAACGTGATAATGCTCATACGAGTGTATGAATAAATCAAGCGTTTAAATGAATAAGCTGTTATTTTTCAAAAAAAAAAATAAATAAATAAATAAATAAATAAATAATAACAAATAAATTCAAAACCCGTGCACTTTTCAATTATCAAGCCGTTTGAAGAAAAGAAGACGGAAAAAATGATAAATCCTGCAGAAATTGCGTAATAACTAACGGTGATCTAAAATTGGGAAAAATAATATAAAAATGAAAAATACTGATATACACACATGCATGTATACAATTCCAAAGAATAATTGGCTTTTTTAACGAATGAGAAACTTAATTAAAAATTAGGAGCTACGAAGTATAAAGAGAGAAAGAAAGAGAGAGTTAGAGTGAGCGCGTCAAGCCAATGCTCGGCGAATAAATACAAAATGAGCGAATTTTACAGCGAATTGTTTGCCATTGTATCGTCGCCACGTTGCCGCTGTAAATTGCAAAGGCTGATGGGGAAATGAATATTTCCTGGTATATTGGAAAGCGTCAGATCGATCCGTCGATCGAGTTAATTTTATTTTATTACATAATATAGTATATAAATGTTGAAAAAGAAAATAAGACCGAGAATGATGGCTTCGACTTTCGTTTTACGATTTGTGATGAACCTTTGAATAATAATTAATTAAAAATTTTAAATTTTGACGATACTCATAATTTTATACGTGAAATTCGATTTAAAAAAAACCGTTTACGATTTCGTTACGTTTTTTTCTTTCTTTTTTTTTTTCTTTCTTTTTTTTTTTTTTTAATTTTAATAAAAAATTCCCCCCACGAACAAAAATCTAATAGAAATAGATTAACGAAATAATTATTGTACATCATAAACAATAATTAACGTTTTATTCTTGTAGATAGTAGATAACGTTTATCTACGTCAATTTTCACTTTACAATCGCCTAGATTTTTTAATTTTGTCATAATTTTGGAAAAAAAATTTCGTTGTATATACAGGCACCTATAATATACGTATGTTTGGATCAGCAAAGCATAAAAACAATCTTTATGCAAACTTTGTTATGCGGTAAAATAATAACTATATCGCCTTTATCTTAAATATTACAATTCATTGGAATATAAACTTTTCAATTGAAAATTAATACGTGAATCACAACAACGATAACTCAATTAGAGAATATAAAACTATGTTATTTTAAAATAGCCATCGACGTAGTAGTTTCCCATCTAGAAACATACGCGTCGTATTAAAAGCCTGATTATTCACGTGAAAATTACGATAATCTCAGAATTCCGAACCATCCGGACTAGCTTTTACACAAGAACTCGACTGAAAAACACCCCACACACATGGTTTCGATTTAATTTGTTCGTATATAAAGTTTCCGTATATAAAGTTATATATTGAGTAATCGATGATGCAAAGAATGAAAGAGAGAGAGAGAGAGAGAGAGAGAGAGACAAAGAGAGAAAGGAAAAAAGATTGCGAAGGAAAGCTTTGAAAGAAGAAGCAGCAGCAATTGCACACAGGCTTTCATTGATTTTTTTTTTTTTTTTTTTTTTTTTTTTTTTTATTTTTTTTTTTTTGCCCGCGATGTGGAATTTTTTATTGTTCTCATTTTAATTAGAATTCTTTCTTATTCTCGTAAGAAATTTAATAAATTTGATAATTTTTTCGAAATTGATACAATTTCATATTAAGGCTAAAAATTTAATTTTCAACTTTGATCGAGCTTTTTTCGTTCGACTTTTTTTAATTAGATTTAAAGAATCGAGCGAAGCTTTAAATTTTATTAAATTAAATGGTTAAAAAATCAAATATTAGTTTGAGAGTAAAGTATATAATATTTAGTTAGTAATCACTAGGTATTTTATAAATCAAATCAAGTGTCAAAATTAATTAAAATGTATAATATTGATTATAATTTATAAAATTTTTTAAATTATTAGAATATAAATTTAAAAATTTCATTTTCGAGAATTTAAACTCTGTTAAAATAGTAGGAAGCTTTGCTAAGAAAATGGAATATTAATTAAAGTATTAGAATGAAAATAAAATTGGTAAAAGAAACATTGAAATAGAACGAAGTTACGTATTTTGTTAAAGATAATTGAAACTTCTTAAAAATTATTAAATAAAATATTTTAAACGTCAAATTTTATTTAAACATAGGCATAACTTTTAATTAAATATTCTGTGAATTAAACGATAATATTCTAATGTGCTTTTAAAGCAAATGTAAAAGCACCGAGGAATAATTGAAAATTCAGATGTTATAATTATTTAATTTGCTCGGCAAATAAAGAAATTCGAAAATATTTTAACACCCATGAGAATAATAAATTTTATCTTTCGTTTTATGTATGTAGTTATATATGTGAATGTATATAAAAGGTAACTGAGAAGTGACATTTACACATTTAAATTTAATAGCCTCGCACTTTTACATACATTAAAATTAATATTTATAATGATTCTAATCTTTATGCGATTGTGTGACCTTGACTTTTTATTAATTTATTTATTGAATAACATTATTTTGGAAAAATCATTTTAACATTTACGATTATAATCAACGCGAAAAGTCAGCGCGTCATTCGCTTTCGATTCTAATCTATAATAATACTCGTATTATCTCATACATTGCTAATTATTTTTCTCAATGTATTTACGATGTATTTCGATGCAGATTTTGATAAATTTTCAGCCCATATCCTACTTTCCAGAACCTTTTCAGGGTTAGCGTTTACCAAGAGAAATATAACGACCAAACGATTAGCTTTAAATTTTAATGCACTTTAAACAACGGAAAAACTCGCGCGAGCTTTTATCACGGGCACGAGTACGCGCGTGTACATGGACAAGTACACGAGGGGGTAAAAAATAGACAATGGAACGTAAAAATAGGTGCACTCGGAAGTTCACAGGTGGTTGGCTTCTGGCTTTATATAGATCAAGCCTTTGCCGTCTCAACCTTTTTTTTATTTTTCATTTTTTTTTTTTTTTTTTTTCTTTTTTTTGTATCTCTCCTTACATAATAACGTCGTACGTGACTTTTTAAATTACGAATGTGAGATTTCTTAAAAAACAAAAAGAAAAGGGCGCAACTGTTCAAGTGTGTTGTCTTTTTTTTTTGTTTTTTTTTTTTTTTTTGTTTTTTTTTTTTTCATTTCATTTCATTTCGCGTGAAATTAATTTTTTTCTTTCACCGAATTTCTAACGATGAAGAGTTAGTTTTTAATTATAAAATCGAATAAATATACGAAAGCTCATTGTTTCTACGTTTATTTCATTATCAAAGGCTTTATTTGTTTTTGTTTGATTTAGAAACTTTCTTTATTCCGTTAAAATTTAAATAATTCACGACAATAGTAAGCAATGAGATTTAGTATATTTACTCGTATATATCTTTTGAATATTACGGAAATGTATTTATATGAAAGGCTTTTGTAGTTAAGCAGTAATTAAAAAAGCTCGAGCGATGGTTGAAAATGTGACCGAAAATTCTTTATTATTTCGCTATTTCGGCGCATAGATATTTTTACGAGGTTTAATAAAACGTATACGTTTAACTTTTTTTTTTTTTTTATTTTGACAAACAAATCGTTTAATTCTGTAAGTGCCCTATTTACTTAATGACCCTTAAAATAGTCTATGTTTAACTTGATTTTTTTTTTTTTTTTTTTTTTTTTTTGTTGCGAACAGTGAGAATAGAAGGAAAACATAAATAAGTGAGGACTTACTTTCTCTTTGGAAGGACGTTATAATTATATATGAATGTAATAAATTTGCTTAATCCAAAGGCCGACGAAGAAAATAGCGTTAAGTCGATAATTTTTAAAACGGAAACGAAAATGAAAATATTTCAATTTAAAATTTCCGAAACTTTTTAAACAAATAAAACGTAAATGAAAGTTTGCTTTTGTAAAAAAACACAATCGACTATAAATGATGCGCAAATTTTTTAATCTCAACGATTGTATTCCATTATACTCTCCGCGCGAAAATCATACAATCTATATTATATCAAATTCAATCCGATAAAATTCGACGTTTACGCGAATACGTTAAATAATAAACAACGAGAAATTAATAAAAACGCAAAATTAATTTTACAAAATTATTCATCAATTATGTCAATTCTCCAATGAAACAGAAAATACAAAAATATATTTTTCATTCTAGACGCGTAAAACAATTACGCGATGTTTACTAAGGTATCGGTTGACGGCACCTTTTGTAAATGAACACGTTTTCAATATCAGCGTCAAATCCAAGAGAGCGAATGATTGCCGCGTAAACGAGGCGCAATCCGATAGACGCGAATGACTAGAGAAATTAATTTATCAAATGCGTAATTTATTCGTAATTCGAGCGAGCATCCGATTATACGGCTTGATTTCATTCGTGGCGCGTAATGTTTAAAATAATGAGTTGCTCGTTTATTTTTAATTCGTTTATTAAAAATTAATTTTTTTATTTATTGTTTATAAGAGAATTTTTTTTTTTTTTTTTTTATGCATTGAAGACGTTATTTATTACGAGATTTAAAGCGACGTTACAATTGTGTATATTTATTTCTTTGTGACTAGTGCAATTGTAGAAACCTTAAGCTTTTTGTTTTCTTTATCTAAATTACTCGATTTGAAACTCATGACGAAACGTTAGCAATATTTTAATTTTTCACACGGTAAGAAATTAAAAATTTTTCTTTTATACGTAAAATTTTTAGATTGTAAAATTAATCTTTAAATTTAGTGTACAATAAGTAATATTTTATATACTTTTTATAAATTCATTCGTATTCAAAGCTCGAAGTAATAAAATGAAAAAAAAAAAAAAAAAAAAACTAACGATCGTACATTCAAAAGGTAATAATAAAAGAAAAAAAAAAAATGAAATAAGAAAAAGTCTTTACCATGAAAAAACTATCGAAAAGTTTAATATATCCAGGACGAGGTATTGGTAAAACGAAAATCCGCGTCGTCGGCTGCTCGACCGCACTCCGCGAGTCCACACACAGCGCTTTAACGGCACACAATATCGCTTACCCTTTCGACTATAACGTACACAGAAACGCGCGCACACGTACGTGTAACGCAGCCGAGGACAAAGCGCACACCGATAACTGTTGCATCCGTGCGACGCGAGAGGAGCGAGGAGGAGACGTGAGAAATTTCGCCGTATAACGTCACACGGCGTTGCACGTTTCAAAGTGCGTATACGCCAGGATAACCAGCGTGACCCTATATATATATGTATATCTATTTACACAAATTTATACGTATGTACATATACATATATATATAAGTACATATAGTTACGTATGTAGTTTCTCTTAGCAACGATAATTAAAAGCAGGAAGCATAGCGATATGAGCTCTGTCGAAAGCGCGCGAGAGCTGCTCGTAGGAGTCGTCAAGCTCGGCGTGCATCCGAAGCTTATCCGTTACAAACGTTGGAAATTTACAAAGAAGAGGGACAGACAGAGAGGAGAGAGAGAGAGAGAGAGAAGAGAGAAAACGAGACGATAGCGAAACTGCGACGCGAAACCGGGAACTCGCTGCCTCGCACTGAGAGAAGCGAGCCCGAGAGCCTCGGGGATCCGGGTGTTCGTTCTCTTCCCCACAGCTTCCCTCCCTTCCAGAGCAACCGCTGCTCCGCTGCTTTCGTCCTCTATGGGTGTATGTGTGTATGTGTGTGTGTGTGTGCGCGTGTATACGCGGGCGCGTGTGCGCGAGAGGGAGAATATAGAAAGTGGGGCTGACGCGAAAGACGCGCCGGGAAGTCTCTCGTTACGTGGATTATATTTTACGCACGGCGTCTGCGCGCGTATCGCTCGAAGGCTTTGATACAATGCAACGATGCTTTATTTTTTATCCCTTCCATTTTTCTTTTTCTCTTCTTCTATTTTTTCTTCTACATGTCATAACCGTTTATCGATGCGCCTTGAATATCATTTTAGCTATAGTTGTTTTTTAAAAGGCGGTAAAGACGACGCGACGTGTCATTGTGCGACACGCGATAATCTTATGCGAGCGTTTCGTTTTATTGTACCATTTTATCTTAATGATTTGTATTATTACTTAATGTGTTTCTTTTAATTTCTGCACTAGATTCTCTAAAATTATGAATATTTTTAAATCTAAAATTCTTTACTTTAACGAGAACATTCAGATAAATACGTTTGAAATTTATCTTTTATAATTCTCTCAGTATAATCCACAACGTAAAATATTTTTTAATCGCGAATATTATAAGAAATTTTCTTTCCATATCGTACGTTTTCCTTCCATTTTAAAGTAGCATATAACACTTTTCGTTAAAGCTCTTAGTGCTTTTTTAGATTTTAAGCTGTATAAAGAAAAAATAAATTAAGACTCGAAAAAAAAAAAAAAAAAAAAAAAAATGAAAATTTATTTCAAGCGAACGTATTGCATCTTCTTAATTTTTTATATGCAAAGCTCGCTAGAAATCGATCGGTGCAATGTAAACGTTTAATTTTTAAACGTTCGACCTTAATATTTTAATATTTTACGTAAGGCAAATTTACGAGTCAAAGCGTTACTTTGTTTTTCTTGCGTTATATCTTTAGCTACATTAAACGTAATTCTTCTTCTATTTGTTATTTGTTTAACGTGCGCACATTTATCAGACAACGAATTTTTTTTTTTTTTTTTTTTCTCCTCTCTATTCATACTTGCGCTTAGTTTATATTTTCTCATACATTTCTTTCATTTTCTATTTTTAGTTATATGTACTTCATTAAATTCTCTTCATTCATTTCGAATGCCATTCTTCGAACGTTTCCTTTGTTGTCCCTTTGGAATTTTTGTTCTTTCCTCCTCACATTGTTTGATGTTCAATTCTTTTGCGTTGTCACTTTTTATTTGTTCATATTACCGTTATAAAAAAATAAAAAAAACAAAAAAAATACAAAAAAATAAATAAATAAATAAATAAATAAGTCGCTGAAAAGTACGTTTATATCGTGCATATGCAAATTTCGCCGTGTTTATGAAAAATTGTACGTTTCTATCGACTTCATACCGTGTGAAGAAATTGATTGAAATATCTATTTTCAAGCGTTTATCGATGACAAATTTTTTTAAATATTTTCATTATTTCATTACGATATCCAAGTTAATAATTTTTTTCAACAAATCACCGACTAAAATCTTTTTAATTCATTTGAAAAATAGTTTGAAGTAACGGTAAATTAAAATTCTATATATATATATATATATATAAAATACGAAATCGGAAAATTCGTACTAAATCGCGTTAATTTTTCGTTCTCAAACGCTCTCTTACCCATCAACATTTATACGACGATATCGTCACGATAATATCACGTACGATGAACCGTTGAAGGGAGGAACTAGTTAGTGACCATCGTAGTCATACGTAACCTTACCTTGACGTTTGTATATATATATATATAACATTAGGGGAAACTGTGTCAACGAGACTCGACTGTCCCACGCGTTTTATTGAATCGACGAGTTCGTCGCTTTGTTCTTAATTAATGCGCCGCTCTCGCATTTAAATTTTATTTCAAATTAAACTCAGTCTCGCGCGTGTGACTTTACACACTCGCGTTTCCATGAAATTTACTTAATTCGTCAAAAATTGACCTTTCGTTTTTCCGATCGATATAACCGATTGAATAATTTGTGGAAAGAATTTGCGAGTTTAGACGTTGTCGCTGGATGTGTCATGTTTTAAATTTACATATGGATTTAATTTAAAAATGTCGTGTTTGAAATTTTAAAACTATTTTGTTATTTTAATTGAATTTATATTTAATCTACGCGTAAAAATTAATCTTAAATTTTTAGTTTTTTTTTGTAAAATTTTAACTTCCGTTATTACTTTACAAATATCAATTGTTAGGATAATTTAGACAGCCTCTAATACAAGCGATACTTCTATAAGTAAATTTGACAACAAGTGTAACGCACTTGCTGCAATGTAACCCAATGTACATAATCCATGATAAAAATATCGAAAATCCGAAGGATACCAATAGATCGGACGTTGAAGAGAAAGATAAACATGTCGCTCTCGGCGTTCGGGAGTTTTTCAAAGAACGCGAAGAAGTTTCCTCTGTAGAACGGAATCTTCGATCCCCGCTTACCCACTTAATCGCGAAGTTTAAACTTCTCGAGAAAGGATCTTAGAATGCTGATAAGATACACCGTCCGTGTCGATCACGTTACCATCCACATATTGCTTTATTGTAAGATACAGAGGTAGCTTCATTAATGGAACTTCAAATCCGCGACCGTCTAAAATCATTATTTTGTTTTGAAAAAAGAGTTTACGGGCATTTTCGTTAAAGATTTTCCAGTTTTAGCGTTTGACGAATAGATTACAATTAAATATTCTGAATGGATTCGTAGATACGACGTCTAAAATTGTAAAATAAAAAAATTTCGAAGACACGGCATAGATAAATCGGGATGTTTTCCGAGTCACTTTGTACAACATTATCGTTGATGTAACGTATTATCAAATATTCCGGTCCGGTAGACGTTGGCGTCGATTCAACGATCATGTACAGCGAGTTGAAATAGTAGGATGGATTGAAAAAACGTCATAGGGAAAAAATTGATTTTCGCTTATAACACTTCGATAAATTATTTTATCATAGACATATCTATTACTTTTAAAAATAATTACCAGATACAGGTTTAGTTCTTAAACAAGATGATCGATTATGAGACGAAATAAGAAACCTTTTGCAGAATCCGCGGATCCTTTGTAACGCATACCATAATATTAAAGCTCAATAATTAATGTAGATAAAAATTTTCCATCTAAAATATTGCGTTACTTAAATCTACCTTATTAATATAAATATAGAAATTTAAAAATGATTTATTCATAAAATAATTATGATAAGCGCAAAAGATTCAATGATTTAAATAAAAAAAAAAAGTTATAAGTCGCTACTTCAATATAATTGCTTTAATAATACGATAAATAATTTTAATATTTATTAAAATACGAACTTGAAAATTTATTATACTTTTAATAAAAATTTAATCGTCAATTCGCAATAAAATTAACAATTATTTTTCAATTTTCAAAATATTAATTACATTTTTTACAATTTAGAAATATAGACAATTAATTTCGAGTTAAGTTTTTACAACGAATATGGAATAAGATGATAATAAGGATGAAATTCAACTAGACAGGCTTAATTATAAAGCTGCAGTTCTCAAGAGCAAAATCAAGAAACATTTACTGTACTAGGTTGTTCAAAAAGTTTTGAAAGCGACATCTATAGAGCAGTAGAAGAACCAAAATTTTTACGCCATTTTAATATTTTATCTTTCATATAAACATACCCAAAGTTTCATTCCACTCTGTCAATTCATTGTTTGTTTACAAGCCATTTGAAGTTGACGTGTCAGTGTATTTTTTTCACAATGGAAAAAACCGAATATCGTGCAGTGATAAAATTCTTTGTTTTGGAAGGTTTATCAGCAACGGAAATTCATACAAAAATGGTGAAAGTGTTAAAGGAATCTGCTCCTTAATTTCCAACTGTACATCGATGGGTTTTAGGGTTTAGACGTGGTCGAAAAAGCGTTGAAGACGATCCACGCTCAGGACGTCCAAAAAGTGCATCAACACCAGCATTCATAGCAAAAGTACAGGATATGGTTTTGGAAAATCGTCGATTGACCGAGAGAGATTTAGCAGAGGCCCTAGACATCTCATTAGGCAGTGTTAGTCATATTTTAAATGAAGTTTTGGGTTTCAGAAAGCTCTGTGCACAATGGGTGCCGCATTCGCTAACAATGGAACAAAAACACGTTCGAATGCGACTTTCTGAGCAACATTTGGGGCGTTTTCGAAAGGATAAAAAGGATTTTTTGCGTCGATTCATCACTATGGATCAGACTTGAGTCTACCATCATGACCCTGAATCAAAACAAGAGGCTAAAGAGTGGTGTCAACCAGGCACTTCGGCACCGAAGCGAGTTCGTGTCCAGAAATCGGCGAAGAAGGTGTTAGCGTCAGTTTTTTGGGATGCAAAAGGGATTTTGTTGGTGGATTATCTCCAAACTGGCAAAACAATAAATTCTGAATATTATTGTAACCTTTTGGACCAATTGGATGAAAAAATTAGTGCAAAAAAGACCCGGTTTGCACAAGAAAAAAATCATTTTTCATCAAGACAATGCACCCGCTCACACAGCTCAAAGAAACCATCACTAAAATAACCGAATTAAAGTACGAATTGTTGCAGCATCCACCTTATTCGCCTGATTTAGCTCCTTCTGACTTCTGGCTGTTTCCACACCTCAAGAAATTCCTTCGTGGGAAGCATTTTTCATCAAACGAAGAGGTTATAGCCGTCGTAGAGGAGTATTTTGCAGGCCTTGCAGAAAGTCACTTCCATGATGGGATAAACAAGTTGGAAGACCGTTGGACCAAGTGTATTGAACTTATGGGAGATTATACTGAGCAATAAAAGTGATTTCACCAACAAAAAAAAGTATCTTCATTTCCGCTTTCAAAACTTTTTGAACAACCTAGTATATGAAGAAAAATGATAAAAGCTTTTATTTGTCGTTTAATTATTTTACCTTTTAAATTTACTTTATAAAATTGCTATATTTCATTGAAAATGTAAAATACATTTTTATTAAAATAATAATGAAATAATTATCTATGAATGTATGAAGAGGAAAAAGTATTTATTAAATGTTTACTTGATAAATATTAATTTAATCGATGCATTAAACTTTCAATAAAAATCGACGAATACAATTAGTAATTTATCTTTATAATTTACGAAATATCAAACGAATGGTAATGTTAAAAATTAAATAAAAACACAAGCTTTTTGCAATTCAAATTTAAATTTTATTTTATATAGAAAAATATAACACGTTAAAAATTAAAAATTTTTATAAATTTTCGATAAATTTTAAACGATGAATCTAAAGTATAAAGTACAAGAAACGCATCATCTTCAACTTCTAAAATTTTAATTTCGTGTGTTTACTAATCCAATCGAGATAATTGTAGAGCCTCGTGTAAGCGCCAATATTTTCGACATCGGGAATGCACACATTGGCGAACGAGACAACTCCAACGATTTCGTCGTCTATGACGACGGGACCGCCGGAATCGCCGGAGCAAACGTTGACGCCGGTGTTGCCGCCGCAGAAGACGTTGTCCGTCGTGATGTAAGGACTCATCCAATCGTGGCAAGCTTCGTCGGTTATTACCGGCACTTCCATCGCTTTCAAGGCTTTGGGATAGCCGCGAGAATTCTGAAAGGCATTTGCGAGAGGAAATACTTTATGCGTTTCATTGGAATTTGTTGTGATTTATTGAAAGGATTAGAATTTTTTCAAAGCATCGTCGTTGAAATTGTTTTTTCCGATCTTAAATAAATGATTAAATTATCAGCTTTTCGCTTGAGATAATTAAATTTATAGATACGTTATAGTCAAAGCTCTGACGCTCCTAGGTTCGGCTAGTTAATCCTTAGTTGTGATCCTTAGGTGCGATCCAAATGGCCAAAACTCTCAAATATCAGATCTAAGGATTGACCATGAAAGTCTAGAAGCGCCGGAGCTTCGATATTTGACTGTAACATATACGCTAACAAAGTATGTATTTTACCAACAAAGTTATATATTATAGCTGAGTGATAAAATTCTGATTATTTTTTCATCTATTAATCTTGATTCTTTACCAATAAAAAAAAAAAATAAACTTAATAAGATAGAATAAATAGACTCGATAAGTTTGTTCGAATCCTAAAATAGATATTACTTACACCTTGAAATCCAAATCCAACAATTGAGACTGTTTCGCCAACTTTTGGAGGTTTTGATCTTATTTTAATGGGTTGTTGCAACTCGTTGAAAGAAATAGGCTTTTTAAGCTAAAAAACGAATGAAATTTAATCTTTAATTAAATTTGAATGTTTTATTAATTCGTTAAATTTAAACAGTATAATAAATATGCGTACTTTAATCAAAGCGATATCGTTGTCGGGTATCGAAGACGTAACATCTTCATAGTCTCCGTGAATAATTATTTTTTCAATGTCATGATGTAATCCAGAAGTGTAATCCACGCTTACGCCAGATCTGATTTTTGGAATTTCTTTGAATCTGTTGAACAAAGAATTGTAAATTTGAAATATTCATTTATTGTTGAAATAATTGCTGTATTTTGTTTTGTTTTGCTGTAATTTATTTTTAATAAATGTCATTTATAAAATAACTTACTCAGAACAATGTGCAGCAGTAAGAATCCAATATTCGGAAATTATAGTACCACCGCAAAAACTTTCATCGTCTTTCGTAATAATTGAAATCTATAAAAATTTTTAAATTTATTCGATTTAAACTTTATTTTGCTAGCCATTTAAAATATAAACTCTGATGGACGTTATACCAAATACTAATTCATTTAATATTTAATTTATTTTTTAATTAAAACTGCTTGAAAAATTAAATAATTAAACGATCGATACTTACATAATACGGAGCATTTTTTATTGAAACAAAGCTTCCATTCGATATAGCTTCTATTTATATAAAATAAATATATCATTTAAATAAAAGAAGTATTTTATGCTATAATTGAACACTTAATCGAATTACCTGAGTAAATAATCGCAGAGCTCAAAATAAAAAGCAAACTATATTTTAAATTCATGATTTTAATGTTCGAATTATAAATTAAGAGAACGAAATGTTCTTTCAAAAGCTGAGATTAAATACTGATTTGAATAAAATCAACTGCTATTTATGATACAGCGAAATCTTATCGCGTTTGTGAGAAAAATGCATAAAACTAGTAAGATTTAATGTCTTGTTACATGATGTAATGTAGTACAAATTCACTTTAACATAAACAACTCATACAGCTGATATATTTACTTAAAGCTTTTATCAATAATTTTAATAAAATTTAAAATTTCAAGTATATATCGCTTTTCATTATTTCTCGAATATAATAATTAAATAATTTCTTAATTATGAGGCTCGATATGTTTTTAACAATTATCACTTTATGTAATGTAAACAATTCAGTGATTCTAATAACTAAAATAAACTTAGTATTTATCAACTTATTTTATTATTATTTCTTTTTTGTGCATCAGTAATGTATATGTAAGTATACTTGTTATAAATATAGCTTGTATTCAATGACAGAAAAGCTTACGAATTATATATATATATATATATATATATATATATATATATATATATATATATATATATATATTGTATAAGGCTCGACATAATATTAAAATACAGAAAAATTATATTTTGGTTTAATTGAAACTAGTTATATTTAATTTTCTATAAGCGGTAAGCTTCTTGACTCAATAAATTTCTCATAAGGCTACCTTGAGAGTAAAATACAGCTACAGGCCCAATGAAAATCTAAAAATTCGATTAAGAATAACAACGTGGTTCGTAAACATTAGTATTATAACAATATATTAATGTATAAAAAAAAAAAAAAAGGATAAAACAAACTCTTGTTTAGATAAAAATTTGTTCAATGTATTTAAACTTGTCGAAAAATAAAATTCAAATTTCCGCCGGAAAATAAAAGGTAATTTTTACTTAAAAAACTGCGAATTACAGTTTTCAAAATTTTAATTTCGTATGTTTAGTGATCCAGTCGAGTTAATTAAAGAGCTTCGGATAAAAGGCAAAATTGAAACATTGTGTCTGCTTGAAGTAGCGAACGACACAACTCCAACGATTTCGTCGTCGATGACGATGGGGCCATCGGTATCCCCAGAGCAAACGTGGACATCGCTAGTCTGGCTACAAAAGGTGTTATCCGTCATAATAAGAGAATGAAAAATTTTTTTTGCAAGCTTCGTCGCTTATTACTGGTACTTATATCGCTTTCAAAACTTTGGCGACGCCGTGAATATCCTCAAATGATTGCGAGAGAAAACAGTTATGAGTTAAATTTGAATTATTTGTTTTTTAAGTGTGTATTTTGCAATAATCAAGTTGTTCGTTTAAAAATTTCTGGTTATTTTTTCATCTTCTGTTTTATTTAACATAAAATAAAACGTTATCTGTAAAATAGGCAAATTTGATAAGTTACTGTAAATCATTAAATAAATATTACACCTTCTTTTCCCAATCCAACCCCAAAAATTTTTTCATCAGCTTTTCATCAGAATTATTTAATTTTTCAATTGTAAAATTTAAAGTTTGTAACAGTAATTATTTTTATCATTAAATAATAAACTAAATACAAACTGCAATTAAAATTCGTAGTGAAATTAAATAAATTAATTTCAGGTATAGGAAAGAAGATTATATTATAGATTAAATAATAATTATAATTAATAATATAATAAATTTATTATAATGTGTTTAACAAAATTTTTACAAATATTCTTCGTTCTTCGTTGATCTCGATGTATGTCTATTTAATTGCAAAAGATTACATAAAAATTAATAACACCATGAAATGTTTCTTACATATATTCATCGATAATAAGTACAGAGTTAAATTTAATGAAAAGTATATTAATCTCAATAGATTACTTAAAAAAATAGATGATAAAAAAAAATTATTGTAATGATCAAATGATTAACTCATAAACTGAGATTCTTTAACAAAATAAGGAATTGATATATGTGCCATTCCATTAATTAACTGTTTTTAAGTACATAAGAAATTCTATAATACACTATCGGAGTAAAAGAAATCATCATAGTCGTCGTATTCATATATTATTGACACATTTATTGTTACTATAATTTTATTCAAGAAGTTTACTTATATAAAAAAAAAAAAAAAATATATATATGTATATATATATCGATAAAAATAAATTGAAACAAGTTTAAGATTCAAACGACCATTTTAGATAATATTAAAGTTACTCTTTTCCTTTAGTTACTTTTGAATAATATATTTTTACAATAGAGTAACTCTGATCATTTAATTCTTAAAATGTCGAAGTTCGTTCCTGTTCAATTTTTACAATAAAAACATTTTTTCAAACTTGTATTTTACGCACATTTTTACAAGTTATATAAACGATTAATTATTTTAATAAAAACTTAATTCTAGGAGTAAAAAAATTTACAAATGTCGAATACCGTTCGACAATTCTTTTCATCACCATCGAAATAACAATTAATATTTTCTCTATAAAAAATTAATCCATGTGGAGAAAATAAAAACTTATAATATGTTAGTTACTCGCATAATAACTATAGTAAATTAAATTAATTATTTAATTTTTATACATAATTACTTACACCATTCGCATAGTACACAAAATATGTTAACGCATTCGTACATCGCTCATGCATTGCTCTTTACAAACTTCAAATTATAACTTATTATATTGGATAGTGACATTATAAACTGATGCAGTTAATATTTAAGCTTAATTATGTTCTTTTAAATTTTACAAGCAAATAATTTTTCAATTGAAAAAAATCATTCACAATTATTAACACAATTAAGTCAATGTATTAAGAAATATTTACCATTATCAACGCTATATCAAACAAAATTAAACTTACTTTTTTAAATTATTAAGATTAATGAATAGATTGGTGGCAGTTAATATTTATATAATTCTTGCACACATTTCACAATAGTAACAGTAAGTTCCTCTAAAACACAAAAATTACTTAATTATGTAAAAATTAATTGTCTCTAATTTTCAATATAAATTATTCATGATAAATTTGGCTAAAGTGAATTTTTTTTTTTTTTTTTTTTTACTCTTTTACTAAAATATTAATATACCAATTCTATTTTAATCAATCAAATAACGTTAGAGATTAATATTTTCAGATTAAACAACCATTGTGAGTGTTAATTGTTCCGCATATTTAAATTACCATTGTTCTTCAATCTATAATAACTTTAACTAAACTTTTCTTAACACTTGAAAAGATTTTTCATCGATAAATCTTATAAATTGTTCATTCGCTTAACACTATTCCGCTCATTTATTATCAAAAAACGCAAATTTTCTTTCACTATAGTTAAATATCAAGAACATCACGAAATTTAAATCGAGTGTAGACGTTAAATCGCCATCAGATGCACTATGAAACTTTGATTCACTTATCTTGCCATTAGTTTTAAAAGACAAGCTTTCAACCGCCAGTCGTTGACAAGACGAGCTTGTGACATTCACCACATGCATCACACTCGGTGGCTTTTGCGAGAATTACTCTGACGTTATAATTTCCATATTAAGCGTAGTAATGAGTACATATATCACTACAGTTCAGTAGTAGTTTCCACGGGACTTTGGTCGCCAAGATACGTGAAACCAAGATGAGAATAGTCTTTCCTTTCGCGGAAAATTACGTTGTCGTTGGAAGGACTAGCGCTCATTAAATCATGATTGTACAAAGGATTGAGTACAGGTGTATCGCGATTGTTTCGATTATTCAAAGTGTTTGTGTTACTAGCTTGACCTGTGTTATTTTTACGGCCCAATGTTGAACGCCTTAACGAATGAATATTCGTTTCCAGGGCACTGCCGTGATTGCCACCACCGGCGATGCTCGAGGCCCGAGCTGTCGTTGCTGCTTCCGAAGATACGGGACTTTGTTGACCTATTCAACAAAATGAAGGATTACTATTTATATTAAATTTAAATGTTTCAGTTTATTAATACATCCGAAAAATAAATACTTTTGAAAGTAGACGAAATTTAAATTGAATGTCGAATTTAAAATGATAATTTAAAATTTGCGCGTCATTAACTTTAACAACTCACCGGTACTTTCGCCGTTTTCCTTGGTAATATAGCTGACGTTATCGAGGCTAAAGGCGTGATTTTTGTTGCTGAAATCGATTTGCAAATCGTTACAGCTGTCGGTGTCATCGACTGGTACACTCATCTGCAAAACTTGTGTCTCGTATTCTTTGAGATTCGGCTCGACGTAGACTGGATCGTATCGTGGCACTACGTACATGCGTTGCATCCGTTCCTTGTATGCTTTGTACCTTTAAAGGAAAAAGAAAATTCGACGAAAATTTTATTTACTTTTGTATCATCATTATTTCGTCTTTTTTTTCTATAGAACATGACAATATATTTTAAAATATTTAAACTATAAATAAATTTTTCAATTAAAAAATAAGGTAAATTTAATTTTTAACTAAAATTATATTATTATATAGTGCTTACTTTGTTGTACGAAAATGTAAAAAATAAAGATACGAGTTTTTTTTTTTTTTTTTTTTTTTTTTCTAATTGCAGGTAAAATTATACGAATGTAATTGTACGAATGTAAATTCTTCAGAGATGTGCGTTTGTTACATAAATATCAACAATTTACAGTGTTCTGTAACATATTTACGTTATTTTATTTTAACCATCACTTAAACATAATTCATAATATTAAGCGAACTAATTTTAAATTATGCAACGAATATTTTAATAAGTAAATAAGGTTTAATGTTTGGTAGATTAAAAATTTTATGAAATTGAAAAAAAATATTTTATATAATAAATTTAAAATTACAACTTCAATTATACAAATGAATAATGTAGTGTCTAGTTTAGTACTTTCCTATAACATATTAAATCGTTTAAACGATGACTTATTTGCATATTTCTTAAATTTATGATAATGAGTCAAGTAAACAATTCATCGAGTATTTATCAAGAAAATAAATTCAATGTAAATGTTTAATAAATTTTTATACAAACAGATTAAGTAAATACATCGATTTTTTTTTTTTTTTTTTTTACGAAGCTTAAAATCTCAAATATTCGCAATAAAATATAAAAATTCCATATAGAAACAAAGTATAACATAATTTTAAAAATTTTCATGCAATTCTTCCTTATTACCTAATTAAACGGCTAGAATACATTCAAAATTTTTCTAAAAAATCACAAATAGCCATAAAAGAAAAGTTAAATAAAAATTTTTCGCTAAGCGATACAAAGAAACATTTCGCGTGGAAAAAAAAAAAAAAAAAAAAAAAAAAAAAAAAAAATCACCGACTAACAAAAGCAAAGAAAAAAAAAATCATCTTACAATTTTCCGGTAACCAACACTTTCGCGAATTTACGCTTTAGGGTCACGTCATATGGAAACGCTCGTTCGTTCATTTTCGCTTTCTCTCCGTGAAAATTATAAGGCGCGCGGGTATGCGTGTGATGTGTACACGAGTAACAAGGGAGAGCACGTAAACGGCGTGTATAAACGAAAGACGCGGTTCATCGATTATACGATGAAGAAAAATCGAGTCTTATTTAGTAACGCCTTGTTTTTTAAGAAATGGATCGTTGATTTTTATTAATTACTACCGTTCTTTAATTTTCTTATAAATATATGATTAGCTTGAGAGGTAAATTTTACGTTTTTTTTTTTTTTTTAATAAAGTATTCGTATATTGGCAATTTCATAATATTATATTGTTACTTTAATAATTTATATAAAAATAATATACACTGTATTAAAAAGATTTTTAGTGAATAAAAGTCAAGGGATTTTTTATCAAGATTAATTAGTTTTTTTACAAGCTCAGCCCGAAATATTTGTAGTCTCTTTTCTCAATTGAATTATGAATGCCACATGAATATTACAATAGCATATATATATACTGTGTTAAGTATGTCAATGTTAACTTAAAGATAATCTTACTTTTAAAGATAACGCAAGTTTCTTATGTTTCATAAAATATTGAATTTAAAGCTGAACTATTTCTTATTTTTAAATATTCTATCGCAAGTTAACGTAATATATTGTATTATTAACATTTTATGCCAGATTAAATAGATTGATTTAAAATTTGTTAATAAAAGCTCTTTGCATTAAATCTCGATTAATTTTTACATATAAAAATAGTTTAGACTATATAAATTTTTTTATTATTATTACATATTATTATATTCTATTGTAAAAAATAATTTCCCAAACGTGTTCTGTTAAATTTTCTTGAAATAATTAATAATATCGAATAGTCCAGTAACTTGGAAGTGAAATAAATTGTCTCGTTAACTTTTCTGTTTCATAAACTCTACCGATTATTTTTAGATCTTTTCCTTTTTAGATTTCTTCAAAGCTTTTCCTTAAACTAATCATTTAGTTTTAACGCTATGCAATGTTTAATGATGGAAGAAATATTTAATTTTAATAAATTTCTTATAAATAAATAAATTAAGTTTTTAGCGCATAATGTTTGGCTGAAAAAATAAAAAATATCTATTTACTTATATTACAAAAAATGAAAGAGGCAAATGTGTTACTTTCTAGTTAATTCTATTTAATTATTTTGTTTTATCGATACGAATCAATAGAAAGCGCTTGTTATTTGTTAATTATTTTTGTTTTCGTTTATCGAAAAAATAAAATTTCATATCGTCAGAATACTTATGAAAAATTAAAATTTCGTTTATTTTTGTGTATTTAATAGTAAAAATTGTTTTACCGATAGCTTTCACTTTCTAGAATATTTCGATATCTTAAACGTGACTTAAATATCATTTTCTTCATACATTGAATTTTTTTTTTTTTTTTTTTTTTTTTTTTTTTTCCTAATTTAGATTCATTAACATAGTACAAAAATAATTACAAAATTAAATTTTAAAATTTAATAAAGATACGCTGAAAAAATTCATTTCATTTTTTATGAGTTACAAAAATTAAAGAAAAGGAAAAGAGATTTTTTTTGTTTTTTTTTTTAAATACTTTATTTCAATTCGCTATTCCTAGAACTAATTACGCAAATCACGCAAGATTCCGTTCTTCCTACTAGAAGCGTTGCCGACAATCTAAAATTAGTGCCAACACGCGTTTCACACAAACTAACTGAGTGTAACAATTAACACAAAAGAGTAATAAAAAAAAAAAAAATAATAAAGAAAATAGAAGGAAGGAAAGAAAAACAAAACAAAAAAACTCACCTAGACCAAGATACACAGATGTAGATAATCCCAGCAATGCCAAGGACGAGAATGACGAAGGCGATGATGATGAGCGCGTAGGGGAAGACCTCGCCGCTGAAGGCGACGGCGGTGTGCGTGCGCGCGGGCTCCGGCTCCATGACTGGCGCGTGAATGTCGACCGCCGTGGCACGCAGCAGTGGCGACAGGTCGTAAGTGATGTTCGACATCGGCTGCTTGTCCAGTATTAGCCTGCAGAGCCAGATTTTATTTAGTTTTCATTTTTAGTTTTTTTTTTTTTTTTTTTTTTTTTTTATTCCAAAACGGATTTTGAAGTAATGCCGACAGGTGCACATTTTAGTTTGCGAATTTTTTTCGACACTAGGCTAGAGAATGTACGTGTGTAAATAGTGAAAGTGAACAAGAAGAAGAGGAGCGATTACTTGTAGAGAATTTTTTTTTTCCTTATATTGATGAATAATTTGTTTTTATTAAATAACAAGTTTCAAGAGCCGTAGTGAATGTGAAAGATAATAATTTGAAAATAATTTTTTTATATTTTAATATATTTTTAAAAATATGACGTGATGTAAATTTATCGTTTTGAATCTTTTAAAAATATCATAGAATTCCTTTAAATATTAATAACACATTTTATACTTTATAGATATAGGTTATGTTGCTATAAAAAAAATCTATTATTTTCAATTCAATACAAATATTAAAAGAAATTAACAAGTGTTGTTGAAAAATATTCTAATATTTCTCTTGTAAAGCAATAAAAACTACAATTAATAAAAAAAAAACTTAGCACTGAACTACATATTTCACTGTCATTAAAATTAAGCATAACTAATCACATATCATAGAACCGTTTAAATATGTTATTAAAAAATTCAAATATTTCAGTCCTATATTATTTTGAAACATTGGTCATTATTTCAAAAAGTTAAAAATATAGTACTTTTTTTGCTTGAAAATTATTTAATAAAATTAAATTACCAAAGATAAAAAACAACAAAAAATAAAAATGACTTAGATACATGTATTATTTATATTTAAATATATTCTTACTTTAATAACTTTGAGAATTTTACGTACCGAAACTATATACAAACAGCTAAAAATTAAACCACAATATCTTTAACTCCATTTCTCTTACTTTAGTTTTTTACATTACGTTCACTTTTATTAACGCACTTGCTCGAATTTTGTTTCTGAAATCAAAAGAACTACATCTTTACGAAAAAAAGTTTGTAAGAATTGCTCGGTCATATCCAAATTCGGATAAACGCAGTTTGCATTTGGTTCGCGCTTATTATTTTTCTTTCACAAAACAGTGCGCCATGCGATGAATCAACCGCAAAAAAGTCGACAGCCATGCGCTCACGAAGGAAATGAACGTTGCAACTACGTCGGCTTATCCAGTCTTTCTAGGTCGATTTCTAATGCTAGCGCTGAAAAGCGATAAACTCCTTAACGAGCGCTGAGCTGCTCGCGTACACGCATATATCGCTTTCTATGCGCGCTCGGGAATTTACTTTCAAGAAATATTTCACTCACGCGCGCATTCATGAGTTTTCGGGGAACGGTCGTTGCGATTTCGCATTTTTATACCTTGACAAGTTCTACCTTACCGACAAATCTACTATATTTTTAATAGGGAAATGCTCGTTACTTACGTCGATGCATCATCGCTAAATTATTTACAAGACTAGCTACATGTATTGAATTAATTACGGATATATAACAAATATTTTTAAAATTATGTTCAACATAATTGATGAAACAGATATAGATCCAATATTATTACTATAGGAGCTATATTACGTAGTTCCTTGGTCTTATATAATCTCTGACTAAATATTAAAATAATAAATGTGTACCACTGAATTCTGTAATAAAAGTTTTTTTTGGATCATAATATTATTTTAATTTTATTTTATTATTGAGCTTTCTCTCTCTAAAGAAATAATTGCAATTTTTAATATCTTTATTCAAAAATTTACTAAATTTATTATACTTACAAGTATATTGTTTAATACTTTTAAAGTCAAAGAATATAATAAAAAAAAAAATTGTTTTTACCATAATAAAATTTTACAATACTCATAAAAAGTTTATAAACTTAAAATTATTTATAAGTATGAATCGAAAATGAAACACAAAAATGCATCATTAAAGAAAAATTTCATTAAAAAAATGCAATAAGAAACTAAACGACACTTACCTATGTAAAAAGCTGCTGTTTCGAGGTAGTATTTTTTCACTCTTAGGATCAATAGCATAAAACCAAATATCAGAATCGTGGTGACGAACTTCAATCGTATTGTTAACCGAAAGTAATCTACGTGAATCAATTTTCTCTATTTCAATAAGAAGTCCGGTTTTATCTTCGATAACTCGTGCAATTTTAGCCCGATTCTTTTGCAGCGATTCTGGCGATGAATTTTCAACAGTAAGAATGAGAAAATTGTCAGGACTGATAAGATTTACGACAACCGGTGCTTCCGCCACATTTGAATTGTTTGTAGAATTTGGATTGTCTTTTGCTTGAACAATGAATCTATAATAATAAAATGATCAATTATTAACTATTATTAATCACTCGAAACGAAAAAAAATTTTAAAGTTTATAAAAAACTTAAATATTTCATTATTAAAATAGTTTTTTAAAGACGGATAAAATATTGAAATCAGTATATCTTTCTAAATAATTACCTGAAAGGCAGCTCTTGTGGTTCAACGGTATCGAAATTGGCGGTCGTACGTATAATACCGGAAGTAGGATCAATGGCAAAGAAATCACTGGCACGGCTTTTTTCATTGTCAAACACTAACAAAAATTTAATTTTACCGTATTTACCATTGTCCTTATCATGAGCTTTTACTTCAAGTACCGTCGAGTCAAAGTGTGCCGCCAGCGGTACGTTAGCGAAATACCGATCCTTTGTCAAATTAGCCTGTGGAAATACGAACTCAGGCTTGTTGTCATTTACATCTACTACTTGGATTTTTACCTGTTAAATCAATATTTAAAATCATAAACAATGTAAATATTAATTTTATTTTGATTTTGATTCTGATAATTTAGAACCCGTACCATAGTAACGTTTCTGCCAATTTTTAACGATCCTGAAACGGCTCGCAGCCTAATCTTAATCTGGTAGCTCTCCGTAGTCTCATAATCTAGCTCGGCTTTGCTAAGCCAGAGCGCACAGTTCTTCTCTTCGGTAATATTAGTATAGAAAATACCCGCTTCGTTTCCGCTATAGATTTCACAGTCAAGGGGCGAAGCATCTCGGGAGCTAGCGCTTATCACACTAAGAATCTTGATAGAAACGCCGGAGGCTGCGTCTTCTGGTACATCAACGTTATACGAGTCTTCGGCAAAACCGAGTCCAATCTCCGTTGGTGGACCTGCTATGTGGCGCACGTAAACCGGCACTGTAGTTACCGATGAGAGTTGTGGATCACCAAGGTCATGGGCGCGTACATCAACTTGAAATTCTGTATCTGTTACTTTTCGCAAATCATCTCGTACGCGCAGCACACCACTATCTGGGTCAATCACAAAATATTTACCGGCAATACCTCGGCCAATTACGTCGTATCGTACCTAAAATAGTAAAAAATAAATATATTATTTTTATTTTTAAAGAAAAATTTTACGATTATTGAAGTCTCAGAAAAAAACTATTTTATCAAAGTATAAAAACTAGATAATTAATTTTTAAAAATAAATTATTAGTATTTTTATTTATGTAGTACAATATCATTATATTATGTAAAAGTAAATTTAAAAAATTGCAATCTTAATTATAGTCTATTAAGATTTTAAACAATTTTTATCTTACCTGATTACCAGGACCTGTACCGTCAGAGTCGGTGGCAATGAGATTAACAACAGTAGCACCAATAGGCACATTATCATCAAGAGTAATGGGCCGTTGTACTGTTGTGAATACGGGAGGTATGTCGTTGACATCCTGCACGTTTATGACGACACGGGTAGTAGCGCCAGGTAAGTTGCCTGTATTTTCTACGGTACCGATAATTAACACATGTTGACTTTGGCGCTCGTAATCCAAACCACGAATTGTTTTGATGACTCCTGTTTTTGAGTCAATGCTAAAAAGATCCGTATCACCTTGCTTTATGACATATGTCACTTGTTCTTTTGTGTCTGGATCATCCGCCTTAATAGATAAATAAATTGATTGATTGTACAGAAAAAAAAAAAAAATAAATAAATAAATAAATAAATAAATAAATGTAAATGAATGACTTTTATGCAATTTTATTCGCTGCAAGACTTACTTTAACTTTAATAACGACATAATCGGGTACATTTTCTTTAACACTCGCTTCATAAGTACTTTGATGAAAAATTGGAACTTCATCCTCAACGTCGGTTACGTGAACGGTTACAGTTGCAGTTGCCAATCTTGGATCCGGTGCTCCATCTCGAGCGGTTACAACAAATTTATACTCCTTCAAAATATTAAAATAATTTTTATTAAAATCTTATAAAATTCTACTAAAATTTTAAGACATTAATTAATAAACGAAATAATAATATTTTAATTATAATTTAAAAATTATTTTTAAAATAATTATTTCAATTTCTAATTACTTTCATCTAACTAAAATAATACAAAGATATCAATTAAAAATTAAAAAACTAAAAGCATCTTCAAATACTAACATGATTTTGTTCGTAGTCAAGAGCGAGCTTAGTGAGTACGTCACCAGTTTCAGGATCAACAGTAAACGGTATGTCATCAGGGGCAAAATATGTTACTTCAGCATTGATACCTTCGTCCGCATCTTCGGCATGAACGCGTCCGATAAGTTTGCGAGCCTCACCTTCGCGTACCGTAAACTCGTATGGCAGACCCTCGAATTCAGGATTCTTATCGTTTATATCCGTCACTTTGATATTCACCGTCGCAGTGCTCGACAAACCGCCCGTATCTTCCGCCTTTATAATCTATGTAAAAAAAAAAACGTATTTTAATATTTTGCCAATAGATAATAATTATAGAAAATTATTTAACAATTTTTTTATTTGAATTCCTATGAATATTTAATTTTTGTAAATTTTAATTTATACGACGGTAAAAATTATATTTAATTTAAAAATCGCTTGATATATTAGTATCTTCCATAATATTAATTCTAATTTTATTAAAACAAAAACACCACTAATACGCTGTTTAACATAGAAAAATCATAAATATTTGTAAATGTAAATTAGATCGTTCATCAATAAAAAATAAAATAATAAAAGAATTCGTGATAAAAACTTGCAGTCATTATAGGTAATTTATCTTAGTAACGTCAGTTAAGGAAAAGAAATAAAAAGAAATTTATAGAAAACACCGTCTCATCAGAATAATTGATTATTACTTAATGAATGCAGTGAATTTTTGCATAACAAGCGCATCGCATTGTATCATAACTATCAATTTGTTTGAACAATCCCAAGTGGGAAAGATGCTGCTAAAAAACAAAAAAAAAAAAAAAAAAAAAATACGATATAGTATCTTTTTCCACGTGGAGTATAGAAAGTATTCTTTTATCAGATAGTATACTTTTATCAAGTATTCGTTCATCAAAATAACAATTAATTATTGAATATTATTTTTCATCGCGTTAAATTAATATAAAAATTCTTATTTTTCTACTAAATTAAATTGTTAATTACAAGATTTATTTCATGAAATATAGTGCCGTTATTAATTAGCTATAAATAATAAATAAATAATTTATCAAGCGTTCTTAGCGATATTATATTTTAATCAATTATTAATTACACATAAATTAAATTAAGGGTACTGATAATAACAGTATAATTGATATATTATGAATAAATAATTTTAATATTGTACATTAAATGAGTTACCAATATATAAAACATTTTTTTTTTTTTTTTTTTTTTTTTTGTATAGCCATGATTAAGTGTAAATAAATCATTAAACATTATCTAAATATTTTCAAAGTTAGCGAAAACCTAATGGAAAGTTCATGTTTGTGCAAAGTAACAATATCTTTTAAAGAAATAGAAGAGCGCGACGATGATTAACTTACCAGCTGGTAACGCGTGAGGTCCTCCCTGTCCAGTTTCCTTATAACGGTGATGACGCCAGACTTGTCGCCAATCGCAAATTGCCGCAGGTCATTGCCAAAGACGATATAGTATGAAACGGGATCGTTTTCCGGATCGACCGCCTGCAACGAACAAGCCATGACTGTTTTATTAAAGTATTGCGAAGTAATAATAGATACTGTTCTATTTAAAATTATGTGGGAGTTGAACATAGGTTACAATCGTTGAGAAAATAATCAGTAGAGCGTAAAAAAATTTGCTTACGGTTCTTTTTATTATGTAAAATCGATATTTATTTTTAATAAATAATAAACTAAAATAATATTAGTTATAATACCTTGTATACATAATGTATATATGTACATGTAACATAGTAAATATATTTTCGAAAACGAAAATATAAAAATTTTAAATATTTTATTAAAGTTGAAAAAATGACTTACGGTTATAGTAGCAACGGTCGAATTAATCGAAGCGCCCTCGCTGACTTGTACCTCGTAAACCTGTTGCTGAAATACGGGACTTCGAGTATTGGGTCCGGGTACGACATTCACCTCGACGATGGTTTGAGAGTGAAGATTACCGCTGTCGGTTGCCTGCACCGTAATACTGTATTGTTCGCCGGCGTTCAGTTTACCCACAGATTCGATAAGTCCAGTCTTCGGATCAATTTTGAATTTTTGCAGGCCGTTGTTTGACACGTGATATATGCTATATGTTATCTCGGCATTTGGGCCTTCGTCGTTATCCGTTGCCTCCACCTGAAAGTAGTATAGTCGTATAGAAATTTTAATTGCAACGTTGTTTATTAACTTTTTATTCAAGCAGCTTAAGAATTATCAAAGAATTAAATTTATTATTTAAGAAAAGAAGATCATATCAACTCGTCCATTTTCGATTGCAAATACATTTTCTTCTCCATATTAAAAATTCAACGATCCAGGATAAATAATCGGCATTTCGTACCTTAATTACTTCGCGCTTAGTCTCGCCAGCTTGTACGGTAATGGGTGGAGTCATGGGCAACATGGGCGCGTTGTCGTTAACGTCGTTTAGGGTAACGACGAACGAAAGTGGAGCCGAAGCCGCGGCACCGCTTCGTTCACGCGCCACTACCTGAAAACGAAAACGACCCGGACTCGGTGGATCGCGATCCAGGTTTTCTTCGTTAACCACCAATATGCCACTTGGATCTATCGAGAAGAACGTCGTAGTCAGTTCGAAAGTGTATTCTGGCTTGGGATCGTCCGCACCCTGTAGAGAAAAAATTTCGTTGATGAGTGTTATTGCAGATAATCGAGTACGAATGGAATTCGGAATATAAAAATAATGATTTTAAAGTCAGGGATAAAACAAAGAATTATCGTTGAAATATCGGAATGGACTTTACTTTTATTAAATGAATATCAATAATATTGTTCGAGCAAAAAAATTACCTTCAATGTTTTACGAAATGTTCATTTCAATTTAATTTTTTATAAAATAAAAGCAGTAATTTACATTTTACCCATGAAATAATATAAACCCGTGAAGAAAAAACTGACAATAACTTCATTGTATATAAAAGGTAAATAAGTAAATAAGAACATTCGAATATTATTGTATTAATAATGTTATTTCAAGTTTATAAGTATAATCATTCGAAACATTTGATAATTTAAAAATGCCATTTCGTAATATTTGATTTATATTTGAATAAAAAATATTTAATTCAATTATAACCATGGCATGAAATTAATTAATAGTTTCAAAGTATATTTTCTTTGATCTTTTACATAATTCATGTAGTATAGTATGAATTTAAATAAATTTAAGCGAAAATCAAGTTTGCAGCAATAAATTAAATAAATAAATAAATATATATGTTAATGAATAAAATCGTGCTATTCAATTTTATTATTTTTGCGTAATAAATATTATTATAAAATATTTGCAAATTAAAAGTTATTGATTTTCTTTAATTGACTATTCATTACGATTATTACCCTTTATTCCGATCTAGAAAAAAAAAAAAAAAAAAAACATTAAAATTTCCAGATTCTCGTGATTAATTTAATGGGTAAACCTTTGAAATTACAATCCCTCTTGAAATAACGTCGAATTTTATTAGCTTTACTGAAAATTCCTTTCCTTGATGTACTAAATAAAGCAGTAGTATATTTTAACAATTCACCATAAAATTGATATTTTTTAATTATTATTACAAATAAAGATATTTAAAAGTAAACGTTATTTATTTAATATTAAGAGATATAAAAATCGAAAATTCAGTTTAACCTTATAATATAATATTTTAAAATTAAATCTACTTTATATATCGCAGTGCATTTAACCAAACAATAATTTAACCAGTTTTACAGATTAAATAAAAGATTTTAATTTTAAATAAATAATTGATGCTTTTAGAGAAAAATAAAAAGATTACACAATACCTTACATAAGCATATGAAATATCGAAAATTTTCGATTGAATTTGAGTTGCTTATTTCATTGTAATAAAATAGACCTATAAAGCAGTGGAAATATATACACATGTGTATTCAAAACAATTTTTTCATTTAAACTCTGCCATAATTAAAGCGTAACAATAAAATTGTACTATTTGTAATTAGAAATTGAATATAAATAGTATCCGTGAAAATAAGCGATTAATTTTAAAAAATATGAGAAAAATCTTCATTTTTATAAAGAAAACGAAAAAGAAAAAATAATCCTATTAACTCGATATATAGTACAGGCAATTTTTCCAACGACTACGTCGTATTTACGGGAATCGCGAGCTGCGAAACCGCCGCCAACAGTTAACCCACTTACTTGGTCCGCATAATATAGACTAGGGCCACTTTTCGGCCTGATTTACAAGCTTTATCGGGACGGGCAATGGTTTCTCGTTTTTTCCCTTGTCCTCTCCTCACTCTCTCTCTCTCTCTCTCTCTCCGTTTCGCTTTAAACTTCCTTTAAAAAACAACACGTGAATTACGACGATTGACTCGAAATTTTTAACCGAAAGTCGCTTCTCTCCGAAAATCAGCGGGTGTAAGAAGTTAACTAAACTTCATTTTTCATGAGTTCTATATACGGTTCGATGTCCGAATTGATGCATTTTGTTGATGAGGATTATGGTTTGAAGTTTTAAATTCATTACTCGTTGCTTTTATTATTACAATATAATAATATTTCATTATCTCAATGATAAATAACGAAATTATTTTTAAAATTGAATATGTAATTTTATACTACAATAACATAAACTTGAATAATAACTTGGTTTTCATTGTATACAAATCCCATTAAGATGGAATTTAAATTTAATACAGATGACCTGTTTTTGAAGAGATAACTAATGTTTAAGGTATCGATCGTAATAAGAAACGATATGTATGATTAATTTTCCTATTTAGAATTCTCAAATGAAAAGGAAGTATGAGCCATCAAATAATTATTATTTATTACAATCAAACTTGTTTAAACGCACATGAAATATTTTATATTGTAATTATTTCGTTATCAAATTATTATAGATTTGCTGATAAATAAATTGATACTGCTTAACTTTGACGATTTTAATTATAAATTGATTGATTAATATTTAATATTGATTAATACAAATACATGCATTTCTAGATTGTATTAAAAATTAAAATACAATTATTCATCTTAATTTCAAGATGATTATTTAATTAGAGATAAGTTTTATGATAAAACAAACTCGTAAATTTATAAACATCAATGGAAAAAAAGGCAATAAGATTGTAAAAAAATATCATTATCTTAAATGTTAATGAAAATTACATAAAAAAATAAAAAGAAATGTTCCGTATTTTTTACTCCATTATCGAATACCAAGCTGTTCGTTATCCTTAACAAATAAAAAGAAAAAGATAACAAGAATGAATAAGAGAATCTCTTTCAACTATTTCCGGCGCTACATCGGATTCCGATGTTTGATTCTGGAAAAACCCGTTCCGGTGGCAATGATACACAATAGCGCAAGAGAAGCAGAAAAAGAGCAGAGCAAGGAACGAGCGGAGCTTTTATTTTTTAATTAAATTTGTTACTTTTTTTCATTCACGAAGTCTGCCGAAATTTATGCTTTTTATAAATATTAAACTAACGAGTTTATAATTAAAATATAAAATTTTAATGTGTTTTAATTTTAATTTTTATTTATTACATCTACCATAGCCGTACATATAAATTTCCATTTTTTGTTATAACATATTTCAGTACTTTTGTTGACTTTTTAAAATTAATTTTATTAAAAATGATTTTTTATTTATTTATTTATTTTAAATAAAATAAATTAAAATACTATCTAAATTAAAAAAAAAAAATAAAAAGTAAAATAAAAAATAAATTTAACGATAAATAAAGCAAAAAAAAAAAAAAAAGGATAATAGAACATTTACCAGATCTGCATCGGAGATGGAAAGTACAATGGGTTCTTCATGGGCGTCGGTAACTTTTGTACCTACGGGCGCATTTTCATCGACAAAGCCCTCGATGGATGAAGCGGTGATGACCGGTGGGTTACTGTCCACTGGTTTTACCGTAATGGTCAATTTAGCGGTTGCCGAACGCTCAGCCTCCGAGTCCTCCACAGCCTTCGAGAAAGAAGAGAGACATGCATTATTATTGGCGTGCTAAAGCACATTTTTTTAAATAAATTTTTTCACCATTTACGTTGAATGTTTTATGTCTTTAATTATATTACTTTATTATTTAATTTTAAAATGAAATTATTACAGTGGCATTTGGAATAAATTGAAGATAATAAAGTTAATAAAAATAATGTTATTCACGATAATATATCACAGTTTGTTTTTTCGTATTACAAAAAATTCGTCTTTTTACATACTTAACGCCACTTCTAATTATACTAATAAGCATATTACGAACATTTTCGTATTGCTACAAAATTAACAAAAAAATGTAATCAAACTTTTTTTTTTTTTTTTTTTTTAAGAAATGAGAAAAAGAAAGGACAATCTCTCGTTATATTATATGTCTTAGCGTAGAAATTTGCACGCGTTACTTAACTTTTTTCTATCAGCATAATAATGTTTTTTGCAGCTCAAACCCAAGATAGAACATCTCTTTCTCTCTCGCAAGGAATGATTTTGTTTTTTTTGAAACAGCTCGTGTTTTTTGTTAGCAGAAAGAGACGTTAAAGGTAGCTATGTAATTAATCTAATGGTCGTGCTTGGCTTAAAATATAATTAAAACTGTAATGTATTTTTTCTCTTCGCTAATGTATTCAACGAAAAACAAGTTAATATTACTAATTTTAACTATTTCGATTTTTTTTGATTATTAAAAATAAAACAATTTAACAATTTAATTCAATTGAAACAATTATTATAATTTATTATACTTTTCTTCTCTTTTACATTTGATTTTTATAAAAAGGAATAATTTACTTATTCAATTTGAAATTCCTCGCGATTAACGAATCATTTAAAAAAAAAAAAGCTAAAAAAATGAAAATATAAGTTCACCTTGATAATGATGTCAAACTTTTTAGTTACGGTCGTGTCGACAGCGCCAATCTGCTTGACTGCACCGGTGCTCTGGTTGATTTCAAAGTAGTCGCGATAGTTAGCCGGGCTGCCACTCAGGAAGGAATAACGGATAGGTGCATTGATGCTGTCCATGTCGATCGCTTGTATCTTCTCCGGCGAGATGTTAAGAATTCCAGATAGTACGCCGCTCGATACCTTAAAAATAATCGTTATTTTTTTTTTTTTTTTTGTTTTTTTGTTTTTTGTTTTTTTTTTTTTTTATTCTAACAAAATATTTTAAAGTACAAATTGTCTTTGAAGTTATACTATTCTTTTAAAACTTTTTACCGTCAAGGTTAAAAAAAAAAATTCACTCACCGAAGCAGAATACTCAGGATTGATACACGCGCCATTGAGAAGCATGCAACCTTGGTAAATGAACGATGGATCTTGGTCATCATCGTCGCGGATATTAACGGTCAAGGTGGTCGTCGACGTGAAGCGTTCCGCTGGCTTTATTGCTCGATCCTGCAATTTAAAGAATGTCGATTTAATTTATCTTCAACTTATTTTTTTTTTTTTTTTTTTTTTTTTTTTTTTTTTTTAATTTTCAAATAATTTGAATTATCGATAAAAATGTATAATTCATAATAAAAATACATCGATAAGATCAAAATATCCAACTAAAGATAATTATATACTGATTGTTAAATTGAAATATTAAATTTTATGAATTGTTTAACTAGTCAATAATATTTAAGTATCGATTGTAAAATTTTCAATGAAAGTTTTCGATACAATTATCTTACAGAATTTTGAATGATTATATATTTGAAAATAAATAATTTCACATGTATACACAAGGATGAAAAAAAGATAAAAGTTAATAGGTTCGCCATAATCAATTTGTGTAAAAAAAAAAAAAAAAAAAAAATAGATAGGATAAAAGAGAGGGAATGACCAGTGAGGAAAGATATAGCAAATGTTGAAAGACACAGATCTCGATCGGTCATCATTGAAAATCACGATCTTAATCGCATTACCGGCGAATGTTTTGCATCGAATATTGCGCGCAAGCGAGTAATACCATGTTATTTGGCGCTTCGCGAAGGAGAGCTGCTCTCGCAAAATTATTGAGTAATCCGGTCATTCGGCTGAGCTATCGAGATTCATTTTTTTCTTATTTTCGTAATTTTGAGGAAAAGATCGTCTCCTGGCATTGATCTTTCGATGAAATAGTCGATCTGTTTTGTTTACTTATAGTAAACAATTTTAGAAAAGCGATAAATTGATTTTTAAAAGTAGAAAAAAATCTAACATTGTTTGGAGATTATTTGAAAAAATATTCATACATAATAATAATCCTCTACGCAAGGAATTAAACCTGACTCGACGAGAATTTAAAAGCTTTTAAAGGACAATTTCTGGATGATCCGTTCGATTCTTTCATATATACTTAAAAATTATTTACATATTACTATTTCTGCTAAATTCATTTTACGTAAACGATATCTTAAATTTTAATTCCATCAAAAGACAATGATACACGTTGCATTATCTAAATCTTCCGCGTAACTGATAATGAAAATCTTCAATCTTCGCTGTTTCGCGTACGTATACGATCGTCGAAAATTCATGCTCTAAATGAACAACGGAATCGTCTATTGTTCCGAGGCAAAAATCGATTTTTACCTTTCGACTCATCTTCACCTGAGCAGCGCCGTCTTCGTGTTCTCGCGGTTTCTCATATTCCGAACAATAGTCGATAGCGCGGTTTCTTTCTAATGGCGCAATTAACGTTATTATACTCCCTCGGTATTTTCCAACATTTTCATGATTCCCCTTTGTATTCTGTAATTTTTATCTTCTCTCGTTTATACAAATGGTTGCAGTGTCGCGTTTTGTTATAATTATTTTATTAATATAATAATGATTGTTCGATTAAAATAAAATATCTTTAAATAGTTACGAAAGAAGTAAAAAATGTTTTAATAATAACGTAATAAAATTAAGGAAATAGATAAATGAAAAATAATTATAATTCTTTGTTGAATAACTTTATTTCTGAATTAAAACTTCATTGCGAAAATAAACTTTATTAAAACCGACATTTTTGTCGTCAAATAAGTTTATCTGCAGCATAATCGTATGGATTCGTACGAGAAAAGTTTTCGAATGTAAGGCAATCGACGGTATAACGATAAATTTTTCAAAATTTTTAAAATGTTGTAGGTAAAAACTTTGTGTTTTTCTCAAGTTTCGATGCATAAAATTTAAAGGAACTGTAAATCGAAAACTTTTTCAAATTGTTTCATACGCGGTAGTACAAACTTCATGCGTACATATTTAACGATTTCGTTCCTTTTTATTTTACTTTATAAGAGTACATATAATTAAATAAAATTCAGTCAACTTTATACGCTTTAATTAACGAAAATGAAATAGAAAAACACGATACCGTATTTTCACCAAATATTTTTCCATAAACGGTAACTTTTATTTAAAAAAATTCTTTTAGAACAAGAGCCGTGTGTGCGAGAATTTAGAAAAGTCGCTTCCCGTTTAACGAAGTTTACGAAAAAGTATAAAAACAAAGGTAGCAAGAAACACGAGGTGAGGAAGCATATAAACCAGTTGGTCGGCGTATAAGCCAACGCGCTCGAGGCATTCAATGCGGAAAGAGTCCATAACTATTTAGAGCTTCTCGGAGTCGATCGAAGCGCGCGCATAGCGTTTGCCTCTTATCGCGCCCGCGGAGAAATCGGGAACGGCGATCCCGAACGATTCCCTCGGGAAGTGTAATTGCGATACCGAGCGGAAAATCGACTTTGGTGATATGGAGAGTACTCGAACCTTGACTATTTCTTTCTTATAACGACCAAAAGTAGCGTCTTGTTTTTTTTTTTTTTTTTTTTTTTTTGACTAGTAGATTTTGACATTTGAATCAATTTACGATTCTTTTTTTTAGAGAAAGTAATATTTTTTCTATTCTAAACTTATTTAGTTTGCCGATATTTTTTATTATCTAAACTAGGTACGTTAAGCATTTTGCCTTCTTTATTACAGAATCAAAATTGGAATTATAAGACACAAGTTTTATAATTTCTTCGTACATATATATATATAATTAAATTATAACAATATTCAATTTTAAATGAAAAATTTCAATATATAATGTGTAATTCTGATAAATACAAAAAAAAAAAAAAAAAAAAAAAAAAAAACGCATACTCTACTATTCGAAAAAAATATTTTGCACCGCAATTTTACGCTTCAAATGTTTATAAATCCAAGATTACGTAAGTACTTGTAAATGGTGTTATAAAGTAACGATATTTAAAGTTATTATACAGGTGGTAATAAAATTTCTCAATGCGCTCCACGAATATTTTACACATATTGTTTCATAAATAAATCTAATTTTTTTCAACTGAATTCTTAACGGCAAGCAAAAGATCGTATCTTAAATAACGACTAAACGTTGCTTATTAAAAACATTTTTTATTCCGTTTAAATTTCGATTTCGATAGTTCAAATTTTAGTTGAAATTCAGCCAGACGAAATTGTTTTACGACAAAGTTTAATCAATTAAAATCTATAGCGCATAAAAGCTAAACTTTGATCGTTTGGTGAAAAAGGAAACATTCGGCAAAAAGGAAAGATATCAAACAAAAGTTTCTATACGAACCACGTCACATCGGGAATTTAGCCGTCAGCCAATGCAATTAACGCGGTCACGAAATACCCGCGCTCGACTGCATAAACGCGTTTGTATACAACGAAACCCGTGCGGCACTTTCTCCACACGCCCATTGTGTACTCCGATAGGGAAGCAAAGAAAAAGAGAGCTACATCAAGCTGGAAGATTTCGTTTTAAGGTATATACATACAAGTGTCTCGATAAGGCAGTCGCATGCCTATCCGGGGCTTTCTCATTTGGAGTCACGCGGTGAAAAATTATTTTTCTTGCGGGCGTGAGAACTGCTTCATACATGTAACTTTGTGTGTGTGTGTGTGGGGGAGGGGGAGGGGGGAGGGTATGTGTGTGTATTTGCTCGGATAGAATGGAATAGGTTTTTTTGAACCGATGAATTATTTCCAAGCGAATTTCTACGGATGCATGGGTTACGTAAAATTTAAGTCGTAGGAAGTATCAATACGAATAAAATAATTTACAATTCATTAATTCATATGAATTATTTTTATAGTTTTCAATTGCAACCATAATAATCGATGTACTATTATTGCAGCTATTATAAAAAGAAATATTAATTCTAGATTAATTACTAGACAGTATACTTTGAACAATAGCATTCAGAATTATTTACCACAAGATCGTTCTGTTATCTGACAAATTGTAAACACACCCGTTTGAAGTGGCATTGTTAAATACAAACTATTGATTCGACAAAAAGCTTACTGAAAAGGAATGACATTATTCAACTTAATTAATTGTACTTTAGATCTTTTGTATCATCGTACATTATTGGCACTTTTTTGATGAATATAAATATATCTAAGGTTCATTATTGTACTAATTAGATTTAAAAAGATATATTATACATTAATATTGGGTTAAATTACGCATTTAACAATCCTAAAAAGTTATAAATTCAACCTTCTCTATATCATCGAGTATCTTTCAATAAATACATAAACACCAAGCCGCTCGATCGCGTAAAAAATTCCGAGAAAAACACGACCAGTATTTCTCTCTCTCTCTCTCTCTCTCTCTCTCTCGTGCTAAAGCTTAAAATATATCTAGGCGCAAGATCGGCGACGTCGATAAAATACTTAATTAGCCCGTAAATCGATGTGCGCGCGGGAGTCTCCGGAAGCGTGATAGCCGATGATAGCCATCTTCGCGCGACCCACGCGCGTATTGTGTCTCGATCTTTCACGCAAAGGCGCGTCGCGTTTATACGTGCTTTTACTCGACGTTCTTTTTATATGTAAGAGAGTAAAGAAGATAAGATTCTGCAAAATGCTTCATAGTTAAATCGAATAAATTTAAAACTATTAATAAAATATTTACAGGAATAATAATAATAATAATAATAATAATAATAATAATAATAATAATAATAATAATAATAATAATAATAATAATAATAATAATAATAATAGAGTTAAAGTTAAATTTATATCTTTTATTTTCGTTATTTGTAATTGAGCTACAAACTCATTATCGAGATAAGAGGGAGAAAACTTTATTCCGATAATAATTAGCATCGCTTCTGGATCGGCAGAACAAAAGTTTATCACAAAACGTAATTGTACTTTTTCAGAGACTGGAATCGCAATTCTGCGGTTTAAGTGAATTACAAAAGTAAATTTTGAGATTCGGCTTGGTTAACCATGCACGAAAATGTTTTTCACGTTGATTAAAGTAAACAGTTAGCGGTGTTGCACTTTTAGGTACGAAGTTACATTGTTTTGTAGATTGGCATTTTAGGTAAGAAGTTACATTGTTTTGTAGATTGGCTTTTGCTTTGATTTTGACCAATGACATTGATTTATTTCAAAGAAATAATAATTTTATTTCTAACTAGTTCATATACTCAGATTGATTTTGAGTTAAGAAAGATGTATAAAGTTGAACTTCTGTTTGATGTTTCAGGAAATTACGTTTATTATGGAAAATCGTTGAAATAACATTGATTTCATAAATTATAAACGGAAATTAGCATTCGTTAAATTTATGTAAGAATATTAAACGTGAATTCTGATGTAACAGATAACCTTCGCAGTTTGACATTTTCTTTTCTATACCGACAATTTATTATTATATTTAATAAATACTAAAAAATTATTATATATTTATTTTTCTTTTTATTAATACTAAGGTTTTTATTGAAAGAGCAAATAAATTTAGACGAACAAAGAAAATAATCTCTTTCATAAAACTTTTTCAAATTATTGCTCAGAAATAATTTATCCTTAATTTTCAAAACTTCAATCGATTTTTGCTATAAAAAATAATCAAAAATTACAACTTAACATTTTTCAATAGGCGATTAATATTTAATATCTTACTAAATAAAATTGATCAGCTCATAATTTAATTCCATTATTTCATAGTTTAATTAATTATTTTTTAAAACGTTTTCAATTCAAATGCAACTTCAATATTGGAAAGACGCTATATACCTTCCACCTACTGCAGCGTTAGCTACGTCGTTAATATCGTCCCAGAGACATTCAACTTCTCTCTTTTTCGAAAGCTTACATAAATCGTCCTAGAGCTCGATGAAGTTATCAAGACAAAATTACATTCGCGGCTTCCCGGTCACAGCTACTTCCGTATGCAAGATGCTTCTTCGCACGATGTTGATTAACGTTTTTCGCTTTCATTCGGTCGCAACGATTTATTTCTCTACTTTCTTAAAACTAGCTATGATAACCATTAAGCAGTTCTGTTTTCGATAAACGACATAATAAAAGGCTTCTGTCGGATTGTTATTAATGGATACAATTTGTGATACACGAGAATTTGCTCATCCTCTGGTGTAACTGTAAATTTTAAATCTATCAATTCCTTCTAATAATGTGACTGTATATTTTGATATTTACATCATTATTAGTATTAACATCTTGTCCTTGTTGATTGATATATTTTAATTATTATGTTATTAATCAAAATTAATTTTTACCAATAGTAAATGTGTATTTTAATTTTAAGAAATAAATTCTTGTAATACTTTTATTTTCCTTATTAGACTATAAAAAAGAAATTGTATTTGTAGTAATATAGCATGTATGTATGTATATCGTATAACAATGCATATGTACAGCGCTTATATAAATTTATCCTTTAGATAATGACCGTTTATTTTTCCGCGCTTTCTTTACATAGCTCTTGAACTAAACAAATAGCTAATCAAAATCAGAATATCGATCGAACGTAAATGTAGATAATCACTGTAACTAACTAACAATGTTTACTCATCCTAATTTAGCCATTTGTATGATAGGATGAAATGTCTGAGGCCTGATAGAAACTTTGCTCGTTAAATAAATATATATTCACTCATAATGATTGATTACGTCACTTATACTGTCATTCTAAAATTGACTGTAAATAAACTTCATTCTAGCGTAAATGCTTCGAGTATTTCAGTGTCTATACGGAGCTTAAACTCAATTCAGTGAAAATAGTGCGCTGCATTTTAATTCACGGTGAATAAAATGCTAGTTTTTCTTTGTTTTTTGGTTCTAAATGTAAAGATTATGATTCACGCGAGTGATAATGATTGGGTGGAAATTTTAATTAAACAATTGAGTCATCGACGGAAGCCTTACCAAATAGTGATGTTCAGAAATAGTTCGTGTGGTGGATTTATCGAAGAGAATTATGTTTTTCAAAAATTAACCAGTAGATTACCAATCGCTGTTACTGATTTATCGACTGCTATTGATAATACAGAATTATCAATTTCTAGAAGCACGACTATTTACATTATAATTCAGATTTTTAAGGAGCATACGGATAAAAATATTTATTTAGAGCGGATTAAAACAAATTTAGATTTTATTGTGAGGTTATCACCGTTTACCATTCGCCCAAAATGTCTAATGATCTTTTACCACAAAAGTTTTCAATTACAAAGTTTATTTCAAACAATCCTTTTATATGCATGGTCTATAAAATTTTTAGACTTTTCTATTATTGACGCAAATTTACGAGATATAATTAAGGTATTCCGTTACTATCCATTCAATATGACGTACAATGAAGAGCTTTATACATCACAACTCGACCTTTTTCCCGATAAAATGTCCAATATGAATGGATACGAACTTAAATTACCTTTTATTGATTCTGCTCCTTATATAAGACAAATCAATAACTCCTATTATGATGGTACGGATTATAGAATCATCAAATTTGTTGGTGAATTTTTGAATTTCAGTCCGGTTCTTTTAAACTATACATCGGGTTACTCAGCTTTGGCAAAAGCTGTTCATGATTTAGAAATTGGAAATCTCAACCTTTTATCTTTCACTCTATTTACCTCTCATCCTTTATATAACAATAGCCAAGTACAGCGAGGAAGAATCTTTACATTTGATTATTTTTGTGCATTAGTTTCATCATCTTCTGAAGTAAAAATTGACGTAATTTTTAAAATTTTAATGTCACTTTTGATCGGTATAATTAGTGTTTTATTTGTAAATTTTTTGCTGCATCAATTTGGAATCACAAAACAGCGATCAAATCATTTTGCAGTAATCCGACTTGTATTAGGTGAACCTAGCGTGAAGCTACCTACCAAAACAGGGGATAGAATAATTTTTATTTCTATTGTAATTATATCGATGACATACTTTAATGACATTTTCGCAAAACTAACAGAATTCCAATTAATGGGAACTCCGATACCATTATCTAATTTTAAAGAAATTGCCAAATCAAATTTAATTCCATACGTTAGCGAAGGGAATTATGAATGGATGTTCAACGATCCCGATGAATCGCTTCAAACTATCAAGTCAAAGACGCGAATCAGCGATACCAAAACTTGTATAAGGTACACTTTTTACATAAATAATATGAAAGTTTTGAAAATTATCATATCAAAATAATAAAATTAATTTAATTAATATAATTTCATATTAGTAGGTATATTTTTGAAGAACAACATGCCATTTGTTTTGTCTTCAATTCTAAAGCAATAATGTACGAAAAAATGTACAGAGATCCAAGTAAAAAATTAAATCTCAGAATGGCGGAAGTGCAATTTTTGTTTAATGGAAAAAATTTTGTATTTGAAAAAGCTTCACCGTTTATAGAAAAATTTGACGAAATTGTAAATAAAATGTTTGAATCTGGCATTTTGGAATATTGGGGACACGAAGAAAAATTTAAAAACAAACCATTAAAAGATAAAGACTATTGGATAAATAATAGTAAAAATAATTTCTTAGTTGTACAATTAATTTCTATTTTGATATTTGGTTATTCTTTTTCAATCTTTGTTTTTCTTGTTGAACTTTTGTATAATTATTTGGATCGATTGAAACATTCGGCTTTCTATCGGAGACAACAATTTAAAAATATCTTTTATAATAAATAATTAAATTAGTAAAATACTTTTGATATTTTAAAAAAATATTTATATTTTTGTGCGATATTATAAATAAAGCCTTTTGATAAATTTATAAATAAATAAAAAATATCTGGTAAAAAAATTAATTTAAATTTATAAATATAAATAAATAAAATTAAAAAATTTGTTATTTATTTAAAAGAAAGTGTTGATCAGTAACTTACGGAAGCAAGAATAGTGACAAGGTAACGTTGCGTCCTCTCGTAATCAAGGGTGCGGTTGACGGTAACTTGGCCCTGATGAGGCAGATTGATACTGAAGTAGCCGTAGCCATCGGCAGTGGTGACGCGGTCGCGACCGACGCCATCGCTGTTGCCGATGCCCGTGCCATCGCCTGGAGCTATCGAGTATTCGACGAGGCCATTCACACCCGCGTCGGCGTCCGTTGCCACCACGTTCTTGAAGATCGTCGAACCCACTGGTGTCAGCTGAAAATTAATTAAAATGTCAATTTTCATAAGAATTTCTTACTGTGATCTTCATTTTGAAGTTTGACAAATGTTTGCGTACATAAAGCTGAAAATTAATCCAATTTAAATTCTAATTTTAAGTTTTTACGAAATTATATATTTTGTGATTCTTCAATTATAACTTTATTATCGACATTATAATTTTATAAATAAAATTTTTCCCAATCTCTACATACTTGTATGAAAAACTTTATCGACTTGACAAGCGTTAATTGCCATTTGAATGTACTTTATTATTGATGAAATTCACACGTATTTACCGATGCGAAGTAATTGGTTCCCCAAAAACATCAAATACTTTTATTTATTCACGAGAATGATTAAGTCTCATTGGTAATATTAAAGTTTTAACGCAATAAACATAATTAAATTTAAAGCACCCATTAAGACTTTTCTTCTAATATATTATCATTATTCGAGTGCGGAAATATGTACAAATAATTATCTCTAAATAAATACAATCCAATTAGTCATAATGCGAGAAATCTCAATCTCATAATACATAATCTCATACGCTATACTTTAATCTGATTTATTTAATTTGTATATTTTATTTTGCGTATATACCAACAACTTTATCACGGCTTAAATTAGGCAATAAAATCTTTAATAAATGTTGTTACTAATGATGCAATGTGTATTTTGTTGTTAAAATTATTATTTGATTTTTAAATTTGAAATTTTCACGATTATATTATAAAATGCCAAATTGTATACAATTCTATAATCATAGTGAATGTATTACATTAAAACAATACCGTTATGATGAATGCATCCAATAGATTAACTAAAATTCAGAAAAGTCAATATAACATTATAATAAAATTAAACAAGCATTATTTTTAAAAGCAGTTATTTTAAAAATTTTATAAAGTTTATTGAAAATAAATTAAACTTCATGTAATAATGTTATTATAGATAAATTCGACCTCAAAACTATCAGCAATGTAGGCATTATCGAAGCTTGATTGCGGTTATATTGACGGTTAGATAGGAGTATAATTTAAACTTAGACCAGGATAATAAGCTATAAATATATATAAGTAGATTAGGAAGTGAATTCAATTTTAATGCCAGAGATATAACAGAAGATAAAAAGTAAAAAAAAAAAAAAATGCAACGTTTAAGATTTTTGAATGGTTAATGAACATAACGGTTTACAAATGTTTAATTAAACCATAAGCGTATTACACAAATATCGCTGACCTTAACTTCAAAATATCCAAGGTAGGAGGATTTTATTCAGAAGTAGTTAGTAAACAGACAGTCGTAAAATCAATTAGCAAATGGATTAGCTATTAATTCAAATAAAGTAAAGTACAAAAAACAGATTTTATTTCAAGCAATATAATCGTTTAAGAACAAAAAAAACAAACAAAAAAAAAAAATAAATAATTTAACCAGAAGTAAAAGATTACAAACAACATCTATATTTATATGAGAATGTGAAGAAGAAAGCGACCAATAAAATTAATTCCGCAATAGGAGGCAGAGTGCCAACAAGCAGAAGAGTCGAGCCTTAAAAGCAAAACGATCGGAAGCAAGCGCAAAGCGCATCGTCGGCTGCGCCCAAGTGCCTAATTTAAAAGTAGCTCGCGGATAACGAGCAATAAAGCGGATTAGCAGCTGTTTTAGCGATTGATTCGAATCGCAAGGCCGACCCGCAGAGATAGGAGGAGGCGGAAAATCACAAACGGATAGAAGAGAGAGAGAGAACAAGGGAAGGTAGGTTCTCGGCTTTACAAGGTGAAATAATGAAAGCGCGCGGTTACGTCTGCCGGGATCATTATCGTTTCCTATATTATCCATAATGGACTCGGTGTAATCGCATCGGCACTTTGTGCGAGCAAGGTAGCTTATTCACCTCCTACCGGATGAAATGGAGATGCACATGCTATGTGCCATTTCTAATTATATCCCTTCATTTTTTTTTTTTTTTTTTTTTTTTTTTTTTTTTTTTTTTTTTATTTTTACCTTTTTTTTATATACTCGTGTACATATACGCATGGAGCCCTTTGATTTTTTGCGCGATATATTGTCGGCCGGACACCAGCGTAAAATAACACCTTGGTGACTATCGCGGTATTACTTGAGCGGGTGTGAGTGTGCGCGCGCGCGAGTCGTGTAATAAGGAAATTATTAGGGAGAAAATAGAAGAGTTACGGCGAGTTACGTATCATCAACTGATTTTCTTCCCCGTATTATTATAATGCATTGTATTCGATTTTTTTGTTTAGAAAATACTACGTATTATTAGCTTCTGTAATAGTAAAAATGAGAACTTTGACATTGTAAGTTTTGCAATATAGTTTGTGTTACTTGACGATGTAAAATTGAATTTTTTTTTTTTATACCTATCAAATAAAATTATATTGAGTAAATCGATAAAAAATTTCAAACGTCAGTAATTTCAGCACAGCAAGATTGAAAATTTTTCCATCAAAGTTTTAGACATTACCATAAATTTAAATCATTCTAGAAGATTTAACATAAAAGTATAAACTTTATAACGCAATTAAATATTCACTCACCTCGGGTACAGTCGTCTCGTACGGCGTGTTGATGAACTTGGGGGCATTGTCGTTTATGTCCGATACTCTGACAATTACCGGAATCTTGCGATTGCTATTCGTTGCTCGCACCGTACAACTTAACTGAAATTTAAGATATCGCATATTGTTATCGTTACCGATAAATAATCGTTTCAATAGTAATATTGACAATTTTTAACACTTTTTTTTTTTTGCTTTTTATACATTTCAATTTTGAAGATAAAAAAGATTAACGCATTATTTGAAATTCTAATAAAAGCGTTTTACGCTAATTCATGCGAAATTTTGCCTCGGTAAATTTATCGGAATGACACAAGTACGGTATTATTGATTTATCCTGCGCGTAGAGTAGCTCTAAAAGGCTCAAAATACACAATACGATTTCATAGCAAAATGTACGTTTCACATAATTGAATTTTCGCGATAAATTAAAGTCCATATACTATACATTTTATTAGTTAACTTATAAGATTAAACGTTTATCATTTTTTTAAATAATTTATTTAAAAAAGAAAAAAAAAAAATGAACGCAAATATTTTTAATACATATATATGTATAAAAATATATATGATTGTATAATATTAATATTTATATTAATATTTATCATACAAGTATATTTGCTTTCTAAATAGACATATCGTGTATGGCAATATTCTTAAAAGTAACTCTAGAACATAAAAGTTTTGAAAAATAAATGACGTAGATTCACCGATGCATTTATTTATTAAGAAAAAAATAATATTTTTTTTACATTTGGAAATATAAAAAATATGCAAAAGTGATGTTTATATTAATTTTTTTATTCGGATGCATTATTTTACAGGCTTCAATTCTATTAAGTCTTTAATTCAGAAAAAATTATACTCATTTTTTGTAGCTTATTTTTTATCTCGAGAGAAGGTTATTATGTTTCGGTTTGTCAATGCAATAATTCATAAATAGTACACACAGTAAATATAAATTATATTTTATTTAAAAAAAAACACAAGTCAAAAAATGAATCCAACAAAACTTTATCATTACTTGTAATTATCGTACTAATAATCACACAATTCTCACGTGAAAACAAAAAAATAGCAAATGAAAAGTTCGTTCAATCCTTCGCACGTACATAAATTCTCATTCCTCGGCGTGCGAAAATAAAGCAATCGAGCAATCGTTTATGTTACATAAACGATACTTTCAGGAGCGAAGCCCGCCTTTACAAGCGGAAAAACGAATCGAGCGCGGATAAAGTGACTTCTTGAATTTCTACTAGCACATGCATACATGTATGTATAGCCAACATACGGCATCGATGACCCGACGAGATTTAACGTGAAAATTCGCGCGCCCGCAACCGATATACTTGCCTTTCATTCTTTCCGGAAGATGAGAGAAAATGCGATTTTTGTTTTCTTATACGTGCCTTGGATTTATTATTCATTGGATGTATTATGTGCACCGCCCGCGGTATGAGCTTCGTAATCTACCACCGTGTAAATTTTGATTTTTTTTTTTTTTTTTATTTTTTTTAACAAAGGATGTTGGTTTAGTAAAAAGTGACCAACGTGTCAAAATTTTTTTTAAAATTTTTTTTTGTAAACGTTTTTAAAAAGGTAATTGATTCGATCGCCATTGTTATTTTATAATTAAAACGAATGATTTATCTTATAATCTCTTACATATAAACATAAATTGCAAGTTTACATATAAAATTGTTAACGGAATTATAGAATTTATTGTGCACCGAGGTCAAATTTAAATTTTTAAATGCCGCAAAGTGTGTATCTCGATTGCGATTAATTATTGAAAGGTTTCGTAGTATATTTTGATGAAAATGGCTTCGAAAGTACTTCAAACAAAATAATTCATTACACGTGCATTAGGTATTTTAATAGTTTATTCGATTTATCAAAATAATCGTTATGCGTCGTCGGATAAAAGACGATAACTCGACGTGAAAATTAAATTTTGTTTTAAAGGAGTAACAGGTGTATTTCGCCTTTAAATTTTATTAAGAAATAAAAAGTGATAAAAATTATATCAACTATCGAATTAGAATTTATTTTTTTTTACATCGTTTATTAATGCTTAATGAACGAATAAAACAAAACTAAAAAAAAATTAAGTTCTCGCGTATCAAATTCAAATAAAAAATCACACATAACATTAACGTTATTATTATATTGGAATTAAAAAATTTTTTACGCGTACATTTCTAAGAATAAATAATTACAGCAAGTATATAAACGCGAAGTTTGTCGCTCACCTGAAAGAATACGTGCGAAAGATTCTCTTCGTCCCTGTCGAGCGGTCGAATGAGTCGCAGCTTCTTGCCGTTGAGTGTAAAAAGTGGCTGACGGCCAGCGGCGCTCGGTTCCAATATGGTCTCGTTGTAAGGATCGCCGTTAACGGGCAGCTCCGCTGGTACGGTCTCTTGATCGATAGCTGGAAATTTTATTGAAAATAAAAATTCTTACGTTCTTACGATACTCGTTAATTTTTTTTTTTTTTTTTTTTTTTAATGAATCGGTATTTGAAACTCGTTTTCTTTTCGTTTCGCGATAAAAAAATTTTTTTTTTTGTTTTCAATAATAAATTTTTTTTTTTTTAGGATGCTAATTGAAAAGTGCCAACAGGAAAAAATTCTTAATATTCAAAATTTATCATGTTTTATCAATATTTTAAATTAAAGTTAAATGTCACATAATAACTTAACGATCGTCTTTAAAAAAATATGACGATATAAATATTCGATAAAATGGTCTTGTCTCATTACTCAAAACAAACTCTAATGCAATCGGCGCAAAAACGACGATCCTCCAATTTCAACAAAACAGATATGTACCATTCAATCACAAGACGACGACACAAGACTCACTCGGATGCTAACTCACATCCCAAGAAGTAAACACGCTCATTTTTCCCATCGAGAGTTAACAGCTAATCCGGTAACAGGAGCAGGAAGACGAACTCGAAAAATTCCATAGCGGTAAAACACTTCTAACCGTTACCGTACATCGCGACGCAGAACGGCAGTCGGGATGAAAGAAAAAAAATAGAGAGAGAGAGAGGGAGGGTGGGGGAGAAAACACAAGACGCGCGACGGAAACGAGCAACAAACGTATATATGTATACGTATGGTGTACAGGTGGAAACTGGGAGAAAAATGGGCCGCGGAAGAAGCGTCGCGGTGTAAAATTAAAAAGCAAAGGGAGTCGTGTAGGTCTACGGGTGAGAAAAAAGAGAATGAATGCGGTTGACCGCGCGGGTTATAAATCTGCGGTGGAGGATGGAAACCGTTGGTCGAGTGAAATTCTGGTTTTCTTTTTTTTTTTTTTTTTATTTTTAACCTTTTTCATTCACATTTTTTTTCTTGTTCGATTTGTAAAAAACGTTTCCCGACATGGGTTGATTTATTCTTCCTAAAATTTTTTAATTTTAAGCTAATAAAAGATATATTATTTGTATACTTCAGCTAACAGCACGGAATACTATTTAATTTTTTACCTTACAGAAGAAAATTTAATTCAATAAAATTATATTCTCATGTTATAAAACACGATAGTTATTTATAATTCGCTAGCGCGTACATAAGTATATAACTGATCTATGAAGGTAAAGGTCCGCGGCTACGTGAAATTGAGTTGCACGTGGCGCCGCGAGAAACGTGAACAAAGACGCGTGCCATGCATTATGTATGTACGATTCGTGCTGGCAAGAGAATGAAAGGAAGAGAGAGAAATACAAGAGAGAAAGTCTGAGAAAACAAAATGTACCATAAAGAAAGAAAGAGAAGGGAAAAAAGGTAAATTTGTAACTGTGTACGTAATACGATACGTAACAAGTGGATAAAAATTTAGTGAAAGGCAAATTAAAGAAAGAGAACAAATATGTATGTATATAAAATGAAACTTCTGTATTCGTTCAAATTTAATTTTCTCTGATATCTCGCTCGATTTCCAGTATATCTATAAAAAGTTTGCATTAGTTTACTTTTAAAGAAGGGGAGGAACAAGTTTGTATAAAAAGTATCCGTAAATGGAATAGACTAAATTTAAAAAAGTTGTTCGAAAAGAATAAGAGTAAACGTTTGAAAGTGACGTTTTGTTTATTTCACAAGAAAATAAGAATAGAAAAATTCAAGTTGATAATTTAAGAGAATATTTTCATATAAAATTTTCGCTCTATTAAATTCAATGTTTATTCGTTCCTCCACGGATATCGATTTTCATGTCATCCGACGTGATAAATATCGACGAAGTATACTTTTTATTGGTATTGAAAGTTGATTTAATATTTTGAAATGATGAACACGCAGCAACGTCATGCGAATACAATGAATTTTTTTTTTTTTTTTAATGCGTTTTTTTCCATCGTAAACATTTTATCAAAGAATGAGTTATTTATTATTTATCGAAACAATTATAAATGTATTTATTATCGAATTTTATTTTCAAGAATTCAATTTTAAGTGAAGCCTTTTCTATTTTTTTTTTTCTTCCCTATTTCCCACTCTTGCAACAAGAAGAGAGATATATAAAACGTAGACGAAGAAAAAAAGAAATACATACTACACAGTAAAGGGGTAACATGTAAGGACTCTTGTTCCATCAATCGAATTATGGAAAATCTTTTTATAAAATTGTTGAACATCAACATACATAAACACGACTATTCGTCGATTTTTATCAATGAGAATTGATTCTTTGGATATTATTCGTGATCTGAAGACGAAATTTGCGTCGTAGAAAATGTCTATAGTTTTCAAATACACTTGGTTGACCTAATTTTTTCTCTTACTAAGCAAGAATGTATAATATATAATAATTCAAAAAATTAAATGACGATAAAGAGACAGTTTTTCGTTATCGAGTATTTTCCGATTATCAATTGCGATAAAAATTTTTTAATATAATAGCAAAGTAATAACTATGTACTTACTGTCTGAAAAAAAAAAAACTCAATCTCGTTTATCCCTTATGATAAGAAATTAACATAAACCGCGGCAAAGGTTTCCAATTACTCCATCAAAAATCGAATTCACTCGTAAGATTGAAAAGTACGATTAATCGATGTGTTAAACAGTAACATTAGTTACGATTCATTTGGTTTTACGACACCGCAAATCATACAGCGATAAGTTTGCTCTTGTAGATTTAAAAAATCTTTAAAACGCTCGCTCGCGCCGTGCGCGTATCGCGTTATTAAGCAACGAAATGAATCGGTTATGCTTAAATTACGTGTAGGATTTCAGGTAAACCGATCGATAAATTATACTTTCAAATATACGTGAGAGAATATATACGATAAAAGAGCGTATTATTCAAAACTTATAAGCGTTAAAAAATATAACTGTTTGCGCGTATACTTACAGTCGCCTCTGCTTTCCTCGATGTCGAGAATTATGTTGGACTGATCGATTTCTAGCTCGCATAAGCCTGTAAAATAAAAAATAATAAAAAAAAAACACATAGTTTTTGCAACGTTAACATTTTTGTATAATTACGTTTTGATACCTGATATATTCAACATATGAACCCTATATATTTGCATATTATTGAATTTTAAATAAGACTAGATTTCCTTTATATAAAAATCTTGGTAAAAAACATTTTATATTTCCAAGAATTCATTTTAATGCAACTTTTCTGCACTTTACATTCGTTTAGAATAACGAGTACATAAAAAAAAAAAAAAAAAAAAAAAAAAATTAAAAAAAAAGATCAACACTTGTTTTAGAAATGCTATTTATCTTTAAATAACGCGATAACCGATATCAATGCACACGTAAAAGCAAATAAATTGCATTGAAAAGCAGCGATTATTTTCAAGTTACACGGTCGCGTTATTTTTTCGAGAACTCCAAAGTGACCGCACCCTTCGAATAACCGCTACGATTCCGCTGAATCATTACCACAATAACCTTAAGAGATGTACGTGTATATATATACACGCGCGCGTGTGTTTGTGTGTGTGTGTGTGTGTACGCGAACGCTCCTTTTACAACTTGATGATGCACCTGGCATCAAACGGAAAGAAAGCAGACTGAAAAATCAGTCGACGTTATGGAGTTAGTAAGAGATAGAGAAGAAGAGCGAAGGAGAAGTATATTGCATGCACTACGCTTATAAATAGATAACGCGAGTATGAAGTTGAGAAAGAGGTTCTCTCGCTTCTATGCTCTTTTGTGTATATGCTCGTATTTTTCATCTCTTTTTATCTTTCTTCTTCATTCACGATAGGATTATCGCATTCGGAACGGAAATTGTCACATTCAATGGATTTTAACGAAGGATGTAATAATATCTGTCTTTAACGTTTTTATTTTTATCGTAAGAAAATTTTTAAAATTTCTGTTTGCGCGAGATATAATTAAAAAATTTAATATTAAAATATCGTTTTTCGTGCGACGTAATGTATTATTTTGATAAGAGAAATTGAATTTCTTACTTTTTTTTTATTAAATTGTCACCTTGTAAGATGCAGCTAGGAATAATAATAGCGATATCGAGTAATTTACGAACATGAATTTCAACGTGCGCTAATATTTCAAAGAGAGAATCGTTCATTTTATAATTTACATTAAAACGTCTAAGCTCGGAAAAATGTCAAAATTCGAAATACATATACGCGCTCGCACTTCCCGTCCAATAGATATCCAACTAAAATTTCCGATCCACGAGCGTATAATCATTACAATCGAAGCGATAGGAGCACGGAGTAAGGAATTTAGAAAGTGCGCCGCAAAGCTTTACACCGCGCGGGGACTACCCGCGAGCTCCGTCAAAATCGATCTCGTAAGAAAATAACAACCTGCAGCTCAACTGCTCGACGGCAGCGGCGGCAGCTTCGAAACGTTCGCAATTCATCCAATCGCGCCTTGCCGATAGAGCGACATTCAAATTGTTTCGCAATTACGGCTTTGAAAAATTACGCAAGTTATTTTTACCCAGTCTTGCTATTTATTATTATTATCATTATTATTATTATTATTATTTTATTTTTTTTTTTTTGCTTACTTATAAATTATTCAAAAACAAATAAAAAAAAAAAATACAGCAGCAAGGCAGAACTATTTTTTTTTTTTTACGTTTTTATCGATCGCTTTTAAAATCTCGACATTATTCGACGTTTACTTAATTCACACGATCGAAGAAACATCATCGTACTCGCCCTTGTACAGCGCGGCGATAAAAAATTTTAACGCCGTCTCTAGCTCGCTTACATAATACGTTACAAGAGCGAACAAAAGAGCCCACCGCTCGCATTAAAATGCACGACGCTCCACGTCCACTTATAGCGAGCTGAGAAAGCGTTTTAGAAAGCGCCCACGAGTCCGCTTTTATTGTGTGCGCGCGCAAATACTATATATGTGCATAAAGAAAATGGGTACAAGAGGTCGCGCGAGGACTGAGACACAGTTGAATTTTGTTTTGGGGGTTATTGGATTTCGCGGGAGAAAATTATACGCTTGGGGAGAGGATAACATTTTATTTTTATTCTATTTTTATAGGATACCGATTTTATCGATGTTAAAGAAGTATGTTTTTACTTAATAAGACAATTTTTGAATATTTATGTGGTAAAAAATTAACGTAAAAAAAAATTTTACAAAGTTGACATTGAACTTTCATATTTACAATTTTATCACCGTACAACAATCGATCCACGAGCGAATCGCAATTTTCACAGACGCAAGCTCGGTAAAAGGATATCGGCCAGTCAGTTGCAATCGATGACAATCAATCCGCAAAGCTCTTCCATCGGCTATCGGTTACGTAAAACGCATATATACCGATTAAAAATCCCCGGCTTTACGCGAAACCATAAAGAGCGCAGGTGATACACCTCGGTCCGTTAAATTAAGAGCGAAGTAGCCGCGCGTGCGAGATTAAAGAGAACTCGGCGTCCGGAAAATCTCGGCGTAATCTCGGTGATTTATCGGCAATGTTTTCGATGTGTAGCGCATACATGCGCCAGAAGAAGAGTGACGAGGCAGCTTTGCGCCGTTGTTCTTTCGCGGTAATGTCGTTGTGCGCGGATTTGTGATTCGCTTTTACCAAGCCTTGCATCGAAACATTTGTCGTTGTTAATTCTCAGTTAAATCAGTTATATAATAGATTTTAATTCGCGCAAGTATATAATGCAACAATCGTTTGAAATTTTTATGTGAAAATATTCGAATAATAGTATTTAATTGAATGTGATCGTAATAATATTTCGCAATACATTAAAACACTGTCTAAATGTGTATCTCATCACACGCATAGGAGGATTTAAGGAATTCGATCGTCGACTGAAAATTTCCTTACTTCCAAGAATATAAATGAATGTACCGTGATAATTCATAGTAATTTGATGGTACGACGGATTTCTTAACAACGACGTGTTTGTGTTTGTACAGGTATACGTCGAAGTATGCTTTGTGATTTTGAGAGATTTGATTTTGCGCGCTGTTCTGGAATTTAGCTAGAGTTCATAGAATGTGCTGTCAAGATTTTTCATTCGTCAAAATTGAAAAGCTTATTGATTTCGTCGTGTATAGCTTCGATTAAATTTTTTTCCATTTTTTGCTACATCTTTGTGAAAATGCTGCAATCAATGTTTCGTAAAAAATTAATCAAAATTAAAAAAATATAATAAAATTTATCGCTTTCAATGGTTAATTTTAAAACGGGGCCATATAAACGAGTAATAATTATACAATCCTCTCCGCGCATGAATCATTCAATCGGAGCATTATGCACGATCGCGGAGTCTCGACTCGCAGCGCGCTATCTATCCCCGTTAATTCGATTCGCGAGTCGTAAATTAAGTCGGACTCGAGATTTCCGTTCGTTCGAGCTCTTCGACTCATTTCTTATGCTTGCGGCTCGTGTACCGATGTGATTTACTCGAGAAAGTATAGTATCCCCACGGCGAGCGGAAAACTTTTGCGCAGAGGAAGTTTGAACGGTCGATTCGGTGTAATGATGTGTACGTACGCGCAAGAACTCTGGGGCGGTTTAACTTTGGAGAAATTTTATAATTTAAATATTATAAGCGTATTATAATGCACCGATGATTTCAAGTATATTTGAATACTTTGTTTGTTATGCGTGTTCTTGTTTCCTTTTGCGCGTTCAACGTATCCACGCATTTTTGCTTTTTTAACCAATCGCTGCTCGCTGGATTAACGTCGTTTGAAGCACACGCGAAAGACGCCAATAGAGGAATCTTAACTGCGAATAAACAGTCAACTTCATATACAATGATTCTTACTGGCTATGTTCTAATTCTTTCCCGATTTCATGTACGCGTGCAAATAAATAACTCAACAACGATTTTACAACAAACTTAGTTTTTGAGCTAATGGATGTGTACGGTATCATTACATTTTTGCTTTCTAGATTCTTGTATTCATTAAAAAATTTTTTTCATCGTTTTATAATTTACAAAATTTAAAATTTGTTAAAAATAATTAATTAGAAACAGTAACTATTCTTGTTAAAAGTAAATTTTTATTTAAAATTTTACCTTTTGATGCGACCAAATGTGGTAGAAGAATAATGCAGAGTAGACCAATAAAACACCTCGTTCCAAAAGTCTGAAAGAAACAAAAAAATACATGTTAATTAAAAGTATTTTGTGGATAATAATTATAATTTTACAAATAATATGTTTACTACTGTTATATGTATTACAGAGAAAAATTTGAATCTATATACCTATACATCTGTAAACTTGACAAAAAGCCAAATCTTAACCAAACAAAAAAAAATAAATCCTTTGTCTCACGAATGTGTATACACATACACAGTAAAAATATACGAGATTGATAATAGCACAACACGGGAGTGTACATATACCCGTATAATAATGAAGACCACGTGGAGTACAGGCAGTGCGTCATACACGGCACTTGTCCAAACAAACGCGAACGTCGCGCTTGTGCTTTTATTAAATATCGGCCCCACCGGTGATCCATCGATCGGTATATGCGCACAACGTAAATTATCCTCCCTCGTGAGTCGACCGACGCGTGTCACGTTAATTTCGTTACACTGTACGTAAATATACAAAAAAAAAAAAAAAAAAAAAAAAAACAGAGAGAAAGAGTTTTCAAAAGCATTACATTATTTTTTCTTTCTTTCTTTTTTTTTTTTATCGAGCGGCGGAAATTGGAAAAAAAAGTATCGAATATTGATGAAGCTTTGGATATTGGTTTTGAAAATTAAATTTATCGCCGAAATTTATGTGCGGATTTTTTCAATTTTTTGGATTTCCATTAATTTAAATTTTTTCATCACCTTGAATAATTTAACTTCGAGTAAATTTATTGGAAAATTTTAACAATATTATAATCTAAAATGAATTATTATACTAACTTTGACAAAATTATTAATTAAAATGCCAAAAAATATATGATTACTATTTTTGCAAAAACTGTAAATAAAGTTCCGTTGATAATCAAATGACAAGAAAAAATACATCCAACAAACAAAATTTCATAGCCATATATGGCTTAAATAAATCATTTGAATCGAGATACTAGTTTATTAATACGTAAATCTAAAAACAATTACGATGAAAAAGTGCTCGCTGCATGCTTCTAAACGAATTTTTTTTTTTTTTTTCGACAATTTAAAAAATGTTTTTACACTATGCATAAACAAACTCATAGTCATTTAACTTAACGCTTCCTTAAATATACCCTTTGCTCCAAACGTAGATCAAAGATAAAACTTCGATCCAAATACCATCTCATATCGATCAATCAATCGATATCTCTTGATCTAATCGGTCGTATAATCATAATGCGGATTCATCAATGCATCGATTTTATCCTCCTCGACAATAACATCGCCAAACACAGTGGCGGTTAATTAATATCAATTATCCTACCGGTTAATATCGCCACGTTCGACTATCTAACGAAAACGCAAGCATGCGCATTGTTCTATGTGCTTTCAATGCATAATTCGATGAACTATAGAAGGGGTAATTTGTCATCTTCGTTACCGTAAGAGTGACGGGAATATGACGGCTACACGGGATTGATTTAGGGTTTCAATTTCTCAAATTGATTGGGCGAACTTTGACCAATTAATTGAATGGGTGAGATCTTAATAGATACATCTTTGATATTTTAACAAAGTAAAAACAATTGCGTACGACTTGTTTCACACGTATTATTATGACTTTAGTCTTTTCTTTTTAATAAATAGTCGCTACTGTTTTACCGATTAAACATATGAATTAATTTTTTTGATAAACTACTAATTAAGAGTTAATAAATTATTTCGTAAATTCTAGCCTAAACTACGTATTACATTTATAGTTAGTCATACTTATTATCCGCAAAACAGTAATGTCTACAAATACCTCCGTGCAAAAATTTTAGCGTAGCATATAAAACAACGCACAGTCTTACGATTAAAAAAAGGCAAAACAAAATAAATATTAATATATCACCGGGACGCGCATGTGTAGCTAAAAGAAAGGAAAAACAGGTGTAAAATGATGGCAGAAATGCTTCCCTATGTATATGTGTATATATATATAAATATTCTCTATAAGATGAAAGCAGATCGCTAAGCTCCGATAACATTGTCTTCCACGCGCACGATTTTTCTTAGCTTGATAAAAAACAAGAGATGTAGAGAGGGACGGAGAGAGTTTATTGGCATAGGCAAGTATGCGCTGAATAAAGTCCTTTTTAAGGAAATGATCGTCCAGCTTTTCGTGGAAGGTATGTTACGAAAGGATTTTAATGAGCCGCGAGAGACTTGATACTTTATTGATTTGACATTGAATTAAGTTTACTTTAAACGGTGATTAAAAAAGAATACTTTGCCGATGCAAAGATAAAATGTTGTATATCGAATACATTTGAATTTAATCTTTTTTTTAAAAAAAAAAAAAAAGACTAAAATGACATCTAACATTATAGTTTTTTCAGTAATTAAAAGTAAATTGCATTCGAAATTAAACTTATTTTTAATAATACGAATCGTAAAATTCATAGGATGTATATTATCTTGTTCAGATCATTAATTTTCACTCATAATATTGTATTACAAATTGTCATTATGTAAGTTTAATTTCAAGCACGACATGTATAAGTACAACGGGCATAGCCGAACCGATACTGCAAATCCATCAAATGATAGCGTACGCAGAGCCAAATGACAGAACGACGCGTTAGCACTCGTCGCGCTCAATATCGCAACCGTCGGTGAATTTTACGGCACCGCGTCGTTGTGTACTTTTGCGCTGTTTCTACCGGTGAACGCGCGCCCCCACGCGTGTGTGTTAATGTAAAGCGCAACTTGCGTGTATGTTAATGACTGCAGCTGGTTACCGCGTTTGGTTTTACGCATACGTGAATATGCGGGCGGCGAAAAGCGACCTGCGTATGGTTACGTTAAACGTGATTTTTGTGGATACACTCGGTGGTCCATATTCTTGTCGACTTTTTTAAGGCAATGTTTTGAAGTAAAACGTGAAAATTGTGAGATTTTATGGATTGAAAATTTTAAGAATTAGTTTGTAAAAATCGTATGTATGTTCGACAAAAAAATAAATTTAAATAAACCTGTCGAAAAAATCGCTTGACATACTCGTACGTAAACAAGTTCGATTGAAAAAAACTTTAACAATCGCTTTAAATTTAATCGCTTAAAAGTTCTCAATAAAGTTAAAGCCAAACTTTTCGTCAAAGGTGACCCTATCGGCAACGATTAAAGTGCTAATCTATGGTACGAAGCTAGATAATCAGGTTTTCTAAAGTTGAAACAAGCAGAAGCATCAAAAAAGAAAAGAAAACAGAATCGTATCCGAAGGAATGCGAGAAAAGCGGAAGGCAAGAGCTCGCCTTGAACCTAAGTCGATCAAATCTTCGATGGTTCTTGATTATAACTTCTGAAAATTATTCCAAACTGTACATGTTGTTATTTTTTTACGAGAATAGTTTAATAGCTTTATAAAATCAAAGAATTTTCTATATTATACAGTATACTATATTTTTCAAAAAATACATAACCAAACGAACTCTATCCCAACTTCCAAACTTTCAGAAACTCACTCGTCCATCTCGATAAAAACAAGCGAGCAAAATTTTCCTTGCGCATCACAAAGCTGCACATACGAGGCAAAGGAGAACGACGCGTAATCTCAACGCGTCATAAATCATCCTTTCGCTATTGTTAGACACATTTCTCATCTTCCCCTTCACCGTCTTCGTGGTTAAATTCGAAAGGCGATGACGAGCGACTCTTGGTTGATTGGGAATACACCTGACCTACCGTGTTTGTATGGCTTAGGTGTACTTACGTATATTGTCTCGTTACGTACGCGCGATAGAAAAGTTTTACTCTCTTTATTACGGCGAGGATTTTTCGAATAATTTTATTGCGAAACTTCGCGATGAGTGAATTTATTGTGTACTGCAGGACAATGTTTGAATAATGGCGTGAATGGTATTTATTGTTATATTTTATAAAATCAATATTTGTATACATTATTAGATTGCATAACATTTACTTATAAATTTTTTACAATATATCGAATAAATATTGATTTTATAATTCAATATTTGCAATAAAGTAATACATTGATCGATAAATTTCACGAAAGCGGTATTTTCATTGAGTTACATCATTATAAAATTTAATATTATATGCATTATACGATGATTACATAATAAAATCGAACTGGAAATGTCGAAATCATGATTCATTAACTATTAGAATGTATTTATTCATTATAATAACAGCCCTCGTCACACTCTCTTACAATGGTTAAGCAATCGAACCATGCACAAAGAAAATACAAGAGAAAAATGATATTCTTTTATTTAAAATTCAAATTTGATAATTTTTTCAAATGATTACGTCACGTGATTTTGCATTTTCAAAATGCACCTTTCAATGAAAATAAAAATGTACTCGAAATGCGGTGAGATTTTAGCTCACCGGATACATTTACAGTTAATCGAAGCTTATTAATCTCGGACATGAACGCGTGTCTCGTCTCTCTCTCTCTCTCTCACTCTCTCACTCTAGCTTATCTGAGTCGGAAGCAAACGCCGGCGCTGCTTACGAAACGGAGCAACCGAACGCACGCGCCTGATAAGCTCGCCGAGCGCCGCGCGATTTACGAGGTCTGGAAGTTAGCCTGACACGCCGGCGCGGTCGGGTTAAATTTTTTATCGGCTTGTTTTCCTTTCCGATTTTTCTTTTTTTTTTTTTTTACTTTTATTCGTTCTTTGACTCTTTGAATTTAATGCTCGGCTTGCGCTGCACGGAACTATCGGCTCTCTAGCTTCGACTTTTTTGTTTTCGCGGTGAGCTTTAAGAAATTGAGCGATTAAATTTTCTTTCTTTGTACTTGGCTTAGAAAAAGACGTCGTTTAATACTTGAAAGGGTGTGCGGAAAATTTTATACATTTTTAAAAAAATCGTACACAAAATAAATAAATCGAGTACATTGTCTGTAGCGTTTAACGAATATAACAAATTACGTAGACGAGATATCAAAAGTCGTGTTTACCATTATTCATCAAACCGAATCCTTTATCCAGTCATTAAAATTTATAACCGTTACTAAACAACCAAAGTACCAAAAGCAAAACCCGGTACATGTATGAAAAACGTATCGCATCACCTTTCACTCAATGATACACATAAAATAAACGTACAAAGGAATCGTTCTCTTCGTTAGATTCGCTTCTAAACAACGTAAACTCGCGCATACATACATACTTTACGATTACTCTAAATTTTCAGTTTACCTACGGTTAAAGGATACTACTATACAAGAGAGCTAAAATATCAACGCGAAGACTACAGAGAAGCTTGATTATAATTTAACAGCGCCATTAGTCGGAATAAGTGGTCAGATTGTACTCGGCTACTAGACTCGTTCATTGTACTTGTGGGATATCGGTAGATCGGTAAAATGCCTATTCCCGGCGCATGTAATATCTCAATGCTCACAATGCATATTCTCTCTCTCTCTTTCTTACTCTTGAGCGGCGGGCGAAAGAGTTAGCGATCTCGTGTGCACGCACCCGAGATTTCTCTCTTATCTCTGCGAGATCGCGAGCGCGAGCCGCTATCGCGTCTTTTCGTTCTCGGATCGAGGTAATGCGGTGAACCGCGTCCCTCGCGTTTGCTTTTTCTCGAGTTTCTTCCGCTTTGTGCGAGCTTTTTTATGGATTAGTGACTGCGCCCGAGCGGCTCTGCGTACGTTCGTTTGTTGTTAAAGTGTTGCGATTGCCGTTAATCTTGCACAGTGTGACGAACCGAATTTGATATTTTGGCGTGGTAAATTCAATCAAAGGTAACTTATATACTTTATTAGATTTTTAAGAACTATTATGAGGTTAATAATTCTTTTAGAATTTCAATTTTCAAACATACACCCGAATAAATATAATTTCATTAATAAAACATTACAATAGTTTAATATAGTTAGACTTTACTTACAACCCCTTATACTTACACTCGTTTCTTTCCTACTCCTCTTCAAAACATAAAAAAAAAAACCAAAAACATCAAGAGTACACTCGAAAGGTTCGCGCGTGCGCTCATTCTTCAAGGGCAGGTGTACATCATTTCTCTCTCTCTCTCTCTCTCTCTCTCTCTTTCTCTCTCACTCACTCTCCCTATTTCTCTCTGTCCCTTAGTGCAAGAGCCAGATGTATGCATATTATAGAAGCGAAGCGGCGGCGTCGGCGAGTCAGCGCAAACGAGCGAATGAACGCGGTGTACGTTACACGCCTACGTGGATGTTGCGAATACATCTATAAATCCGGACAGGCGGGTTTAGGGTACGTTTGCAGTTTCTCGATGTCGTATCATGAGAGCGTATATGGAATAAGCGATTTATCATTATTAATGGATTTGATGTAATGTATAAGGTTGCATAGTTGCTTATTTATTTATTTTTTTTAAATTTGAGTTAAAACTTTCGCTTTAAACTTATGTTGTTTATTGTACATTTAAGCATTATAAATTAGAAAATAAAAAATTGATCGCATATCCGATATAGTCACGAATGTCGTATTTATAGATCGATAAACGCAATAAATACAAAATCGTCAAAGATTAACAATGCAGCCGCGCGCTCCCATACTTTCACATTCTTCGTCGATCGTCGTAACAACTCATCTTTACCCATCAATAATTAATAATTGATTGCAAGGTAAGGTTAGATTAGGTTAGGTTATTCCTTAACCGGCCACAAATCTCGTATTTACGACGCAGAGTATCTCGCTGTGTTTACGACGCACGGAGTAGTCCCTTTTTACATCGCTATAACGCGTTTCCATTGTGGCGCGAGCTTTACGTATATATTCCCTTCGAGGAAGAACGATGAAGAAGGAGGAGAAGGAAGAGGCGAGCGATAAAAATATGTGTGCACAAACACGCTGGATATGTGTGTGTGTGTGTGTGTGTGGGGGGGGGGGTGTATATGTATACGCGTGTAAGGGTATGATAATAACGATCGGTTCGCAAAGCCCACGGAGCGTTGCATAATTGCATCGGAGAGCCGGGAGAGCGAAACGGTAGACATGTATATGTACACGTACGAGAGTGCACCTGTCGTGCTTCAAACTGTGCACTGACTATATCCTTTGGTTTTTCTGTTGGTATCTTTCTTTTTTTCTTTATTTTTTCACGCTTGCATGTAATGTACAATTGAATGACGTCGAGGAAAGTTTTTTGACTTCGATGTGTAATTAGCAGTTTTCGAATTGTTGTTAAAATTATTGAATTTTTGTTGAAAGTTTAACGATTAAAAGGAAAATTTTTATCGAAAAATATTATCCATACGTATTCACGTTACAATGTTTAAAAAAAAAAAAAAGTGACAACTCGTATGAAGTTTTACTTTATTCCGCAAAATTTTTAAATCGTTCTCTAGGTGTAAACGTATGACTGCAAAGAACTGCACATAATAATTTTTCCTTCAAACACATTCAATTAAAGTCCGCGAATTTAAAGCTCTATTAAGATATGTAAACAAAGATCCAAACGAGCAAGAAATACCTAAAGAAACCCGACAACAAACCACTTACAAGCTGCAAAAAGTCGGCAAGGTAACTAAACGGCGCGCGCGAACGAAAAAAGCGGCCTACTCCCACCGATAACCATCGGTGTACACCCATATGGGCACGCGCTAAACCACTACCTCCGCCTTTTGAAAGCGCCTTTGGAACGGATCTTACGTACCGCGAGCTCTCGCGCGCACGCCTAATGAAACGAAATTCAGGCTGCTCGTAAATAACAAGCGATCGCGCGAGTTATATTATCGGCATACAAAAAAGCCCAACGTCTATCTTTTCTACCCCACGCGTCACGTTTTTACACCCTCGCGTTCGTCCTCGGGTTTATTTATCGCTCATTATGCGAGCCTCGAGAAAAGAGAGAGAAAGAGAGAGAAAGAGAGAGAGAGAGAGAGAAAGAGAGAGAGAGAGAGAGAAAGAAAAGTCGGAATACCTTACCACCCGAGAGAGAAGGAGTGGAGAATCGGCAGCGCGATCGGCACCTCGATAACGATCGAGAGAACCCAACGCACCGCCTCTATGTACGATTTATCGAGGCTTCCGCCTCGTTGCTTTGTAAGCCCGAGAGCCGTGCGCGCGCGCTTACCTTTTGTCGCTGGAAAATTCCTTGGAGTAAAAATGTCACCGTTCAGTATGTTATGCTTTTACGGAGTTTGATAAATCATTCACCAAAGTTTATTGCTGTTTTGCATTATGAGGATAAACATTTGAAGCGTATTTTTATGTAAATATTTGTTTTTTTTATACGTTTATATATATTTTTTTAAGAAAAATTACGTTAATTTATTTCCAAAGAAACATTATATAAAATACAAGAGCTTGTAAGACAAGGGTAGCCGATACTCGACATCACGTTGTATACACTTTGAATAACCATCGAGATGGTTATGTAAGTTGAGATATACACACAGCAATAGCAAGTTATTCTAGTTGAGATAATGTGCATCGAGGAATTGCATGAATGTAATTTTCTTTCTCTTATTCGATTTCATTATCGTGAGATCGATTAATAAATGACCTTTTTTTCATAATGCTTTAATCGAAAGAAATAGATATAATTTGTCAATAAACTTAATTTTTTTATGAATAAAAGTTTAAACATCATTTTAAGATAGTCAACAATTTCAACATTTGTATTTTAAACAATAATTTTAACATTTGTACTTTACGCTATTTATACATCAAAAATCATAAATTTTTTTCCATTAGATTTTTAAACCAATCGCGAAAAAATTATTATATCACAAAGGAGATATTGCATTCATTCTTCTCATTCCGGTTATATCTAAATAATCAAACATTGACTTACTCCTCTCACCTATTCGCTAAACGATTTTTTATATAGCTGTAAAGCTAAAGATTTCAATGGACGATTAGCCTGCGGGACGCATAGGAAACAATAATCGGCCGCGCGCGTGTATCGGTGCGAAAGGGTCCGCTAATTAATGCGCTTGGGTTGCTCTCTTGGGAAAATCTATCTCTCCCGTTGTGCATGTACATATAACGCGTGCGTGCGTTAAAAATGCGGGTTGAGGAATGCACGCTTACGAAGATCGGATCTTTCTTATATGATACACGGGAAAGTCGTTGCCGATTCGCATGACATTCGAGTACACGTACGCTTGACTCCGTATACCGATCGTTCGATAAAATTTCTCCGTAAGAAACGTTCCGCGATGATTTATAAAGGCGCTTTTAGGTTATCTGGATACTCTTTCTTTCTCATTTTCTCGTTGGTTAATTCAACATACTCGAAATTTTCGATTCTCGTGAATGGAGATTAGGCGTGTACTATGCGAAAGTTCGGTTCGCATAAGCCAAATGCACACGTCTCGAGGGAGGAAAATCTATCTGTTACAGCAGCTTGTTTACATAATCTGGAAATGTGCACGCGCGCGAGCACCACTCTGATCTTTAATGGCGATACGCGCATGTGTGTGTGTGTGTATGTGTGTATTCGTATGCGCAGTGCACTTAGGCTATGTCTCGGGCTTAATGCATCGATCTATACCTTGGGCCTTTACGGGCGGGCTATCGCTGACGTTTAACGAAACATCATGCGAATCGACGTTGGTTTGCTAAGCGAACATTTTCTTCGTATCGATGGTTATTAAATAATTTAACACAACATATTTTTTTGTAAGTGATTCGTCAAACTATTATGGTATTTTATTTTTTAAATGTTTTATAAAAATTATCCTAATTTCCATTAAAATTTAATTTGCTATTTACGCTACTTTGTTTCGAATAAAAAATTTTAATCCTCGTTACACTTTACAACCCTCGTTAAATTTTAAAGCTCTAACCCTTTTCCTTTTTAAAGCGACGTCATTTCGATCTTACACGCGACGTATCACACGAGGATTTAACGATGCATCGTTGACCATTGCGGATTTCAAGAGTGGAATCAACGTTGCCATAGCCTGGAAAAAAAGAGAGAGATAGAGATTGAGATTGAGCGAGCAATATAAAGTTATCCGACGCATCCGGCGAATACCAAACGTCGGACATTCTTTTCTCGCGCCCGTATACAATAATGAACGAGACTGTGCGCTCACGCACATCTCGGATTAACAGACTTCCTCCATATATGCGCTGATTAACTCGTTCCGTAAGGCTCGTTTCCATAAGGTGCTAATGAACTTTCCTTATCCTTAGCTTGTACGAGCCTTAATTTTCCATTGCGCTTGATCCATGCAGCTGCGTTAACTTTACATCTGCGTATTATGTAAAAAATGCATCCGTGTAAGCCCGCGCGTCTGTATAACTTGAGAGCGAATCGAGCGAACCAAGTCATCGAATGGGCCGCCTTTCGACTAGTTTGTATCATCGATCAACGTTTGCTGTAAACACGCATTCTTCGAACTATCGCATTAATAATCCTCTACCCACTTGCGAATCGACGATCCGTTGTTGTTTGGCCTACTTTTCAGAAACTAATCAAAGTCGAAAACGTTTCGGTTCATTAAGCCAAAGTAAAACATGTAAATCGTGTGCTAAATATATGTATGTTAGGAACAATGCACGAACGAGGAAGTGAAAGAATGATTTTCTCATGGTGTCTTTGATCGCATCGATCTCGCTGCGGGATCGATTATCTCGCGTGGAATTGACGATCGAATAAAGTACCTCGAATCGTTACACATCTACATTACGAGGACAACTCGCTCGCGTAAATCTCGCCATGGTGTAGATGAGCCAAAAGGAAAGCGTATCGGTTACTGAAATAATGGCACAATCGACTGATTTAATGCCGTGAATTATCAATTGATAAAACTGTGTGCGCCACGAAGCTTAGTACGAACGAATGGTGGAAATAAAATTAAGTGAGAGAGAAAAGGTAAGCGATTTCACGAGAGATAAGGTAAACGGCCTTTTAATGTTGTGGACTTTCTAAAACTTGAATTGTGCTGCCGTTGCGCAAAATAGGCCGTAAAATTATCATTTTTATACGCGGTTAGGGAAATGAAATATTTCGGATAAGGATCGTTCTCGCTTTAATAAACGAACGCTCTTCCTTATATGAGAATCCGCTAAACGTACGCGGGATGGTTTTATTACGCGGCAATTTAATTGTCGTTAAAAATTTAATTAATGCGAGAAGGTTTGCAATCATCGTTGTCGGGATTTAAAACGACAATTTCTGCGACGCAAATAACTAACCTTTTTTCACTGCCGATCGTCTTTTTAATATTCCCAAAGTGCTGCTTAAAGCTTTACAATTCGAATGTCAAGGCTACGTGTAGTCTCTGAAATTTACAGCGCGAAGAATCTCACACTTTATAAAATTATTCAATAATTAGGACACAATTGGTTCGCAACTACAGTAGCAGTATTTGTAAAATGAATATTTTTGAAAATGAAAAATTAAATTATCCTTTTTTGTTTTATTTTAAACGGAAATCGGTTATATTTATCTTTGAATAGAGTCATTTGAATCGCAATGTCAAGAAACGTGTATAGTATATGTGTGCATGGCCACAGAAGAATGGAGATCCTTGTTAAAAAGGTATTTATTACGCTTTGTCTATTGTCTCTTATTCTAAAATCGTGATCAGCTCGTAAAATCATTTAAATTTTTCCACGTAATTAAGCAGCGGTCAAACATTGTCTCACTACTCTCGTAATTCATCCACTCGAATTACTCTCGTTACTCACCAACAATATAAACTTGTCCTCGAAAATTAAGGCGACTTGTAAGAAAAATTGCTTTATCCCGGTAACGCGCGTCGGTAAATGCGAATCCATATGCAAAAGATAAAGAGTCGCCTATGGCGTTATCCGTTACTTCCGCCCGGCGAAGCGAACCAAACGGATCATCCAATCATCGAGTTCATTAGACGGCGAGCTCGCGTCCATCCGCCGCGCGCTGATTTACGAAGCGAGGCGGGGGCGAATAAGCCCGCGTATTGTATTCGCCGCGAGGCGTCCGACCGAGGAATATGCACGTTTGTGCACGCCTTGGCTTCCGGTTGCCCGATGGACTTGCTTTTCTTTGCTTTACGCTCGCGTACTTACGGTAAAGACGGAATTTTTGCTGGATATGTTGCTTTGATACTTCCGCCGATACGAACGCTGGTTTTTTTTTTTGTTGTTGTTTTTTTTTTATTTTTTTATTTTTTTTTTTTTTTTTTTTTTGTTTCGCGGTGTTAGAGAGCGTAACGAGAGCTTTTTTTAGAAGAAGAAATTTGCGTTCGGGGCGATAACAGTGGCGGTAAAGAAAAATGAGTAAAAGATACGGTAAGACGCTTGCGAAAATTGGTTTGGAAAGGATTTCATTGAAAATTACGACGGTTAGGTTTTTTTTATTTCGTAAAAATAAAAGAAGAACGTAAACTTCTTAACGCAGTTTAAAAAAACTATAACCCGTTACCGTATAAAATTATATATACGATCGCATTAAAATCGGAACTTTGAAGTTTTTATTTTTACTCTTATCGATACAACCGATTTTATTAAAGCGGATTTAAAACTTTTTTAATAACAGTTGCGAATATTGGCGCGATGTCGATACGAGAAATAATTTTCAATAATATTAATTGAAAGCCGTACAGAAGCAAGTGAAAATGAAATCAAAGCAATACACATCCACTTTTTATGAGCAGAAATCTACCCACGTATTAACTTGTTTACTATTTTCTAGATCGAAACTGGTTTTCTAAAATTTCATATAATTATATTGAATATAAAGACTAAAGTGGATTTACGGCATTTTTATGCAAGTAGAAAGACAAATATTTTAAATGCACACAATTGTAAATTTTAATAATAGGGGCTATAAAATTATGTCTACAATGAGGAAAATATTTAAATTGAAAATTTTGTTGAAACAAAAGCAAACATTTATTACTCATTTTACAATTTTCATTTCACATTTTATTATTTACTCGCTACTTTTTCACAAATAAGTCTTTTTTTATGTAACGCGATAAGTCACGTATTAAAAACCTACGCATCTTCAAGGAAAATTCAGTATTTCAAAAACAAAAAAATCAGGATCATCGCTTAGCTTTTTGAATGCTGAAGAGACAGTATACGCGGAATCACAAGATGCACGTAAAAAAAACGGTCCGCAAATTCTCGCGAGAGAAATCGCCGACGAGGATCGAGGTTCCAGTGTACAGAGTCGAGTAGTGAATAAGATAGATAGAGAGAAAGAAAAGATAGGAAGAGAGAGAGAGAGAGAGAGGAAAAGATTTCGTGCCTCAAGGGACACGAACACACGGGAATGCGTTCCGTTAAAGATATGAGTATATATATACTTGCTCGCGAAATTATCTTTTTTCGGTGTTCTTTGCTGGTTGAAGTTGTACCGCAATAAAGGATTATATTCCAAGCTAGATTTTGTTAAAATGAGATTAGTTAAGCTCGATTTAAAAATTTTGCCGAAGCCGAATCTTATATACTTAAAAAAATTTCTTCGAATTACATTTAAGAGTACCTTTGTAAAGGCCACTATGACTTTAATTTGCAACTTCTACTTTACCAAAAGAGATTAGCAAGAAAATTAAAATTTTTAATAAGCATATTTAATACAAAGATTCTTATAAAGAATACTTATTGTATTATATTTTTTTCATCGTTTAAAAATTATTCATCAAGATCAATCCATATAGTATGAAAAATGGTTGAATATTAAAAGAAAAAAATTGAGAAAACAAAATTTAGTTGATTTAAAAAAAAAAATTGCATAATCAGGTGTCAAAAGAACTTTCCGGTCAGTAAATTTTTAACTTGCAGAATCCATTAAGAGTTAAGAAAACTTTTAACGACACTTTTTCGATCCAAACAAACTAAAGTGTTTTATGACTTTATCGTTTAACTATTATCAAGAAAAAATATAAGCAACTAAACAACAATTCGTATTGAATTTTCATGAGTTTGCAATTTATTGGTATATTTTTTTTTTTACAAATAAAAAGAACGTCACGTTTTTATAATAAAATAAAAATATACGACTGTTTTCCTGAGCTTTGTTTATTTTTTTTTTTCACTTCCTGTATAACTGCAAGTTTAAGTATACAATTGTTACTTTAAGTGTAAAACGTTCCCTCTAAGTGCGAGACATTACTCGAGACTAAAATGTTTAGTTATTTAGTTTCATGATAATGCAGCTTTTAAAATAACTTCAAAGAAACTTGAAAAATCTTTTTAATAGTCTAGAAAATATTTAAATTCTTTTAAAATTACGTTAATTTTATTATAATTATGATAAATAAAATACTAATAATTCATTATTTAGTATATGGGAGTTAAAAAGCGAAGCTTAAAATAAACTATCTTTGTATCGATAAAATTTACAACAAATAATTTTTCAAATCGACTATAAATCTATTATAAACTGTATTTTTACAAAATCTAATTACACTTTACGGCACAGCATTAACGACTACAAAAAATTTAATAAGTCAAACGCGAAATAATACTTTATAAATTTATACGTACGTTTATACATGAAAAAATGTTTATCCAAACAATACGAAATAAATATCTAAGCGATAATAATTGAAGCGATCGTTCATACATTATATGCACGACAGCCACCTTGGAACGAAAAAAAAAAAAAAAAAAAAAAAAAAATTCGCAAACAAAGTAAATATCACCTTTCCGTCAACTTAATCCCACCTTAAGCCCAATCCAGATAATTCATTCGCCGCTGCCGTAACGCGAAATCCAAGCGAATGCAAATAAAGCCGTGAGAAGTCACTCGTTCTCCGAGCGTCTACACGACTGTGTACATACGTGCGTATGTATGAGCGTAAGTACACAAAGGACAAATACATGTGCGCGTGTACGTATATGTATGTACGTACATACGTACGCAGGCTTTCCCCTAATTACGCGAAAAGCCAGCGATTCGCTGCTATATATATATATATATATATATATAGGAAGTAGTATAAGCGCGCGGGCGGCGTGCGACTTTCGCACGCTGTCTGGCTTTTAACCGCGACTGTAAGAGTGACCACGTCCGACTGTTATGTATATATCTTTGGGCGCGGCAAATGGATACGTTATAATTGAACGATTTCGAACTCTCGGGGATACGTAATGGAAGCTGCGCAATGTGGAGGAATGACGACGACGTGAATTTTCGTTTCGATATGCTTTAACTCTGTAACAATTTTCGTCCTGTCCTTTTAAACTTTTCCTTCTTTATTTTTAAACCATTTTTTTTCTCTCCATTTTAAGAATTTTACTTTGAAATTAATCAAATCGACTTCTGCATATTTATACTTGTATATTGTGTATGCAGGGAGTTGATTTTTCTTATAGTAAATAATCTGTATAATAACAAATTGCATAGCGGGCTTACTTTCTAGTGTAAATACAAAGTTTATGCATCGTTGATTAATTTAATAATACGCTTTCGTGATGGACAAAATAATTGATTAGTTAATTATTACGGGAGTGAATAAATTGAGTAATGTAATTTACTTTCGAATTTATTACGCGCGAGATACATTTAAATGTAATTACAAAATTTTATATCGCTAACAGCAATAAATTCGTAATAATCGCTATGTGAAGTTAAAATCTAAATAAATCATTAAACGGTAACGAGAGCTAAAATTACGAGCTCGTTTGTTTTTATTCCCAAAATTTCATTAGCTTAAAATCATAACGTAAGTTTTATAAGAACATGGAAAATTCTTAATTATATTTCACTTTTATTTAATAATAAATAAAGACTGACTAAAATATCAGAATTCGTTAACGTGTAATTCGCTAACTATTCTTGTGTGCTACTAGCTTAGCTGAAACATAAACAATGCATACAAATTTTTCTAAAAAAAATCAACATTGTCGGTTGTTTTTTTAAAAAAATTAATTTTTCGAAACGATGTAGGTTATTGATAAGCAAGAATAATGATTATATTATCGTATAATAGAAATTCGTTTATGAATAAAGATTATGTATGAATTTGGTAACGAGTGAAAACTTTTTCACTTATTTAAAATTATAAATAAACTAAAAATTATTTTGTGGCTTTTAAAATATAATAATTAAAAAAAAAAAAAAAAAAGAGAGAGATGAAAAAGTCAAGATTCGCGTAGAATTCGTGGTATTTAATTAAACGAGTTACACTAACATAATATACATCACATATTCTTGTGCGTTAATTACGTGCGCTCTAAATTTTTTATCTCTGTGTTTAGTTTGGTTGATTTCGTGAAACGTAATTTTTTATTGATCAATGAATATTTAACTAAAAATTTACTAGATACACGTCAATGATTATGTTTTGTGCAACGAAACATTTTTCGTCTTACTTTATTACATCGTTTTAATGGAAAACTGCAGAAATTTAATTATTAATAACGAAATATATTACCTTATCAATTTAATTTATTCATAATTCAATCGTGATTTTAGATTCCTACAACTGTTTCAATAAAATAAATTTTTGCCTAAATAAATTTAACATATGCACACATTGACGTATATATACATTAATATGTGTAAATGTCCTAATAACCTGAATCAAGAGTAGGTAATACGCAATTTGAAATACTAATCGTTCGGTTACATTGTTAAACTCGCAAATCAAAATGTAACTCTAAGATTCTTTTATTTAAATATAGCATACAATTCAACTGTTTGAATACTATCGCTTATTTAGAATTATTAAAATATTGCTTTTCGGAAAAGAATGTATAATCTCATTGCAAACTATCAAACTTTACCGTTAAAAATATATCCGCACATTTCCAGAGCGAGAAGCTTCCACTTACAATCTGCAGTAGTTATTCACGGCGATGGTCTCGATTGCTCGTGCGGAAAACTCGGCGACTCGCTGTACATACGAAACGGACATACGGAAGGTAGCGATGTGTGTCTTTTTTCTTTATCGAGCGCGCGATTGTAAGTAATTACCGATCGACCTGGCACCGAATTGGATCGTTAGTTATACGAAGGAAGAAACTAGTTTTTCCGTAGCCTATTCTTTAAAATCTGACAAGCGGAAAAGTGAAGAATTTTTTTTTTGTTTATTTTTTTCTGACGTTTTTTTTTTTTTTTTTTAGAAAAGAATTTGATTCACTTTATCTTGGTTAGAAATATAACGAGACATTTTTAAAAAAAAAACGTCCTTCATATACGCTTTTATATTAATAAGATAGAAGAGAATAAAGTAAATCGATTGTTATTTTATAAAATGAAATTTTTGTTATAAATTGTAAAAACTTTATTCGGATAAGTGTATCCAAGCAAAATGCAAGAGGAAAATCAATCGGATTTTCGAAGGAGACAAGATCTTTGCATTCATCGAACGATGGCAAATCTAAAGAAATGCGTTTCTCTCCGACATGAATCTTCTTTTAGCTCGTTCCGAAATAAAACGGGCAATTTAACGCTCGATCCGTTTAAATCGGCTCTCGACGCTCTCGTTATTCAATGCCGCGACTATACACAAAGAGCGAGCTACGTGTATACAGATACACTCATATTTATATACATAGATCCACATAAGGACGGAATATCGAGTCGCTGATTTATTTGACTCGTGCGGTGCGACCGCGTAACTCGTCGTCGTGACTCGGTACGGCTATACGCGGAAAAGTTTAGCGACGACGAAACTCGTCGTGACGACGTGGATGTTTTTTTTTTTTTCTTTTTCTTTTTTTCCAAAGGGATGAAGGACAGAGAAGGTGAAGATATATGTAAGCGAATGCAACGGTTAGCGCGAGGTTTGATTAATCTTGAAGATTTTTAACAATGATGCGCGCTATGTGTTTGCTGAAAAAAAAAGAGGATTTTAAAAGTCGAGAATTCGAAAGAAATTTAAAATCCAGATGGTTAATCTGAATTTAAAAGAATGTTTTTTTAATAAAACATTAATTTTACATATCTATGCAATGAAAAAATAATTTATTATTTGAATATCATGCCGCATGGTGTGCCGCTCTAAAATAAAAAATAAACTTCATCCAAAACAAAGCTTTATTCCTGAATCTCAACAAAAATATAGTAGACTTGCTTTCGTAATAAGATAAAAAGGACAAAAATCTCTAATCTCATGCTCCATTTACGTTCCCTCTCGCACACATCGAAACCCGCCATCGCAAACGCTACGACGCAAAAACTTTAACGCTCGAGAGCTCGATGCTGCAAACCTCGCGCGCACATAAAAAAAAAAAGAAGAATGCGTCTAGATGCGGCCGTCAAACGAGAAAGAAAAAGACAAAGAAAGAGAAAAGAGGAAAAGGCTAACGGTGCCGAGTGGCGAATACGAATGTAACGGGTCCTCCATTGTTACGCGGAAGCTTATATCTAGCTTGCGCGTACGTATGTGTGTGTGTGTGTGTAGAGACGACTAAACGATAAGAATCAATTGTTGGGGAGAGGAACGATTGTAAGTCGATGTGTAATTGGAAGAATATAAATTCCGCGACACGGAATTTTTTACGAGTGGGAAACGAAAAATCGAGTAGCTTGTTTACTTTTCATTCCATTTTTCTGGTAAAAAAAAAAAAAAAAAAGAAAGAAAGAAATGCTCTCGCGTTTACAACTTGACTATTGTTCGAGATAAAAGTTGTAATTTTAAGCTTTTGCGATTGTTTTCGTTTCCACTGCCCTTTTTTTGTTTTTTTTTTTTTATTTTTATCGCTGAAACTGCAAATAAGGAAATTTTCATGCATCAATAAAGAAAGGAAAGAAATTGTTACACGAGAACTACAGTTACTATCTATCCTACATGTATATTTGTTGTTATGCGTCTATTTATATTTAGTTTTCTTATAAAATTTCTGTTATCAAAACATTTATTTTTTGCAATAGAAAAAAAACAATCGAAATAAAAACAATTTATCAAAACGCGTTTAAAAATAAAAATAGAAATAAAGAAACACAAGCCCGATAAAATATAAGCAATTACTCGTTAAAGTTTCGTATGACATTGGTACCCGGCAATAATAACTGTAAAGCTCACGGAGGTAAGTGCAGTATCGAATTACAAGTCGTGAGGTGATCGCGAGTTTGCGAATGCACGAACAGGTGAATTCGAAAGCTTGTGGAATGCGAGTTGAATGGATAACCGTAAAGCTTATCCCTCCCCTCTCCCTTCATCGCGTTTATCAAGGGAATAAAACTTCTCTTTCACGCTAAAACGGAGAGCTTTTAAATTGTATTAAAAGTTTAATTACAGTTTTAATGATGTACTATCAATATCTTGTAAAAAAATAAGCAGTAAAATAAATTCGACGAAAATTAAGTTAAATTGAAAAGAAAATAATCCTACTTTTTCGATGCTGTAACATTTTTTTCAGTTGCATTAATTCGAATGTTTGTAAACGCGGAGCAACTTTAATATAAAAACAATCGCTTATACAAAAGAACTTTAATATTCGGATTCTTACGTTGGCATATTTTCAGAGCATTGGTAACGCCGCTTCTCCTCGATGCGCAAATGTAAAAGTTTATCGCGCGCGGTAAGTACGAATTCGACGATAGTGATAAAATCTGTCAAATATGTAGGGCAAAATTTATTAAAGCTCTTAAAGTAACCTATTATTATGGGCACAATAAACCTCGGTGATTGTACTATTAAAACCGTTATAGCCTCTAACCCATTAACGTTATCTTTTTTTTGAAAAATAGGAAAAATTGTGGCGCCCGCGCGCGCGCGAGAATTAAACTCGTTTATAACCATTCTCGAGTACTACCTTTCATTACATTGTATTTAAGATGGATTTACGTTTTCTTTTTTATATTCGCTTTATTAGATCTAGAACAGAAATTCACTCGCATTAAATGCACATTAAATTTGAATCGCAACATATTTTTTTTATCGTATTAAACTTATTTTTCTTTAAAAATGAAGCTACATTTCGTTTTTTATCTTTTATATAAAAATAAACCAGTAATTCACATACTTTTAATGTAAATAAAATTGAAAAATTTTTATTAACCCATGCAGTTTCTAATAATAACAAAATTATAATATCACACGCTCTCATTTTAAATAACGGCAAAATATTTTAATACAATCGATTAAGTGAAAACCGTTTGCAAGTTAATGCAAAAACTAAATATACGCGTTACAAAAGTATCATCACCGAGGGAATCTGGTCTTGTAAATTTTTGCTTAAACGCAAAATGTAGAAATATCGGCGGAAGAATAGTGAATCAGAAAATTAATTGCTAAAAAATTTATAAATATTATTAAAAAAAATGAATTATTAATAAAATATTAATCGACGTTATGAAGATGTAAAAAAACGCAATTAAATTTAAACACGTGAAAGCTAATGAGAAATAATATTCGCGTTCGAAATAATATAAATTATGAAAACGAATAACATACATTAATTACTATTTTATTTCAATAAATACCAAGCTAATCGACGCAAATTAATAATATAATTTTCATCAAAAATTCAACATGGAAAATTAAAACGGTTTTTTAGCAACAAATCACGCAAAAATTCATACGCACCGACGTAAGCGGAGCTAAACACACGCTTTACGATAAAACTAAAAATTACATTGCGCTGCAAAGCGAAATAATAAATTGGGCTCTGACGCGCAATTTCGTGAGCTCAAACGCACCGATGAACTATTACGCTAAATAATTGGATAATCGCTCTCGCGTACATTAAACCCTTAGCGAGTTTCGAGGCTCGCTCCTTTTTTTATGTACGACTCGTGCGCTTTCCCGCGCGATTTTGCATTAGCACGTGTGCGATTTGAATTATCATAAATCATAACAAAATTCACAGGTTGCGCTTGATTTTAATTGCTCGCTCAATACCGAGAGATTGATATTTTTTTTTTTTTTTTTTTTTTGTCTTTTTATTTTAGATTTTAATGCGCGCTTATTAATACAAAGTAGGTACAACGTACATGTGTAACGAATGTCTTAATAAAATTGTAGGATTATAATTTAATGATGGTTTTATAAAATTTATTAAAAAAGATATCAATAGCCATGTAAAGAATTATAATCATTATTGTGAAAATGAAAAGTCAGACGAGACCCCTTGATCTCGCAGCCCATCTGTGTTTGCCAATAAAATCAAAGTTCGAGCTAAATTATAGCTAAATTATCGACGAGCTTACGACAATAATCCATACAAGCGTTGCTTCTCTTAATCTAATTATTCTCCGTGCTTAGCGGTTAATTTTACGCTATACTCGCTTAGAGGGGGTAATCGAACGAACTCACGCGCGAGCAAACTCTCCATCTGTCTTTCTTTGTCTCTCTCTCTCTCTCTCTCTCACTCTGCGATTAATCGTTCAAAAGAAGCTCGCGCACGCGCGCGTTATCCGTACGGGTAACGATTGGCACGTTTGGGTTCTATTGTTTATCGGTGAATCGAGGAGATGACCGAAGGACGTACGATACAATCCCATTGACACATACCTTTTCCATCTTTTCCCCCGAATAAATAAGCCTTGAACCATTTTTTAAGCGCACGCAAGGTTAGCCAAATCTTCCAACGCGTCTCATTGCACGCGGTGTGTGCATTATGCACCGATGCACTTATCGATGGACCGTGAACTCTCTCCCCCCGCGAACGAAGCAATTTAAAGCTGGCGCACCGTACAAGTGCACGCGCACTAAACGTACCTCGTGCTATATATTATAGAGTCATCGGAGCGAAGAGTGTACGGCGATTTGGCACACGCGCACCTCCGATATACATAGATAATATGTGCTCGCGCTTTCGTGTAATACAGCGTCGCGCGACGCTTGTACGATAACATGCGTAAGCACGTGTGTACATATACGTTATGTATATGTGCACCGAGGTCTGGAGTTAGTCTCTGTTTGCGGTGAACGGTGCTATTGTATATACCGGCTCTTCGTCGTTGTACGGCCTCACACCCCACGTATTGTGTGTGATATTTTCCCAGAGGAACTGAAAATTCGTATAACTTTGTTTATGTATATAATCCAAATTATCGGTTTTCGAATTTTCGTTTCGACATTTTTCCGTTTTCGATATATGCATTCGTAATTATATCATCATTGATAGTCATCAAAGTTTAAAACGCATCGCGCCTTTGAGTGTTTGAAAAATTGTCGCAATTAAAAAAGTCTTGTTAAATTAATTCAAATTATTCGAGTTTAATTAAATTTGATGACATAAGATTAATTAAGCGAATGGAAGATTAATTGGGTGTTAATTAATTCCTCGTTAATTCATTTAAATCTCGAGCAGAGCTTATTTAATATTCCACTTGGATGTTTGTATAGCCAGTTTAACAAATAATTAAGCCGCAAAAATTCCAAGCGTTTGAAAAATTTTCGCATACAAAATTTCTAAACGCTCCGAGTCGATCGCGCTCGCATATCCATTCCTTTCACCTCTTTCCAATCTTAAAATAATCTTCCACGGAATGAAACGAACCGTAACACAGATTACACTCCCGCACAATGCGTAATACTTCACGTAACTTTATCGTCTGACGCCGAGGCACATTATAAGCGCATCTGCATTGTGTACGAGCGCGCGTAAGCCAAAGAATTGCGTTCGGTCGCGAAAACCGCCCGAAGCGAGAATGTATTCGTGTATATGTATGTGTGCGCAACGTTTGCGACATTTCGCGACGAACGATTTCGTAACGCGTTCTTTAATTTTTTTTTTTTTTTTTTATTTTCTTTCACCTCGTCTCGCTGTCAAACTTTGCACGGCTCGCTATTAAAATGCCATCGGGGGATTTTAAGGCACAAATCGATTGAAATTTGTCCGCGAGCGAGTTTTTTTTTTTTTTTTTTGTATGTATTTTAAATCGCGACTCAAGGGAATTTCGATTAAAACGAGGGTGACGCACGTTGTGGAGATACGATATACGCGGGGATAAAAACATTTTTTACGAATGACGTATAATAAACTGATTAAAAATTAAGCAGCTAGACCGATATTATTTGACGAGCGCGTAAAAAAATTCAGCAACGATTTAACCGCGCAAATAACTTTTTCTATTCGAAATCTTCGCGTCGATACATAATATCCATCGTAGCCGTGCCGCCACTTCTATTCTTTTCTCTCTCTCTCTTTCTGTACCTCTCTTAACTCGCAAGAAAAGAGAGAAAGAAAGAGAGAGAGAGAGAGAGGAATGCACTCGACGAGTTCTTCTTTAGCCTCCGGGGACCTTTCATTATCGCGTTCCGTGAACGCGCGCATTCTTCTTGGGCTTACATACGGAATATAACTCCTCTAAAACGCGCTTGTTTTCGTGCATTTTTAACTTTACTCGCTTTTTTCTTGCCTTTGTATAACGCTAATGTATACTGAAAATGCACGAGACAGGTGGAACTTTATTTTTTTGGATTCTATTTTCGGATATTCATTTCGGGTTAATGAATATTTTGATGCTATTTTAATTAAATTTTCGAGTGAAAATTTCTTAGAGATATTATAATTACTTTTTTACCTCAATGGTTGCATTTTAAAAACTTTTTTTTATTTAAATATTGAACAAAAAGCTAAAACAAGTACTTACATTTGTTGTAAATCTGCATGTTGACGTTCTGTGGCTAGAATTTCTTTGCTCATTAAAATTCTGGAATGAGAAAATGAAAAAACCAACGTTAAATAAAAAATATTGAACAAGCAAACTGAAACATTTACAAAATTAAGACATGCAAAACAAGAAAATAATTTTAAAAAGCGAATAAAATCGCGTCAAGCATGAAAAAAAAAAACACGAAAATCGCGCATAATTTTGCTACAAAAAACGCTACTAGCGGCAAAAATCGACAACGAAAGATACGATAAAGATTAGCATCGACATTAGCAGCGACATTAAACATTATTATAAAATACATAAAATCTCCTGTACTCTTAAAAAAAAAAAAAAAAAAAAAAAGACACGCAAAGTCGATCGACGTGGCGCATGCGCTAGATACACGAGTTCGAAGAGCCACAAGAAAGGTTCGAATGGAGTCCGGTATGTGGTTACATTCGGTGACGTGGACGTGTACGTGCAAGCGCGTAACCGTCCGCGATAATTATCTCACCGACGTCCCGCGAGAGCGGCGTACGAACTTTGGATAACAAATGTATAACAAAAATGCTCGAGTGTCCTATTTTTTATTATTTTTTTTTAATTTTTTGAATGTAGATCAAGAGGTTTAATGTATGTAAAATTATCGTTTTATTTATAGAATAAGTGATAAATAATTGACAGTGTTAAATAAAATAAACGATGCGAAGAAGTTTCATTTCGAAATGTGTACATTTCATTTCTACGAAGAAAACAAAACCTAAAACTTAACAATCATGTTGAACTAGCCTCTTTCATAAACGAAAGCAGCGAGACAAGATTTAAATTTCAGAATCAAACTTGGAATTCTCCAACGTGCAAACCAGGGGAACGTACGACTCAGGGGAGAGATAGAGAGAGAGAGAGAGAGAGAGAGAGTAATAGCACAGAGTACGGAAACGTTTGCAACGCTTCGAGAATCCTTATCGGAGAGCCCTAATTACCGGGACGCACCGAGGCGTGATCGAATTCACGCGGAAATTGAGATTTCAAGGTAACCGACGCGAGCGTCAGTTCTTGTACATAAGCTCTCGATTGGTTAACCTCGTGTTATAATGAGAATCGATCGAAGAAACCTGGATGAATATTTGATATTTCATTGGTTTTTATTTAGATTATAGTTTGGAATAAGAGATAAATGTATACGGGAATCGATTTTTATATAATTTAACATTGTTTGTGAAAAATTAAAAATAAAATTCTCGATATAAAACCTTAAATAATGGCTACTCGCCAATCACCGACGAATACTTTTCGAAATTTTTCCTTAACCTAAATTTTCTATGATTCCGAGGGTAAGAAACATGAATTGCGCTCGCATCATTTGAGAATCGATGTCGTTAATTGCACCGATCTTTGATAGAATAAAAAAAAAAAAAAAAAAACACGTCGCGCGATTCCTTCATTCGCATCGGCATCCTTAAATGGCACACGCAGCTGCGACGAGTAATCCGTTCATCGTGCGGTTAATTAAGCCACGGATTTGTCCGGCTGTCGTTACACGTTAAATTCCGGTAGAATTAACCAGCGGGAAAATCAGAACTTTGAAAGAGAGAAGCATCGGCTTCTTGGAATAAATGGGAGATACTAACTGAGATGATGGTGTGTGCAAATGTGTTTTTACCATTGTTTAAGGTAAAAAAAAAGAATCGTTTCAGTATTTAGTTTAGATATTGTTGTCTTTACTAAGACGAAATGAAATAATTTTTAAGCTATTAAAATTGAATAATAACCAATTATTAAAATGGTTCCTTCAATTGCATACTATTATCATTTTTATCATCTACAATTATCTAAAACACACATTTTTTGAATCATTAATTTTGTAAGAGATCACTATGATAATTACGCATTTTTTTCAATGTTAGATACAGTAAATAATTACTAATTACACATATAATATAAATTTTATAAATAAAAAAATATTGAGACAATAAATATTGTTAAGCGATGAAAAATAATTTAATTTTAATTTTTGTTTTCTAGACATTGCATTGAATGAATAAATTATTTGAGCTATTGTCACTTATGGGGCTTTAATTATGCGCATCATTATAATGTTCCTCTGAAGCACCGCAAATAATGCATTTCAATTACCGCACGAATACAAATTCAATTTCATTCATCAACTAAATATTGTATGGCTTAATAAAATGCTTAATTCAATTTTTATAATTCACTATGCTTGAAAATTCAATTTCATTTGAAAAATTTTGAAATTAAATACGTATAAGGCCAGGTTACCCCAATAAACGTAATTTTTTTCAATACATTTTATTCATAGTACGAAACATGTTGAGTAATCAATTTTTTTACATATGAAAGCACATATATAAATTTACTTGAAATAATTTTTTTTTTTTTTTTTTCAAAATGGCGGTCCTGAAAATGGCTGCTGAAACTCATCTGATTCACAGATGGATGACATCATTTCTTGGAAAAGAATTATCTGAAAGCAAAAAACAAAATGGTTTCATGTTCTGTATCGAATTGGCTATGGCCTCAAGCAGAATGAAATATTTTCAATGAAAAAAAACAAAATGGCGGACTTTTGAATTTTTTTAACATTTTTTTTCACTTTTAATTGTTTATAACTTTTTTAAATAATAATGAATATTTCTGGTTCTGCTTGAGGCCATAGCCAATTCGATACAGAACATGAAACCATTTTGTTTTTTGCTTTCAGATAATTCTTTTCCAAGAAATGATGTCATCCATCTGTGAATCAGATGAGTTTCAGCAGCCATTTTCAGGACCGCCATTTTGAAAAAAAAAAAAAAAAAAAATTATTTCAAGTAAATTTATATATGTGCTTTCATATGTAAAAAAATTGATTACTCAACATGTTTCGTACTATGAATAAAATGTATTGAAAAAAATTACGTTTATTGGGGTAACCTGGCCTTAAATAATTAAAACAATCTACTGTTATTAAAAAAAAAAGTTTAATTATACTCAAAATATCTTTCGGTAATATATATTTATTCTTGTTTAATTTAATAGGATTTTACATTGACAAATCGTATAAATTTATTTTCACATCGATAAAAAAATCCTCATTAAACGTATATTTCTTCAAACATTTTTCACGTTTATTTCAACAAATACAATTCAGCAAATTAAATCTGTCAATTCTTCATTAACTTCTCTCGATGATAATTCAATTCTTGAGTATTTTTTGCAACCAATGAAAAAAAAAAAAAATAAATAAATAAACGACGGCATTTGTAAACATCCAAGTGGTCGTGTTCGTCGAAACTGGATCACCCAAGGTGCGATAGAACCACTACACGGTTGGCTTTAATTTTTTCTTTTTTTTCCGGCTCTTCCTGCCTACCTTTTGCCTCGGTTGTCCAATGCCAGCCTCTTTGTTGACTTTTTTTTATTTCGGCTTTATTTCTTTGCTTTTTTTTTCCTTTCTATAATTTGAGTTTGTACAACGCGAGATAAAATAATTTATCTTTCATAATTTTGTAATTTAAAGATAATTTACTCTTTTTCAAAATGTTTGATTAGAAACGGAATAATTTAAATTCGATTGATAAAGTATCTCAATTGTCCATAATGTATTAGGTATCAGATAATAAATAATAATGTTCGATTTAAAAATTTTTCCTTTTCTTTTTATTACATTTAAATGCGCACTTTATTCCAATTATTTTTAAATAAAAATTGAACTAAAAAAAAAAAAAAAAAAAAAATAGAAGAGTATCGCCAATTTATAAAATAAATAAGAAATTATCATTCGACCAAATTCAATTTTCAATTTGTAATCTCAATTAACTCGCAATGCCAAGCATTGCTTAACACAACCATCAATCATCATTAACCAGTCGCAAACCTTTCTTTTTCCTTTCTCTTAAAAAAAAGGAAAAAATAAAAAGGAAAGAAGCGCAATCCAAAAACATTTCTCGTTCCACAGCACCTCAAAGTTTTTCTCTCTCTCTCTCTCTCTCTCTCTTTCTCTTTCTCTCTCTCTACCTCTTTCGTCCCTTTGACTTTACGATTTCGCCTTTCGTTCCTCGCGTCCCTTTCATTCTCTTTCATTAGACCGCCAGCAGCGCGATACTAATGAGGCGTGGGATGTCTTACGTTGAATTCCGACAACTCTGCTTGCCGTTGAAACATGCTCCTTCGAGAGGGTTAAAAAAAAAAAAAAAAAAAACCAATACCTTGGAAGTTTTTACGATAAAGAGAACGCACCGCGACCCGATTGTTTGAATCGGAATTGTACTATTGAGGAAAAAAATACTATGAACTGTACACATAGTTTATGGGCTTTAAAAAATTTATAAATGCTCGTGCATTTTTAACATAATTGAGATGGTTAATTTTAAAAAAGAAAGTAAGTAACTTGTAGCAAAAGAAACGTAGCAAACAAAAGCCTTCAAATACGAAACTTCACTTTATACGAGATAACATACTCAATTATAATAATTTGCGTGGTGTGTAGTTTAACCCCTTCTTTACTAAAAAGAACGTTTATAAAGCAATCTCGAAATTGGTTTCAAAAAGAAAAATTTCCAAACAAACGATCGCTCTCGTGCAATCAAAGAAATACAATAATTACGCGGAAACAAATCCGAGCATTACCTTAATAATCACACGAAGGCTTTTTTTTCTCTCGGGGCGTGTAACGAAATCCAAATAGCGAATGAGAAAGAAAAAGAAAAAGAGAGATAGAATGAGAACCGAAATAAACGAAGAAAAAGAGTTTAGTTAGTTTCTCACAGGATCATGATGCAACAAATTGCCGAATTTATACGGTTGGTTACATCGAATGCTTACCCTTTGCCATCTTTCTTCTTTACATTTACTTTTAGTCTCTTTTTCGCTTCGCTTTTATTTTTTTTTTTTCGCGCGTACTTATCCGCACGTGTAGCCTTTCAAATTTTTTTTTTCTCTTTCCGTCTCCTCATTTTTTTTCTTTTTTCTTTTTTTTTTTACATTATACTATTGAATAGTGCGCGCATATGCGTGCAATTTTTATATCCGATACGATTTCCTTTTTAATTATCTCGCACGAGTGCGGTTTATTTCTATAATGAAATCCCGAGAAAAATAAAAGAGGATACATTTTTTACTTTTGTACGAGTACTTTCATTGTTGTTTATACTTTGCGCGATAAGAAATATAATTTGAAATTCTAATAATCGTTAAATAAAAACTTAATAATTTGTAAATAAAATAAACAATAAATGTAGGAATCAAAAAGATTTTGATAAGTGTTATCCTTAAAAAGCAGCAAACGTAAACAAGTAATGTAATAAAAGATTTGTTTTTTTTTCAACACCGACTTCACCTTAAATTATTTATCGTTGATTCATCAAACGCATACATTTGTATATTTTCAATTAATAATAAAAAATAAGTTTGTTACAAAAGACAATGAAAATTGCGAATTCGTATAACGTCTGACACAAAGAAAACTCATTCAACCTTATTGATTTAGTATGCATTCAATTTACTAATGCAATTAATTTCAATATTATAATTGTGTATTACATAGTCGCAGGGACTACAGGTAAAAGCATTCCACCTTGATGGAATTAATTTAACGACACTACCGTTGCAAATATTATTCTTTTTATATGCATTAAAAAAACAATGGCTTATAGAAGACTTTATGCCATTTTATTCTTCATTGGTTTCATTTATTTTCTCAAGGTGAAATTTGAAAAGAATCGAAGTAAAAGATACCAATTAATCAAAAAGTAAGCTTGCTCGAAGCATTTAAATATTCAAAGAAATCCAAGATTTTACCTTAAACTCAGCGATTTAAATTTCAAAAACAAAAGATAAAAAAAAAAAGAAGAAAGAGACAAAAGTAGTCTATATAGCTTTGGAAAGAACAAACGCGAAGCAATTTCGTGAAAGAGCTGAGTAAACAAGTCCAGGAATCTGGCAACATCCAGTGCTAAGTAAACGAGAAAAGCGATGCACGAGAATATCTAAAGAACTGTTTACGATTCAAAACACTTCTTAGGGCTTTCTCGAGAGAAAGACGCAGAAAAAAATATGGAGGAAAGAGAAAGAGAAAAAAAAAGAAAAACAGAGAGTGAGGTGAACGTAAGCCTTGAGGGGAAAGAGAGAGAGAGAGAGAGAGAGAGAGAGAGAGAGAGAGAGATGGAATGAAGGAGGGAGGGGGAGAAACAAAACGTATACCAAAGAAAAGAAAACATTTCATGCCCGAGTGCAATCAGCTGCACGCGACGGAAGGAATTCAATGCCTCGAGTTTTATCGAGTATGCGATTAGGTTAAGTCTCTCTGCGAACTTCTTTCTCTCTCTCTCTCTCTCTCTTTTCATTTCTCTCTTATTAATTTTGTTTTTATGGGACAGAAGACAGTGATATTGAACGATGGTAATTATTGTTTTATCGTACTTTTTCCGTCACCCGGTGATGAAGAGACGAGAAGGAAATTTGTCGACGCGTTGCGAGTTCTAATGGTTGGAAATAGTCGATCGTGTTTTACGATGAGAAAATGATGCATCGATTTTTTTCCCTTCGAGGAACTTTGTCTTTAAGATAAGTTATTCTTGTTTTAATAACATTATTGGTAACGATATTGATTACTTATTTTTAGAAATATAAGAAATCGTATAAAAAATTTTTATAGTTTAATATTAAAGCACAGAACAAAAATTAAAATTTCATTTAATGAAATCCAAATAGTTGTTTACTATTTATTTTTCTGCTTAAAGCACTAATAATAACATTTACATTTCGTTACGTTTAAAATTATACCCACTACAATGTAAGCTTATACAACGTTAATTTATATTAACGTTTTCTATTATCTCCAATCCCTTACTTTAATTAGGAATTTTCATAAAAAAAGAACCACATATCTTTTAATATATTGACTTGGTGTCTGTAAATAGTTTTAATGAACTATCAAATAACGAGTGGTTTTGATTTTGTACTCATATATTTTTTTTTTTTTTTTTATACAAGTGCACTTACATTTATAAACTTTTTTGTTGTTTCTTGAAAAAACTTAGGAAACAGTAAAAGAATTTTTAATTATATTCTAAAATTTATGTACGTATGTACTATATATAATACATAATAGGATATTTTTCTAAATTTTTTTAAATTTTAATAAATACCTAGTACCAAGTAAAATACTAACAACGAACGGAAATATACGTCTTAAACTACAATGTACATATTTCGTACGATATACGTCTTGTCTCAATATATGCGGATATCATACTTCGGTAAATGGTATACTACAACCAGTAGTTCACCGTAATTGAATAGCAGAAAATCCGCGAATAGAACGAAAGAAGGATAATATTAGTTTCGCCTCCTCTTAAGCATTTAACAATCGTACGAGTCGGCATATCACCTGAAAGGTCGTTTTAAAAAATTCCATCGAGTGCAAGATTGTTCATTTGAAATTGCAACGTATCTTTGTGGAAGCTTGAATACGTTTATTATACAAAATTTGAATATCATTTATTATACAGAGTTAGAATTATAAGCACAAAACGTCTAAACGTTGGTAAACGGTACTTTTACTACGTCTCCAACCGCAGCAGTGATTTTTAAATAAAACGTTATTTTAATACATAAATAAAATCTAAGAATAAAGGTGTTTAAAAAATTCCAAGATAACAACTGCATACACGTCTACCGTTACGATACCGTATATTTAATAATTATGTTACGAAAGTATTGAATAATATTTGTCCTAGTATTTATCTAAACGTGTAGCTAACATTAAAAAATGATAAAAGTAAAATAAAAAAAAAAAAATAAGAAAATCGATACCATTTCTCTAAATAATTACAATACAATGAAAAACAGATTGGTGAATGCCAGAGACGAATTTCACCTTGACACGCATGCGCGCCTCTCGCACCATTCACTTATTTCTATATAGACGCGCGAATAGCTTCTAATGTAAAGCTTGAAGGAGAAGTCCAATTGTATATTATACAGGCCAGGAAACTGTTCTTCTGTGGATGTTATAATTTTGTGGCAGAATGATTAGTTCCTAAATCCATTACATATAGCACTACATACAGGATTACCAGGAGTAATGCGCATCTTAATTATGTGCGCAGTATTTAAAGCAGATACAAAAATTAACTTTTATAAAACGTACACTCTTAACTCAAGGATATAAGTATAATGTTTAATAAATAATCAATCTGAAATTGGTTAAAAATAAATGATTTTTTACCAAAAGCTATTCACTCAGTTATAGAAACAATAGATTTTTTCTCTCTCTCAATCAAGCCAATTAAATTTTCCGTAACAGAATCTAAACCAAAGGTAAAATCCACCAACAAATCGAATTCCCGCGTTAACAAAAACAAAAACAAAAATTACACAACAACAGCTACGCAATTTTCTGCTCCTTTCTTTCCTATTTTTATAATTTCGCGTCGCTCGCGAAAAATCGGAATTGCAATCGACGATGCAAATGATTAAGCTCGAGTGCGCTTAATACGAATACACGTGGGAGTAGGATGAGAAAGGGAAAGGACGCGGAGCGCCAACAACAAAGGAAACCCCACACAAATAGGCATCGTGGCAGCGGTCGATCGGCCTTGAAATGCATCCACACGTGGTTGTTTCGAATGTGTCGAACTTGGTGACTTTTGGTTTGTTTCGATGGGAGAATGTTTTTGAAAATAATTGGCCGTTCGAAAGATTATTATTTATCGATTGTGTATCGAAGGTAAATTTTAAAAGTAAAAGTTAAATAAATAAAAAGTATAAATAAAAGTAAGCGTATGCCGTTTCGTTGTGATATAAAAAACAAAAAAAAAAAAAAAAAAAATCCTTTTTTTGCATGGAAATAAAATTCAGTTCGTTCGACAATCTGTCCTTTCCTCTCTCGACTCGACTTGAATCCCAGTCACGTAAAATTTAGGAAAGATACGAAGTCTCGAGAGATTTTCTTCCTCTCTTCCTCTCTCTCTCTCTCTATCCTTCTTTTCCTCATAGGCAACGATCGATCGGCTTGTCGATTTGCATTGAATGCCATAACTTATCGTGAGTCGCGTGTATCGCGCAAGCTGAACAGTCAGAGCGCGTAACGGTCGATGCATCTTGATTAATAACGAGGAAGCGGTTTTTCCTCCCCTATAGGCTCAATCTTGTCTCCGTCTATTCTCTCTCTCTCTCTCTATCTATCCCTCTCTTACTTCCTTCTGCCCGTGTATATGATTTATCTGCTCGCGGTGGAATTTTAGTCGATCTGAGAAATTTCCGATTGTTCGCGGAGTCTTTAAAAAAATAACTGATCGAGTGCGTTGTAGCTCAACTCTGCTCGTAAAAAATTGAAAGGAATGTTTTAGTATTTATGCTTTTTCGTTTTCTCTTTTAAATAATTGCATCGAAGATTAATTTGTTTTTTTTTTTTTTTTTTGTTTTTAACGAGTCATTGGAAATCGGATAAGATATCGATTTTAATCGAATTTATTATATTTATCAAAAAATAGTGTTTTTTTCTTTGCTTTAAAAGTACATTTTTAGAAAAATCAAATTCAAAGTATACTTTCGATAAGCGCATATGCATATCTTTCATTCGAATACGTTATGGTTAAAAATTATATTTCAGATAACGTCTATAATAACAGAAATTCAATTTTTACGATCGTTAGAGTTGGAATAAAAATAAAACCTTTGGAAAAATATTAATGTTCCACTTGGAAATGTCAAAAAATATTGATATCGGTAATTTAAAATAATACCTACTTCTTTAAAATAGAAAAATGATCTGATATATGAAATGTTAAAATTTTACAATTAATTTTTAGTTTCAAACACAAATTTATAATGCAATTTATCACAAAAGTGTAAGCTTTCAAATTCCTACGTAATTTTAAATGTTTATTAAAAATGTTTTTTAAGCGAATATAAATCAAAACGACATATTGATAAACCATTCAATTACATTCGAGCTCCAGAATAAGAGAGAAAAAAGCTCGTTTGTAATTTTACGAAAATTGTCGATCACAAATAGACGTTGGAAAATTTATATAAAAATACGAAGAATCGAATGATTGCCACTTTAAAAAAAAGCTACGGCTTTTCGCCTACATCGTTTCATAGTCGCAAATAACTTTATTTTTTTTTATATATATTTCACTCGATTTTCCGCGAATTTTTTTTTTTTTTTTTTTTTTTTTTTTAAATTATAGAGTAGCGCGAATATACACCGACATACATTTTTGACTTCGAATTTTGATTTTCAATTTTGCGCCCATGCATATAAAAGTTTATTCGCTTTAATAACTTTTTTTTGATTATTTCTAAATTATTATTATTATAAAATCGTTTCGGTATAATAATTAATAAAATAACAATTCTAGCAATTAAATTAGTAATTATAATAGTATAAGGTGCATCTATTCAAATTCATTTTGGAAGACAAAATTTTATTTAAAAATCTTTCAAAATATTTTTATTTACTTAAGCCATTTTTTTCCAAATTATCATTGGACTAAAAGTATACTCGCATTTATTAATAATACTGGTACAAGAGTTTGAAAAAAAATATTAAAATTACGTACCAATTCAGGTATTCAAAATTTTACCAAATTACATAAAATAACGGTCATCATCTTGTAAAATTTGTAAAAACGAAGCATTTTATAAACCCGCCGAAACGTAAACATTCTCATTAACATTTTTGTTAAAAACATAAAAGCACGCGTTAAATTGACATTTTTCCGAGCTGCTTTTTTTTCTTTTTTTCTTTAATCTTGAAGCGTAGAAGTGTACAACAAACTTAACGCTTATCTCGTTAAACCGAAATGAACGACACGTACTCTCTGTGTATTTTTTTACACGTGAAGAACTTCGAATATAAAAAAAAAATAAAGTACTCCGCGCAAGATAATTACATCACGCTCGAAAAAAGTTGGTAAAAGGGATTTAAAAAACCTGAGGAAGAAAAAGGGAACGAGCAGTTACTTTATTTATTTACTTTTTTGTTTTTTTCCAAAAAAAAGGCAGCAAACAAAACATACGCTTTCCTCCGTGAAATTTTTCTGTGGATGCATACGAATATAAACGTAACGGATGCACGCGAAGTTTAAAAGTGAAACGGTCGTGACGTTTTCATTCTGACAGCAATGGCAGCAGTGGCAATAAATACAAAGAGACGGAGAGATGAAAAATATCGTAGGTGCAACAGTGCGCAAGCGCGAGGTCGATCGTTTTGCGTTTCGTTTCCGTTACTTTCCCACGTTGCCTTTCTTTTTTGCTTTTATTATTATTTTTTTTTTTTTTCTTTTTAGCGACTTTTTTTTTGTCAATTGCGTATTACGCGCGAGCGGATTATTCCAATCAGTTTCGATAATTTTGGTAGTTTTTAAATAAATATTGTGAAACATTTTCACGATAAAATTTTATTTATTTAAAAATTTATTAAATATTATTTTTATAGTAAATGTAAATTATTTTTTATAGTCTCATCGCTGTCTTACTGCAACGACGAGTTAAAACCAATCTTGTGCGTAGAAAACATATTTCCTTTTTTTGAAAGAAATATGTTAAAGTTGAAAGGTAATAAGCTTTTTATAAAGGTTTTAGGTTTTTGTATGAAGAAGAAAGAAAAGAATTTTTACTCGTATTACATTTTAAAATATAAATTAAAAATTTATTTTTATCCTTTTACTTTATGCTTATGTGAACAATATATATATATATATATATATATATATATATATATATATATATATTTAGAAAAATCTATAACAATTAAATTTATTGAATATCGTAATAAAATAGGAAAAAAATTACTTTTATCTTTTTTTCCTATCATGAAAGCTTTTCAATTTTCAAAAATATTAATTAAATCATCAAAAAAATTAACACATGCCTATAAAATGTTCACTATCGGACTCAAAGTTAATTATCATAAATAACCTTCAATACTAGTAATAAAACCTCAAAAATATTACCAAAACATAATGAAGAAAATATTACTCAATAATGTCAGTTTTTTTATTCACCAGAATTATGTTTCCGCATCTTATGCTTCCAGAAGGTAAAAGTGAATTTTCCTCTTTAATAGTTGAAGACTTCATATTTGTTTATCGAGTCGAAAATTTCGCAATTTCTTTGCCCGCAATTCAATTATTATTTTATATACCAGGCAAATAGTTATTGTTAAAAAAAATCCATAATATAAAATGATATTTAAATCTGCTACAATAAAAAATTTTATGTTGTAGTTTATCGGTAAAAGCGTAAAATGCAATAAATTAATAAAACAATTTTTTGGCATAAAGACTTTAAATTTAAGAATACAAACATCAAACACTTTACCTTCATGCGTCTTCTTTGGCTTTTATCGCATTGGTATTGCATAAAAAATCAATACTTTAATTTTTTAACGAGCGAAAATAATTGAATCATCTTCAATACTCGAGAGCGAGTTCTTTATGATTTTCGCTCGGCTCTGTAAAATTGTCGACAAAATCGTCGATTTTTAAATTTATATATACATTGTTTATTCCTATTGAAAGATTACAAAAAAAAAAAAAAAAATTAAAATCGAGAACTATTAATAAACATATTATTTTTCATTTCAAAATATTTCCTATCATGTAAAGTATTTATCCACTTTTAAACAAGCAAAATTAAATATACCGCTGAAACTATCTAAAAATTGTTAAATCCTATTTGAGACGATGCAGAAACAGATGTTTTTATTAGCACACCAATCATATATGCATTCATTATGCGATAAGCTTATATTTGCCCAATATAATTAATCCTTTTATTAAGCTATGTTTAATTTAAAGTTACGATACAATTATCATGTTTGCTCGTTAATGAAAATGCATAAATAAACGATTAAGGCAAAGCTTATATACCATATGGTAAAGTTAAATGAAAAAGATGTTTGTTTAAAGGTGAAATTTACGAGCTTTCAAGTAAGCAGAATAAATTATGAAAATATTCTCATTGTCATTTGATATTTTCTCTTTTAATAAGTCGTGACACTCCTTGTACCAGTCGCAAATCACAAGCGCGCAAAGCTCCAGCCCATCGACAATTATAATTTCAAGGCAAATGGGAAAACTAGTTTATCCTTTTTCCGAGCAAAAGCTATCCGTCTCGATACTCAAAGTCTCAAAGATAGTTTTCTACTCGCTGTCATATTCAACGATTACGATTGAACGAATAAAATACGAATCGCAGACTGAAAGCTTTCACGTACTAAAACTTTGAATACGACTATTCGTTTTCCATTTTCTCATCTTTTTTTATGAAAAAAAAAGTTTAGAACATATTTTCAGCTTTTTTTGTTATCAAATTTTATTTATTTTTTTTTTCTCGATCAATCACATGCTTCTACGCGTATTTTTATTTTTATCACGAAAAAATCTTACAATACTCTCATACGCAAAATGGCAATAAGACTGTCGATTTAGTCACTATTCCAGAACGAGTAATCACCAAGTTCTTTGAAAAGTTTTCCCGTGACTCTAGTCGCTCAATCTTCATCGATCCTCTTGACTCGCGATAGAAGGGAAATCTAGAGGTGAACAGATCGAGAGGAGAAAGGGGAGACGGAGAAGATAGATAGAAAAGTTGGAGGGAACTCGAGTGATTTCCGTGGCGACGCTTTCGCAGCGATTCTTCTTCGTGCCTCGATGCACCTTTTATTCCTACTGTTTGCTTCCGTTTTAACTTTATCTCCATATCTGTATCTCTTGCCCTCTCGAAAAGAAAGGAGCGACTGCTTCGACTTATTGCTTCACCACCAATTGCTTATCTTTTTTTATTGCTCCTCTCAAGGGTCTCGAAGAAATAACTTCAATCGCTGTTTCGTCTCTCGCGAACGACTGATCGTACGTAATACTACGCAACTTTTTTCACATTTGCTGTAAAAAAATCGATAAATTTTCACGTGGGAATCTTCAATGTGGGAAATTCTCTTCCAAGGTGTGCAAATGCCAATTTAATGCTCGGCAATATCGATCCTATGCGATGTAACGCGACACAATAACGCCTCCGCGGGTATAATCGTATTACGTTATGTGTCCGCGTAATACGCGTCTTCGGCAAGTCCTCGAGACGAACGTCATACGCAACGCGACACAAGCGACGCAAGCGTGTTGACCGAGTTCAATCGAGCGTCGAGTCAAGTTCATCCTCGTGCGTAGACGGAAACGAGCGTGTCGAGGTCGTTGACACTTTTTAACGATTAGCGACATGTGCGAGTAAGCGATGCGAAAAAATTATTAAAAAAAAAAAAAAAAAAAAAAAAAAAAAAAAAAAAAAAACAAAAAAAAAAAACCATCGCGATATGGTAGAATTTTTTTCGGGATACTCGAATTAGCGATGATTCGTTAAACTTTGTTAATAAGCGTAATTGCAAGCAAGCGAACGAGTAGATTATTAATTTTGTTTTCCAAAATAAATTTTGATGATAGTGCCTTTGTTAAAAATTAAAAAAATTTTAAACCTAAATGAAAACTTACGTAAAGAGATTGATTAATTACGATGATTAATACTTTGTTGCTTACCTGAAACACAAAGATACATTATAATTAGATTATATTTATAAAAAAATACGATATGAATTAAATATATTATAAATTGTGTACAGATTAATATCATACGAAAATAAATTTGAAATAGTTAAGAAACTTTTTAATTAATTTATATATCATAGTATCTATATAATATATATTATATATATATATATCATAGTAAACACATAAGCAATACAATACACGTTTACAAGCATGATAAGCTCAACGAGTGGCACTTTGCGATTCTCCCAAAAGGGTCGAGTGTTACACTCGACCGAATAATTGAAGTCATTCAGTAAAAACGATTAATTAAGATGTCCTTGTGTGCACACTACTTGTTTTCAGAAAACTCAAAGTAATTGACTTTCCTCGACTGTTCAGAAGGTGGAGGGTAGATAAAAATAGATTTTTTTTCTTCTTGAATTTGCCTTTCGCGATACTTGGAATTTTAAGAAACATCTTATAAGAAAAATACTATTAAACTTCAACGAATTATAACATGATTCATATAAAAAAAAGTAAATGCAAGACTTAAAAAGTAACTTTAATAAAATCAACAATAAAGATGCAAAAGAATAATCTAATACCAATTGTAAATTTCGCACTTCGTCGTCTTACATAATCTCTCGCAACATAAAAGGTCCAAGAAAAAATCCAAAATTTTCCAATTCCCAAGACGTTACGCAAGCCGCTGAAAGATACGAAAAAAATTAAAAAAAAAAAAAAAAAAAAAAACCCGGTGGCCCACATCCAACTAAGCTTGTAGAACGCGATCGTATCGTCGAGAAATTCGAGTCTCTCTCTCTCTCTCTCTCTCTCCACCCTCCGATATATTGTATAAAGCTCAGCCTGGGCTTGGCGGTCGCGCGCGCGCCTCAAATAATAATAATCGGCGCGCCGGCATCTGTAATTACGATCGCGACGCCGGATGGATTTTTGCGCTCCCTTTGTTCTCTCCTTCCCGTCTGTGTATGTGTGTGCGCTCGCACACTCCCGAGGATTTAATTATCGTGTAGGAGAAAGAGCGAGCGCGCGAAAAAGAACGAGCGAGGCGTGGCTCGGTATCTGCTGAATGAGCAAAGTAGCGCAATTCGTTGATTGATAACGATGATCGAGAGTTGCTGTAAACCGCTCGCCCTCTTTTTCTCTTTTCATTTTCGAACTTTTAATTATAGATCGCGACAGGCTGATGTTTTTAGTTCCAGGATTACGTTTAATTTTTTTTTTTTTTTTTTTTTTCTTTTTTTTTTATAAAAGCACAAGAGTTGAATTATTGTGAGCGCTTGATTACAATTTCATTTAGATTGTTGAAAAAGTAACGAGATGTGAGTGATTTGATAAAAAGAATGTAAATGAATCTAATTAATACGTTAATTATTTACGTTTAATGAATAATTTATTATAAGCAAGAAAAGATAATTTTAAAAATTTTAGATAGCACACGTTTGAAAATAAAACACGTACACTACAAAAAAACAATTCCGAAAAAACGCTGTAGAATTTAATTATAGCAAATTATGCGAAAATTACAATATCTTTCGTAAAAATTTATACTTGTTTTAATGTTAGATTAAAATCTCACCTCAACGTATAATTAGACCAATATTTTGTCATTAGTTTATTGACTTAAAAAAATTTTACACACTGTTCGAGAAACCTGATATTTATCTTAACTTTTTAAAACTATTTAATAGTTATTCGTAGATCGAGCGATGAATCGAGCACCTCAATGAAATATATAAGTTACGTTATGCAATTCGCTACCGTCATTAACTCGGCAATAATTTTTCTTAATCTTTACTCTCGATAATGTAACGAATAAAAAACATATTTTTATATTTATATCTCATTTATTTTTAACCAAAATATATACACGTAATATACATTTTTTCTCATAAAATAATTCAATTAAAAAAAAACGAAAAAAAAAAAAAAAAAAATAATTAAAGATAAAACTTTCGTACACTTATCACATAAACAAAGCTAAACGTTACTTTTTCTAGTCACTCGCAGCGAGGACAACGTCGCGCAATCAGATACCTTAAACCGATACACTTTTTTTTTTGAGCTCTGTGTTTTTCTCCCTGGAAAAGAAAAAGAAGATATCTACAGGGAGCAAAGCGCATCAAAAGTGTCGGTCGCGGTTGCGTAATAATCGAGGCTCATCGCTTTTCTCTTTGATGTATTATAAAATAAGATTCAAGACGGTTAAGAGGAACAAGATGTTGTTGAACGGTGAGTTTGATGTAATAAGCTATGGATATAAAAAGGTGTTTAGTTTCATCGTTGCCGATGGATTATTTTCGATCCGTCGTATCGAGCGGGCGACGCGCGTGCCTTCTTTTCTTTTGCGCTACGTTAAACGAATAGCCGATTATTGTACCTATCCTCTCATACATTTATTAGGAGTTGTTAAGATGCGATTCTATTAATTTTATTGCACATTGTGATCATCGGTTATTACCTACGTGCATTCTATATAAATTGGATTACGAAATTGAATCGATCGTCGTTTTAAAATGGAACGTTACCGCGCATTAGCTCTCTTTTTTATTTTAAGCTGCTTTCTACGCCGCCAGTTGAACGAAAACTCAATTTAAAATAGCGAGAAGCATTATCTCGCGAAAACTTGAGTACCTACGACCCGACATTAAAAACTCACCTAAAACATCTATAAATTTTCTACTTACAGCCACACATGCATACACACAGACGCAAGCCAATGGGGAATCTTCAAACACGTACCACTTTCCAACAAACTTCCTCGCTCTCTATCGTTGTCAAGAGAGAGAGAGAGAGAGAGAGAGAGAGAGAGAGAGAGAGAGAGAAGGGGAGAGGGGGGGGGAGGAGAGAGAAAGACGAAAGAGTAAGAGAGGGAGAAGATTCATCCCACTGACACACATCGGCCAGCATCACCAACACGCAAAATCGGTGAATCAAAGACTTTTTAGCCGCGCATAGAAAATCCGCGAGCTCTAGCTTATGCACATAAATTGCCGCTCCTCGACCCAAAGCGCTATACTCGTACAAAATCGCAGAGGTCAATCGCATTCTCTTTTTTCCCCCTCTCTTATTCTTCACCGTATACATAAAACTCGCATATATAATTGTACCGCTTAGTGTTTATGTGTTGGTGCGTGTATATGTAAAATCACCGTAGGCGAAGAGTTTGCGCGACCTGTCGCGACAGAATATCGGACCTCAAGTGTATTTAAAGCAAGAATAAGTTGGATGAAAAATTTCCAAGGATCGGCAATTATTTTACTTTTAATTTTTTTTTTTTTTTTTTTTTTTTTTTTATAGTTTTACTTCAGATTTACGCAATTTTTTCTTTACAATTTTATTACATTTGAAATAATTGTTACTACTAATAATAATTTACGTCTTAAATAATGCTCCGATCTATTTATATTACAGTAAATCAATGTTATTTAATGAATTCTATTAAAATATAAAATATTCAATATTTAACTCGAATTACGAAATAAGTTAAATAACGAATAAATCATTGTTTTAGGTTTTCAGTGGAAACTTTACATTCCGAACCTTGAAAATTCTAAATAATTATAGATTTCATAACAATTACTATCATTTATGATTTACTAAAGAAATCGCACACAATTTACAGTAGTGATTATGTAGTAAACTGTTCTCTATTCTCGTTCTAAGTAATGCTACCTGCAATATTATTATTAGAAGTACCTGACATTTTCAATCGATAAAAATATCAACCACATTGTTTAAATAATTCTTTAAAAAAAAAAGTGATTGCGTAACATAAATGTTTGCCAATTAAAAAAGTTCCTCGCTAATAATAAAAAAACTAAGATCAAATAAAAGCCAATAAAACTTGACCTCTTATTAATGAACAATAAAGCTCGCAGTCAAGAGTATTGGCGACGTCGAAATTCAAGTCTCCGCATAGTAGACGAACAAATAGTTTGCAACTTTCAAACGTTTCGTCGTGCTCTCGAGCTCAAACACGCCACTCGACACACATCCTCGGCAAAGACTAATGCAAGCCGTCCGGAAATTAATATCGATAAAATCCTCGCTTTTCAAACACCCAAAACAATAGTTATACAAAGGACAATGAAACGCAACGATCGAACGCGAATGTCTGCGCGTATACGCGCGCACAGATCGATCTCAAATATATCGCGCTCGCGCACTCCGGCTTTAAAGCGAGTAAACATGATGAGTACTTATCAAAGGGACAGGAGAAAGCGACTCGCTGATGTTAATCGCTCCGAGAGGTTGTACCTATAAAGAACAAAATACCTCTTGCTATTTAATTTTTTTGTCGACGACCAGTGACATTCGTGACGAGAAATAAAGTAAAAAAAAAAAAAAAAAAAAAAAAAAACTAGCATTGCGATTCCTTTTATTTATTTATTTTTATTTTATTTTTTCATGTATCTGTCGTGGTGAAGCGATTATTCGCTTTTCACAACGGGAGATAATAACTTCTTCGTAATATATAATTTTGTATAATTTTAATGAATAGATGGAAATTGAATTTTATTTTAAATGCGTTTACTAATTATATTCTTATGCATGATTTAATATTTATACGAAAATGTTATTTTTGTCTTTTATTTTATGCGATTAATTAATTTAAAAGTGAATAATGAATAATTAACAAATTAAAATGGCATTTCGCAACAATTTACTTTGTACAATATTGAAGAACTGTGCTGATTTTTAATACTCAAACATTTTCTACTATGCAAATTACGAAAATAAAAAAAAATAAATTAACTCTGTCGTTCTAATATTATTAAATGAAGCATAATGATTTAATCGATTAATTGAGAGTAAACATATAAAAAAAAAAAAAAAAAAAACGTTACAAATCATCGAATCCAATTGCGAAAGTTAAGTATAACCATGAGCAACTTGTCTAATATCAAGTAGCACACATATATATATATATATATGTACGAACCATACGGATAATAGTATATAATCGTGGGCTCAAGCATCGTAATTTCTTAACGATCCGTCACGAGCGCACGCGCAACTCCTACACAGGAAGTCGAAGGTGATGGTACATAAACGGGACTTCTCGACATCCAATTTCGCGAGCGCGCGAAATGTTCTAGCCGAAATATATAACCGAAGGATCTTTAATTATACGTTGCGAAATTAAAATGTACAATGAAATTCAACCGATTGAGTAATCGATTTCGCTCTCGCAATGATTGGCTATTGCTAAATTTGATATTATTTATTGTTTGTTAATATGTCGACTTCGTTTTAGCTCGGTCGTTTAATTTTACTGTTTTAAAGAATAAATTGAAGATTTAGCTAAAAGTGTATTTTAAATAGAATAATTCTTGAAATGATGTAAAGACTACATAATAAAGTGCGATGATTCATTGTACTCGTATATATATATATATATATATATAATTTATTCAAGAATATAGCGCTAAAATATTTAATGTGAATAGAGTAACAAGAATGGCTTATCTTGTTTTTGAAACAGGCATGTTTTACTCATTTATGAGTTAATTGAGATATAAATCGCAAGCACGTAAACAAAAAAAAAAAAAAAAAAACAAAAAAAAAAAAAAAACAAACAAAAAAGAAACTATTAACTGTTACGTCAACGGCTGAATTATTTATCGAGATTGTAAATTAAATCGAGACGATTTTAAGAAATCAAAGCCTCGCTACTAATATTGGGTATGCATATATTGCATCATCGACGTGATCTCTCCGACGCTCTGCAAAACGATTCCTCAATCATCCGACGTAGAGAGAAAGAGAAGTTTATTTTCTTTCTCTTTTCCGTTTTAAGTACTTTTTCAATGTACGTGTTAGCATTGTATCTATATTTACAAGCGTATACGGATGAAAGAAGAACATCGGTCGGATTCCATTAACCGCCTATTGTGATAGCTCTTTTAATTTCTCCTCCTTCTCCTCGCGATGGGATAGAAGGAAAGGAAGGGGCAAGCGCCGAGTGCAGGTGGGGCGCGAGTACGTAATGAATCGGTTTGGATAAACGAGTGGAATCGTAATCGTTAGATACGATTTCATTCGCAGTCCGAGCGATAGTCGCTCTCGTGTATATACGCGCGTAATGCTGTTACGTGTCGTGTACTTGAACCGATTGCTCATTTGCTTCGTAAGGTCAACGCTTTCGTTGTTATCTTTTCTCGAACGTTTTCGAGCGAATTTAATAAAAGTTTTAAGAAATTAATTCGCATTTGTTAAAACGTTGAAGTTCGTTGTGGTTATAATTTTGATCAAATTAAGTTTAACAAGTCGAACAACTGCAATGATTTTATTAATATAGATTACATGGAAATCATTTCGTATTATTACATGATTTAGGCTAAGCAGTTGCAAATCGCAGAATAATTTTGTATAATTAAAGTAATTTGTTGATTACATTCACGAATTTCATATAATTTGAAATAAATTTTATTACAATTAAAGAAGTTATTAATTTTTAAAGAAAAATTATAAAGTATTTTTCTGTTTTCGTCTATCAATCGATTCGAACTCCATACGCAATCTTACATTTATTCGTAAGTAGTTCATAAATAGTTTCCGGAATGCAATTGTTCATCTCGTTCACCTATTCATCCATTCCTCCTTCGATTCGCGAACAACTGATTTCTGCACTCGGACACACGTACACACACAACCGCGATACAATTCGCCATCAGCGTGACGAATTTGGGTCGGTTGGTGATTTTCTCCGGCGAATTGCAGATATTGCCGTCAGGTAGAAGAGTTGCTAACCATCTCTCGGACCTCTTAATCATCGTCGAAGCGATAAGAATTCCCGGGGAAATCGATTTTCCTCCTCCTTGCTTCTGTTTCTTGTTTGCCACGATTCAAGGTGAAAATGATGGACTACTGCTTTCGAGACTGTTAAATGCACGCGATGGCTCCGATGAGACCGTCTGACCTTTGCCGCCAGATGAAAGTGGGTTATGTGACCGAATAGGTTTGCGAGATAATGAAATGAAATTAATGGGAAAGATGCTTTTTCGATTACGAAGTATTAAATTTTGAGAGACTATTAACTTTCTGCGATGTAAGTTTATGTAATATTTATTTTCGGAAGAGCCAATTTTGTTTTTATTGAGGAATTTATATGATGAAAAAAACACTACATATCACTACTATAGTTCGAGATGAAATTTTGATTAAAAGAGCATCGAAAAATAAGGCAGCGCAAGTTCTAATTAAAGCAATAAAACTCAAGTAATTAAACTAAAAATGTTGACATTCTTTTAGAGTAACGAGTATTCTGAGAAAAACTTAAATAAAAAAAAATACCACAAGTTATAGAAAAGAGTTCAAACACGCGTCATGAATGAAAATAAAACGCGCGACGACAAGCGACCAACAGTCGCATGGAAAAAGTAAACCCAGACGATCGAAAAAGAATGAAAAAAGGCAGAGTTACTCTCCCGTATCCCCGCGAGCAATTTTAACGACAAACCGGTATAAATAGGTCAGAAGTGTACACTCGGACGCGTATCACGCATAGTATCCTCATCCTCGCGAATCGTCGAGACTCATAAACCATTCGCTTTCTCGTTCTTTTTTTTTTTTTTTTTTTTTTTTCAAAATCTCTCGATGCGAGGTCTCGCATTAAAACGTCTTTTTTATCAAGCACTGCGCTCTTGCAAAGTCGTATGTAACGTTTTTTTTGTTTTATTTCTGTGAGTATATGGAGTGGTATACGTTTAAAAAATGCAACGGAGCGACGCAATGTTTCTCATTATGGAAATATTGCCTGAATTTTCTGTTCGAGTTGTGAAGTTTCAGTATTTTAGAAATGCAAATGGGCGAAAGTTGAGGTTCGAATGGAAAAAAGGGCGGGAAATCAGAGAAATAGCAAATGTTGAAAGTTGTTGAACGAGTTTTGTTAAAAATTTGAAGATAAAATTTGATATAACGTTTATTTTTTTTTTTTTTTTTTTTTTTTTTTTATTGTTTTTAAAAATTTTGAGAAAAGTATTTTATTTAGTTAATATATTTGAATGCATAATTAAATATTAAAAAAATAAATTTTGTTGTAATTATTATTTAAAATTAAAAACATAAATATAACAGTTTAAAATATTCAAGTGCAAAACTCTTATAAAAATAATGTAAGAATAACTTCTTCGATACTATCATTATCAGAGAACCAACAACTTTAATCATAACAAAATCTGACTAACTACATCACAGCTCCTATATCGCATGCTCAACTTTATCTTTACAAACTTTCTAAGTAAATCTACACCCATTTTCGAAGTTGAAGTAGCTTCGTTTACCGATAAATAAAAAAAAAAAAAAAAGAAGTCAAGACGATCATGCCCATGTATCATCGCGAGAGCGAAGAGCCTCGAGGTACGTTCGACCTCGATGTCTTACGCTCCCGACTAGTAGTAAGATAAGTGTTCCCACACCGGTTTTTCACATAAGACATCGTCAACGACGACGAAGACGACAACGACGACACTGGTGGTGGTGGTAGTGGTAGCGGTGAGGTGTACGTAACGGGTCTTCTTCGGATGACACTCGGTGGGTCTGCTTCGTACACACGACGACGGCGATTGAGTCGATGCGCGATTTTTTTTTATGGATAGGTAAGTTGGGTATACATGATTTGTGATTTTTAAAATTTACGATAAAGAAGCTGCTTGATTTATCGACTGGTTATTTTATTGCCGGAGTATACGTTATTTAGAGTTTTTATAAACTTTGGTGAAATAAATTCATCCGACACTCATCCACTTGTAGAAAGAAAAAGTGAATATTTTTTTTTTTTTTTCATCAAGGGTGAATTTCGCACTAAAAAATTGATTCCAAACATTTCTCTAACAGGTTGATAAGAAACTGAATAAATTTTTGTATTAAACAGCTTTAAAATATGCAGGATACGCTGACAAGAAATTATCAAATGTCGGTCAAACTTTATTTTCGCAACAAAATAGTTTCTAATTAATTTGTAACGTACGATAAAGGCGTCAAAATTTTCTGAAAATTACAAGAAAAATCAATGTAATTCGCAGCCCTGAAAACTGAACAAATGCAGGAAAAACAAAATATTTAAAGCTTGCTAAAGTCGAACGTGTATGATTTCCTCTAGCTGGTGATTAAACTAATTGCCGTTTCTCAGACGCTACTTAATTTCTGTGTTTAGAAATGCGTCGACGCTGTCAAAATTGTTGGGTTACGCTGCGTAAGCGAGAAAAAGCGAGATAATTAAATGCAAATGCTCTAATAAACGTTGAGAGAGCGTACAACAGTTTTGAAAAAAATTTAAGCTTGATATTCAATGATTGCTGTTTGAAACGAGTTAAATTTTCAATGTACAAAGGATGTTCTAACTTGGCTTTAACTACGATCTCGTTTTCTTGAAACGTTACATTTTTATACACACGAACATAGTGTAGTTTAAATACATAAGCAAAGAAAAAAGACATCAATAATATCAATGAGCATCTAGATATTCAAGCACCGTATACATCGTTAATATCATATCGGGATATCTATAGAATAGTTTTCATCGACCAAAAAGAAGTTTCTCTTCTACCTGCAATGGGATCTGAAAATAAAAAAAGAGTAAGGAAAAGGCAAAACCTCGTACCGCGACCGCGAACTCTCGTCAATTCATCTTACTCCTGCGGTCGTCCCCATCGTCATTGTCGATCTTGCGATCTTTAAAGAGAGGGATCCCAATAAAGTCATAAAATCCGACGGAGACCTTTGTTATTCTTTTTTTTTCTCCTTTACTTTTCCTTTCTTTTTTAATAACCCGCCCTCAGCTGATCCATTCAGATACACATCGCCGCAAACTATAAATATGCGCGCGCGTACATGAAATACGAAAATAAAAAAAGTAAGAGGGAACTAAAGGAAAAAAAGAGAGAGAGTAAATTTTTATCCAAGCCGTCATAACGCGCGCGAAGCAGACTTTTTACCCGAGCCTTTGGCAAAACACGAAGGGTTGAGAGCGAGAGAGGGAGAGCTTAAAGAAAGAAGCCGTAGGGAAACGGTATATACACATAAAGTCGCGCAAATTGCTCGTGCTTTACGAGCGCGCTGCTCGTTCGGCGCTCCTCCGACTGTAACGAAAGCTATAGAACTCTGAGTCTTTTCTTCGTTCTCTCGCTTTCTTCCTCTCTCTCTCTCTCTCTGTCTTTCTTTCTCGCTTGGTTTTTTCTTGCTATTGGGTTTCCAGTGTTAAAGATTCTGAATAACTTTGCGAAAAGAGAACGCTGGGATACATTTCGGTAATTTTTGCATAAAGTTGTTTTCGATTTTTTAAGCGAACGAGAGAGAGAGAGAGAGAGAGAGAAAGTAAGAATGAAAAATTTTACCATTATAGTTTTTTTTTGTATTGGTGGTTGTTTGGATCGATCTTGATTAAATAAAAATTTGATCATAATGAAAATTAGGATGGAAGGTTAATCGTTACTCAGGTCGTGTAAGAATTTAAAAACAAGAGATACTATATAACGCAGAGATTAACGCAAATTTTAAATTCTTCTCACGATTTTCAAAAAGAAGCAAAATTTTTAGCTGCGACTCGTTAAGAATTAAGCGCGACTCTAATAAACGCGCTCGGTCAAGAAAAAGAAAAACAAAAAGAGGGAAATAAATGAAAAAAAGTGTCGCTACGTTTAAAGGATACACCAAAGCCTCGGAACTAACTAAATAAATCTCAACGTTTTAACGCAGGCCAAAGAACAAACGTGACTAGAAGTGACGCCTTATCCTTGCACAAAAAATGTGCCAGACTTTATCTCTTCTTGCGATATATATATATATATATATATATATATATATATATATATATATATATATATATATATATATATATATATATATATATATATATATATATATATATATATATATATATATATATATATGTGATTTCGCGGTAATTTTTATGACTACTTTTTAACTTGATTAAATTTAATTATCTAATATCAAAAAGATTAAGCATGCATGAAAAATAATTTAGTATTTTCTTAAGGTCTGCATTAAAAAGTTTTCTTATAATAAATTACATACAAAGCTCTGATCTTATAACCTCTCGAAATAAGTCCACCATCATGCATTCTAATAATAAATACAACGAAACGTTTCGCAACGGTATGAAAAAACCAATCCCTCATTCTAATGCCATCTTCAAAACTCCAACGTACTCGATCACCGGGTGCACGTTTACTCATCAGCAAAAAGCCCCGCGCGAATTCATCAACACCCGCAGCACTTGAGAAATTACATCGTACTCGTAGGGCCCGTGTAATATCGCGCGCGCGCGCAACGGATTCTCTTCTTTCTCGCTCGTTTCTTCGTAACCTCTCGTATGCAGCGATGAAACCGCTTAATCTCTCTTTCTCTCTCTTCTTCTTCGCATGCGAAGAGGAGCTGTATGCAAATACCCATTAACGAGTGAGAGAAAGAGAGCGGCGGAGCATTAGAGAGCCTCGCGTATACGTGTTATGCACGGAAGAGGCTCGAGAAAAGATTTTCCCCTCACGTGACGAAGAATATAACTCGCGGAAGCGCCGCGAATTATACAAGAGAGAAAGAGAGACGTGATCTACCGACTCGATAACGCCGCTAATTTTATTTTCACCTCTGCGTGTGTGAAATAGAAAGAGAAAGAGTTTATTCGTGTACAGGTCGTTTGCATTTTCATACCGTAACGCGAAGAGAAAGAAAAAGAGAAAGAAAAGGAGAGAAAAAGAAAAAATCGTCGCGTGGAGCGAGACGAACGAGTAAACAAGAACGGATGAGGCTCTGCCGGTGGAGTGCCAGCGATGACGTGGTATATGGTTTGAGTCCTCGGTTACGACTGTATTAGTGCGCATGTGTTATTTATGCGCGCGAAGGTAGAAGGGATTGAAAACAACGCACGCGTTGGTACTGGCTATTTATGGAGATCGCGAGAATTGAAAATTATATGACCTTACGGTGAATTTTATATTACTTTTTGTTTAACGTTGCCATATTGTTTTTTTGCACACATATACGATATACAGGTATACGTGGGCCTTATGATAATCCACGGGTTGTTCTTTTCTCGCAGCTGCTCCACCTAATTAAAATCGATAATTCATAGCTCATTGTACACGAGTGCCAGATATGAAACTCTTTAAGCTCTCTTGTACAAGTTCGTTCGAAAGATAACGGCAAATCCATCTGTGAGAAGAGTAATTAAAAGTCGATTGGAAATTTTGATGGCCATTCGAGGTGATCTCTGGTTAATTTCTATCTTCGTGACAAACTGCTCGAATGGAAGGTAATAAGTGGGAACGAATGAACGACGCGATATTCGGTATAAAGCCAAGGTTAATAAGAACTTGTAACATCGATTTGAATATCATTCGAGCTATTATTTTTAACTTGTTGTAATAGCTGCAATATTTAGATTTTCTATTATTAATTTAAAAATTAAACAATTTTAATAACATAATTGTAAATTATTTTGAATAATCCATTCAGTTGCAAAATCCATACCAAACATTCAATGTTTGTAATCAAATTTTTAAATTCATTCAATGTAATGCAAAACGTGCTTATACAATCTGATATATCATTAATTTCGAAAGCCACGAATCCCAGAGAATGTGATCACTAGTAAATTTCCAGTGCATTCTAAACACACAAAAGAAAGAAGACGTAATAAAGAATATCGAATTAAAATCAGAAAAATCGCCCGCAGTTTTCGCAAATCAATCACGATTTAAACCAAATTTAAACATCGTTCTTTCCGCATAAAGAAACTAAAGTAGCTCGCACGATGCGAGCACGTTTAATTAAAATTATGTAATCATCCCAAAAAAGAAAGGAATAAAAGCGCACGGGAAATAGAAGAAAGCCGACACCCACTGCGACGTTATTCTCGCGTTCTCGCGATACGTGTATATTACGCTTTTTGAGGAAAAAAAAAAAAGTAAAGAAAGGAAAAAGGTTCTCGGTTTAAAAAACCGCACTTGCGGTTTATGGTAAACACACGTGTGAAAGATCGAATTATGTAAATACATCGCTCAGGTTCGTGTGTACACGTCATGAGACGTGGTGTTCTTCGCGAATACATAACGCGGATTATTGTCTTTTTTACTTAACTTCCTCTGAGTACGTATTGTTTTTTTTTTTTTTTTTTTTTTTTGCTAGTGAAGAAATGCAAAGTGCTGTAAAAGATAATGTAAATTTTCTTTCTTTGAAGGTTGACGAATGTAAAATTGAAGTTGTGAATTAAATTAAAGTTTATGAATTGTTTTTCTCCGGTTACTATAAGAATCTAATGCTAGATAAATTGTTAAATAAATTTAGCTTTCCACGTGTTACGTATTATGTAAATTATTCCAATAAGCACGTTAACAAGATTAAAATTTTTTTTTTTTAATCGATACCAGCATTTCTAAAGCCTAAAATCCTCTGCGCCAAAAATGTCCTTCTAAATAATAAAAAAAAAAAAATAGAGTTTCCATACAAAATGAGCTATCGTTAACCCAACCCAGCTGTTTAAAATTCGACTCCGTTCTTGTCCATACCCCAAAGGCGCGATAAAGAAGGGGAAGACTTACCGCCGCTACACTTTTGATCCTTTGTCTTTGTTGCGAAACGCGACGAACTTTCTAAACTCCCTAGCTCGTTATTTTTTATTTTTTATTTTTTTTTTCTTTCTTTCCTCCCCACTTTACGCGACGTAGCTGCCGCAAGATCTAACTTAAACGGCGGGATATCTCTTGTTAGCGAGAATTGTAACGAATTGGTTCGCTTGGTATGTATACTCTCAATTCTCAATTATACGTATACGTTTTGCGCGAGTGAGAAAGAAGGAATTTCGCGGCTTTTTATCCTTCTTCTTCTTCAGCCTTTTTCGCCCAATTGACTTTTTCGCGCTCGAGTTTGCACTTTCGCGCGGACATGTGTATATGCACGCGAGGGATCGGCACTCGTTTGTAAGGTGTGCATAATGTATACTTTTCTGAAGCCGGTAATCAATGTTGCTACGGTTAGATAGCCGTAAAGTCTCACAAGTTTTTCGTTACCCGGGATAAGTGTTCTCTCTCGCGCGCGTTTTTAACCAATGCACTTTGTAATTAAATAGGTGTACACATGACGGCGTTTGAATTTCCGAACGATTCTAAATTATGACCGAACCGAACGACGAGTGATTTTATTGAATTTTTAACGCCGAGCTTACGATCCTGTAATGATTCGATTATTAAAAAAGACTGTATCGCGAGCGAACTGTTACGTAATGAGTTCACATTTTATGAAAACGGCTGAACGAAAGTACATAACGTATACGAGTACATGTGTATCTTGAGTATCGAACTCTAGCCTCTGACTTTCTAAATTCTCATAACGTCGTCTTTGGTGTACCTTTTTTCCTTTCGCGTAACCTTATGAATGATCTAATTATCTTCGTACAATAAAACCATTATCAGATCATTTTACTTTCACAATTAGAGATTAGCCATACTTACGTAAACGAAAATCACGCATACGTACAATCGTTCCGTAAGCTACGCCATGTAAAATTAAACAAATATCGCCTATAATCGATATCGCGAATCTTTTATTGCATAAAGTAAATAATTGTATCGAAATTATACAATTTACGTCAGTGATGTAATCGTGAACAAAATTAAAAAAAAAATTAGATCACGATGCATTGGATTATTTATTTCTTTGACGAATACGTTTACAGAAGATATTGGTAAATCTGGCGCAATGTATATACCGCTGAATACGAGTTTGCGGCCTATACAAGGAGCCGAGAATCGATAAACGATACGTAAGCGTAGTTTGACATTCCTTCGTCGTGTAATCATTTTGTCAGTGTTATGCTCACCGAAAGCTTTTCGTCATAATACTATTCGCGAAATTTGTTATACATCGCTCGCCGCTAATTTAACGGTAGGTCTTACAAAATTAACTTTAGACTTGTGGTAGAAAAAAACTTACTTAAAAACATCCGATGATTATTGCGACGCAATTTTTTATATTACTTACGTTTTTGAAAACGCCTGAGAATCCGTATACATTGAATAACCGAAAAGAAAAAGTCATTAATACCGCGAAACTTTAAGCGACACAGAGAGACTCATTTTCTACCTCGAGATACATTAAGCTTGTACAAAAGCAGTCGCATCCAGTTACATGCATATAACGAAGGATCGCAGACGTGGGTACGTCCTACTACTCGCTCGAATTCCTTGCTCTCGCAGCCCATTGCATATACATATATATATATATATAACGAAGCGAGTTCGTTTTTACACTTCCGTTATAGCGTCATTCATCTCCGCTCGGGCGTACATATATACGCGCCGCGATGGAAAATCTAAGCCTTTTCCTCCTCTCCTAAGTTCCGTTAAGTACCAGCGCGCTTTACCTTATAAAAGAGGATGAAGAGCTACTTTATACACGTATATGCATATGCATGCGATAACGTGCAAAGAAGCCTGTCTCGAGAAATTAATGGAGGGTTGAACGAAAAATTTTCGGTCGTAAGAGCTGGTCCACGCGATCCGCTGCGAGAGAAAGAAAGAGAAGTTGGCCTTTGAACTCGGTAACGGTTGTATCGAGTCTGCGCGTTTTAGATCTTTTTTTACTCGTTTTTTTCTACGTTTGCGTATGAATATGAAAAAATGTTGCAAACTCCGTGGAAGTTATTATACGGGCCTTTTGTATAAGGAGATGATTTTGATACATTATTATTGTAATTGATGCGTATGGTAAAAAAACATTAATTTTGTACTTGTAAAATCTCAGGCGATTCCATTATTAAATTCATGTAAATATTTTTATTTCCCACATTTAATAAAGTTTATATTACAATACAACAATAATTGTTAATGGATAAATAAAAATTTCAGTGCATTTACACAGTGTGTCCCATGGAAAACGGAACTTTTTCAAAATAAAGACAAAAACTTAATCTTCCGGCAAATCTCATTTATTTTATTCAAAATAGTCTCCTTCCGCATCAATGCAACGTTTTGCACGATCAATTAACATATCAAATGAGTTTTTGAGGTCATTTTTATCCATTGACTTTAGTATGTCGGTCGTCGCTCTTTGGATGGCCTCTACGTCGGCATAACGTTTTCCTTTCATAGGCAAGTGTAATTTGGAGAACAAGTAGAAGTCGCACGGAGCCAAATCCGGCGAGTACGGTGAATGGTTGATGGTTAAAATGGAATTTTTGATCAAAAAATCCGTGATCAAGTTCGATCGATGAGACGGGGCATTATCATGCAACAAACGCCAGCTCCCTTTTTCACGGTATTGTGGCCGCACACGACGAATACGGCTGAGTAAACGCTTCATAACACCAAGATAAAACACAGCAGTAATCGTTTGACCAGGTGGAACGAATTCACGATGAATAATACCCTTCGAATCGTAGAAACAAATCAACATTGTCTTCACTTTTGACTTTTCAAGACGACTTTTTTTCGGATTGGGCTCGGTTGGGTGCTTCCATTCACTTGACCAAGCACTTTGACGCTTGGTTTCGGGATCATATTAAAAACACCATGTCTCGTCACCAGTCACAATTGAATATTTCAAGTTTGGGACCTTTTTTGACTCTTTAATCAAATCCTTACAATGTTGAATTCGGAGCAATTTTTCGTAGTCGGTCAATTTGTGTGGAACAAAGCGTGCACACACCTTCCGTAGATTCAAATGATCGGTCAAAATGCGATGAATTGAATTTTTGGACATATTCAATTCCATTTCCATGTATCGCAATGAAGATTTTGGCTCATTTTTTATAAATTCACGCACTTTTTCAATGTTACTTTGAGTAACCACGGTATTCGAAGGACCTGGATGTTCGTCGTCCTGAATGTCTTCACGACCTTCCTGGAACCGCTTATACCACTCATACACTCTGGTACGGGATAGACAATTATCGCCATAAACTTGTTTCAGCAAATTATGCGTCTCAGTAAAGGATTTACAGAGTTTAAAACAGAACTTAATATTTGCTCTTTGTTCGAAGTTCATTTTTCGACCGATGCCACAAACACACTGTCACTTTGAGCGCTATATTTTGGTTTCCATTGAACCAAATGTCATAAAATTTTGACAGGATGTCAGTTAAGAATGGACCTTTCCATTCCTAACATCCATCAATAGGTGGCGCCAATATAAATCGATGTTTTGAAAAAGTTCCGTTTTCCATGGGACACACTGTGTATATTATACTCATGATTGTACAGATTTTGTGATCCTTATATTAAAATCTTGGTGAAAATAATTAATTCACTTGATCCTTCACCCATTCGGAAATCTCAATGAACACTTAGAAATTCGTAGCCGTCGCCAATAGCGTCAATTCGAACACCTCAAAGCGATAAACTTGCTCTTTGCTTTACCCTAAATAACGTGCCAAACATTTGCGCATGATTACGATGTGGATAAAACCGTGGATATACATCCGAGATGCAATTACGGCGTCGACGTATACACGAGTACCGAGGCCACGCGTGCACTTCTTCGGTAAGAGCGGAGTGAAGCGCGATTAATATCGAGACATCGAAAGGCTGAGTTTGATTGAATATAGCAAATGCGCGAGGGTTCAAGGTTTGTTTTTTCTTTTTTATTATTTGAACTTATAACGGCCGATTTTTTTGGTTCGAGCTGCGACATAAGGGTAAAAGAATTGAAGATTGTTGGATTCGTTAAGTCATAATTATGTAAATGTTATTTTATAAGAAGTTTTTTTAATCCGTTTCACAATAATTTTATTTAACAATATTAATTAACTTTCTAAATTTTTCAACATAAATTTACTTTTATCGAAGTAAAAAAAAATATGTTAAGAAATGATTATGCTTTTTGAAAGATAAAAGGAAACTGGTTCTTTTATATAAATAAATTTAATTAATTATACATATATGACTACATACAGTATCGCTAATTAAAAAGCTCAGAAAAAAAATATAAAACCGATTCGCCAACTTATCTCTCAGCACCTGTAACGTGAATTTTAAAAATTATTATGATTCTTCAAGAGGCCCAATTAACCGGCCGAAGTACTTTCGTTAAAAAAAAAAAAAAAAAAAAAAAAAAACTTTTTAGCTTTCTTATACCGATAAACCGAAATCCATTAAATTATAAGTCAACCAAAATGTTTTCGTAAAACACGCACATGACCTGTGCACAAGTAAATTTGAAAATTACCCGCTTGCTTTTAACATTTAAATAAACAAAATTTTAAATAAACAAATTCTCGTATCTCTTTAAATATTTAATAAGCAAAGTAGAAGCTGAAATATTATTTTATAATTATAATGGACAATAACAAGTACATACTATGAATCTTTAATAAACTCATCAACTACTTCAATTTGGGAAGTACAATTATAATGCATATAAAACTTTACCGAATTATATCGAGTAAGAAATGCAGAGAGAGAGAGAGAGAGAGAGAGAGAGAGAGATAAAGGTGCGCGAAGTGAAAGTTCGCGAAGATTTCAAGTAAAGTTGAAATAAATATAAAGGACGTAGGGAGATATAACTATCTCGAGTCTTGTCTTATTGTTATTATAATTTTATGATCAAAACTTTAAACTTACTCCGACGAGAATAGTAAGAAAGTTTTGTATCGTTTTTGAAAGAAATTTTTATAGTTATTATATTTTATGCAAGTCATTAGTATTAATTGAAAGCATTGCGCATAGCAGTCAAAAATTAATAAAAATGAAAATATGTTTAATCCGTACTTAAATATAATTTTTAATGAAGTAATAAAAAAATCTTTCAACAAAACGAATAAATCGCTTCCTCGATTATCTCCTAATACAATTTGAATTTCGCGGCGTAATACTGCCAACCGATAAAAATCATCTCACAGCGGGATAAAGCCTTTATTTGACGAGAGTAGTTTAGCGGCTTCCACGTGCGCACGTAATCTATCCGCGAGAAAGCAGGTCACGGAGGTCAAGGATTAATCTGACGTATCGCGCGCGAGAGACGCGAACGTCACGCATCGTCGTCGTCGTCGTCGTCGTCGTCGTCGGCGGCGTTGTCCTTTCGTCGAGATACCCGTAGAATATAAGTATAGACGTAAGCTTGAAAAGGTATGAGTTTCTTTTCTCTGCGCGATGCTACTACGATCAGCTGGTCGAGTTGATCACAATACGCGCATGCGTCGTTGATATACTTACGCCGATGTATGCAGGTGAGTAGAGATTGTAATTTGTTGGCGGGAGGTTTTGAATGAGTTTCTTAACTTAAGTAACGATATAGTTTGACATTAAAATTTTTGTTGAATTTGATGATCGATATAAATTAACGTTACTAAATAGTTCTTTTTTTAATTTATCTGTTAATAAATATAAATTTTGGGTTAATTGATTTTCAAAAATTATATCAATTTATAAAACTATAAAAAAAAATCGAAGCGAAACTTATTATATCGCAAAAGATATCTCAAAGTAGAATCGTTCAATCGTTATATCGATTGTTAAAAGAAAAAGAAAATAAATGATGTGATTAATAAATTTTTTTTTGTGATTAATAAATTAATATATTTTCTCTTTAAAGATAAGAGAAAAAGTATATACAACCGCATTAATAAAAATCCATTGGTATAAATTAACTTCAGCAAATCAACAACTCTCTATCTATCTCTCACAGTTTTGCTTCTTATCTCCTCAGTAGCCGGTAATGAAAAATTAAAGACGCAGCTGAAACAACAGCAACGACGTCGTTAGCTGGCGCGTCACAAGGTCCAACCGCCGCGTCGTCGTCCACCTTGAGAACACATTCGATTGTGTATATATATATATACATATATTCACATGAGAAGGGGTAAACGACAAGATAGCTGTATGCGAACGCGTAAATAGATAGAGATATTGTATTTGTGGGGAATGGTTGTTAGGATGTTTTATCGGGTACCGGTTTTTTGTTATGCTTCGAGAAGAAGGTTAAATAGCGAGTTGAAGTTCACGGAATATTGCTTTATTGAGTTTCTTTGATTGAAAATTAAAACAATATCATTGTTTCTATATTAATTGATTAATTTAATCGTTTTCTTTTCGCTAATTTTCATCAAAAAAACGATGCCCCCGATGACTTATGCTGTTTAAACAAATTTAGATTTGATCGAAATTTCAAACTTGGAGCAACGGTTGATATACCGGTCTACTTATACCACGGAGCAAAACATCGTATTTTTTCTACCCTCGACAATAAAATCTACGTGACGTGGCTTTTAAAATAAATTAACTGCGGGTGCGTCTCTCGATCCCAATTAACGCACCGACGTAAAAAAGAACCATCAGTCTTGAAATTACGTTTGCGTTTAATCGGATAGTCATCTCGACCGAAGACGAAGATGTTTTCATTATTAGCGTGTGATTTATAACTACTCGGTACTCGACCTTGGCTTCCTCCTTACTCCTTTTTATTTCGCCGTCGTTAAAATTACGGCACCGTCGCAATTTTTAACGAGCTTATATAAATTTGACTTTTTATATATAGTAACTTTTGTAAAATTGAAAAAAAAAAAAAAAAAATGTTTACAGCATAACTAAAGAGTTGAAAATGTTTATCGGCTGGTGCGGTTGTCACGACGGACTTTTATGAGATATAAGTATGCGGGTGGAGCTTTTCAAGGCGCTTTGCGTGTTTACTTGCACTTTCAAATTTATGCTTGTAATTGGTAATAAAAAATAATATCTACTGCTGAGTCGTATTTGTTTTTTGCAATATTTAATGTAAAAAAAAAATTTATTTTACGAAGCGTTTGATTTTATTTATATATTGTTAACTTAAATACATTCGAATAATTATTTTAATTTATCAAGCGATTGATTGATTAAGGAGTAAAATTCCAAAGTGACGACGTGTTTAATATACACCTCGTGTTAATTTTTATCCAGGATATTGAACAATGTTAAGTATAATAGATTAGATAATTGATAATAGTGAATGATTTATTATTTTCAAATTTCAATTTAATATTTCAAAGTTAATTTCACAAGTTCGACATAATCGTGCTGATTAACATTTAAAAACTCCTCTGTTTGAAAAGTTTTATAAATATTCGAAACTTTACTTATCACAATAAAATTAAATGAATAATCTTAATTTCAATAAATTAAAATTAACAATAAACCACTGTATCCAAGAACTAAACTAGAATTCACGAAAAGCATAAGAAAAAAGTAACAACGAGTACGAAAGAGATGGACTAAGGAACAAAACAAAAATACAAAAGAAAGCAAAAAACAAGAACAACAAGATGACGTTATCTCCGTGCAACGCGGAAACAAAAGGGCCACACAATGCCTTACATTTTCTCTCTCTCTCTCTCTCTCACTCTCTCTCTCTCTCTCTCCCTCTCTTTCTCTCTGTCTGTCTTTCTGTCCTCGTCCCGTTCTTTCTGTACTCCGAAAGCGGCGCATACCGCGAGAACGCACACGTATAGCTTGCGAGAGAACGCGCGCTTACACGGGCATAAGGACGCGTCGCGCCTTTTTAAAATAAACTCACGCTCTTGCGCGCTCGCTTGCGAAATGTCAAGGTTAGCGGGCTTCCTCTCCCGCGCACACGCTATCCCTTCGGCTACCTTATCGTTACGCGTGTTTACCTTAATGCGTATATATATATATATATATATATATATATATATATATATATATATATATATATATATACACATAAGAACAATGTTGGTCTTATTTGGATAGCGCTTTTTTTCATCATTCTTTTGTTTGTCGCGCTTTGTTTTTCTGTGACACTTAATGGGTGAACTGCAAGACATCAGCCGGAGATAAAATTTGATCACACGAAAGTAAGAGTGAAAAAGAAAAGGAGATGGAGTTATTGAGTTTTTGTTGAGCTCGGATATTAATCGATCTTGTATGTAATGAATGAGCTGATTTTTGCTTCCCGTAGACTTTGATACTCGTGGGTGTAATAGATTCGTTTCCATGTAGAAAAATTTGATCTATGATATTGCTTGATAAGAATGCTCCATAATAATTGAAAGGTATATATTTGCTCAATGCTAATGGATTGAATTGCGACACAGTATTGCGACAATCGTTTAATCGTTTAATAATTTACAAAAATTTATTCTTAATAAATTCGAATGTTCGAAAGTATGAATAGAAAGTAAAAAATGCAAGGTCATATTCTTTTTAACTTATTACATTTCTCAATATAAAAGCCGTTTTATTTACTTTTCATTGATGATTTATTTTATTAGCGCTTTATAATCAATAGTTTACACTCGCAACGTAATATAAACAATAAGTAATGAAGATTTACGATTGTCAATATTCATTATTACATTTTACTTTACAGAATTTCAACAATGACGAGTTTACAGGCAACGATTATTTGTAGAAAAGGTTTGGATATTCAAATGAAGAAAAATCTCGCGAGATTTTACGCAACGAAGAAACAAAAACCGTTATCTTCCGAGGTATACGTATACTAATCTTAATCACCGAGTTAAATTACAATATTATCAACGACAACGAGAGAGAGAGAGAGAGAGAGAGAAGGGGGGGAGGAAAGGGGTAAGAAGGAAAATCAGAAAAAAAATGCAGCGGAACTTATGCATTCATAAGAGATAAATATTGTTAATCGAAAACACCAAGCAACGATAAATTAACAAATACCATAGCATCAAATTCAATTAAACATCTTGATAAATTGAGCGCGACGGGCGCGTGCTTAAAGCAACCAAAATTACCACGTCGCCGTCAACTTACCTTAATATAATGCATCCCGTCATCTCTTTCGGCTCTCGCGAGAGAGATTCCGAGGGATTTTCCACGCGCGCACACGCGAAATAACGGAAACGACTTCGGCGCGCAATGAATCAGCCGAGCGTTGTAGGAGAAATAAACCGCAACTATCCATCGAAAGTTAACGGGCCTTCGAAAAACCGAGGGGTTATTTTTTTCCTAGAGTACGCGCGCGAACGTGAAATCGACGTGCGTGCGTGAGAATCGCGCATGGATAATCGCGACGACGATTTAACGATGATTGCAAGTACCAGCACGATTCTTCGACTAAACGCTCTCGAACTTGTAATCGGATCGATTACGAATTCTGAAGTTTAATTATTTAACTTATTTAAGTTAGGATGATTACGTCGATAAGAAGATAGTGCGTTGCTTTACGAGCGACATCGTCTAACGGTTGAAACGACAAAATTTATTAGGGTATTATGTTTAAACGGATTAAACTTTCAGTATTTTTAGCAAAACTTTTATTAAGAAAATGATTTATCGATAATATTTTCCGCAATGATATATCGGTCGGTATCGATGACCACTTTGCGAGTAACTCATTATTATTCGTTAATTTAAATTCACCGTATCGCACAATTTACTACGAGCTACAAAACGCATAATAAAAAGCTAAAAACGCCATACCTAAAAATAGACATATAAGCGCATATAAAAGCGCTTTTTTCTCTCTCCTCTCGTGGGTAATAAATTACTATAACGAATTAGCGCGCGACGTCGTTTTTGTTCATTGTGAGCGAGAGAAAAAGGGGGGGGGGGAGGTATTGCCATAATTCATCGACGAGAATCGCACAAAGCAGAGGTAGAGGCGAGAGGCGGAAGCGAAAATAATCGACGCCACCTGTCGCGTCTCTTCAAGTTTAGCATATAGCGTCGGAAGAAGACGCGATGTGTCGCGCGTAAACTTCAACCGCGAACGAGGTGAATTATCGCCCCGGCGTGTGCAGCTTTCGCCCGCGTTGATGCCCGCGGAGTTGCTTGTCTGCGCGATTAATTACGTGGAATAATTATACTGATCGGTGTGTTTAATGTTCGCGCGTATACGTTTAATTGATTAAAAAAGGACGGTAAACATTTAAGAAAATTAATTTTTTTATGGTACTGCATAAGCGCAACGTTATGGTTCATTGGGATCAAAATTTTTTCACTCGATCTAGTTAAAACCCATAACACAGAGAGCAAAAAAGAAAAAGATTTAACCGAAGAAATATTGAAAATTCTAAAAAAAAAAAAAAAAAAGAACTAACTCAAAAACTTCTCGCACAGGTGTTAACTTGCTATCTGGAACAAATGGGGGAGCCACCGTGGAGCTCGTATTTCGTGCGTTACGCGGACGTGGTTAACGATCAGCGGGGCATGTCGCACTTCAATTGGCCGGTGGGCTCGAGCAACTACCACGTGCTGCGTACCGGCTGCTTTCCCTACATTAAGTACCACTGCAGCAAGAGGCCGAAGCAAGACCTCAGCTTCGACGACACCTTTTTCAAGGCGATCAAGATCATTAACCTTGGTGCGTTGCGTATGTATGTGTGTGCGCGCGCGCGCATGTGTGTGTGTGTGTGTGTGTGTGTATGGGTCCGAGCATTGTCAGCGTGGGTTACCAGAGAAAGAGAGAAAGGTTCGAAGGAGAGCAAGAGTGAGCTTTAAATTCGTTGCTTAAAAAGTATATATACTCATATTGATTTGTTCTTCTATAAATACTTGGCATTACTATTTTAAGGAAAATGTTTATTTGGTTTAATTTTTTGACATGATTATTTGGTTATTGATGGTAAAAAAAAAAATATGTTATTTTTTGTTTGAAAAACTAGTATATTAATAAATATAAATTCGCCTTAATTTTATGTATATTTATGATACATCGCGATAGCACGAAGTTACATTTTACTTTAAAGATATATATTTATTTAGGTGCAAACTCAATTGATAAGACCAAAAATAAAAGCATTAAAAATACTAAAAGATATAATTTAAAAATTTCTCACAAGGATGAAGTTATCACGCTACTGAAAATTTTAAAAATTTTAATGCGCGCGCACGCACACATGCAATGACTTTCATACTATTGAAAATATCAAATTTAAAATTATCGGCACGACTAGATCTCGAAAAAAATAAGGTATCTCGTTATAATATGCTAATGGGAAATGTGCGTACCGATAAATATCACTTTTCGACTCGGATCGACAATAGATTAAAATTATAATAATAGCTTTAGCGCACCTCTTTGAAATATCTACGCCGAACGAGAAAAGCCAGCGCGTTCGAGGTAAAGTAACGAAAATGAAGAAAACGCGCGTGCGCAGGTAGTGACAAAAACAGGAATAACCGGATATATTCACGCAAACGCTTTTTTTTTTTTTTTTTTTTTTTTATAGATTTACATCACACCTCTACTCTCTTTCTCTCCTTTCCTAAAATTAAAATCTTTATTCGAAATATAACTTCAAAAGTGATTAAGTTTTATTCGTCTTTTTTCTCGACGTCACCTTTAAAAAAAAAAAAAAAAAATAAATGACTTCATACGAAACTGGTAACGCTAATTATTTGGATAATTTTCTCCTTTCCTCACGTTACCTCTTTAAATCCATTTATGCCACATGCTAAGAATATGTATTTTTCAAAAAGGTAAATTTACTTTTTCGACAGCTTGTTCAAAAGATATATCTAACGCAATGAGCACCCTCTAGATTACTCGGAAAGTTCTTGTAAAAACTTATACAATTCGTTACATTTCGATTTTGAAGAGGAAGTCTACTTTTTGCGGCTCGATTCATCCGTGATGGTCGTTAAATTCTATTTCGAATTCTCTCAAGCGTTCCGCGATACGTTTTACGACATCTTTTTCTTTCCTCGTTTTTTTTTTTTTTTTTTTTTTTTTTTCATCTTTTACTTTTCATTTTTCGATTACTTTGACTTATATTAATTCGTTGTAGTTTTTCGCTTCCTTTGAATTTATGTTGATTTTTGCGCTACTTTGGAAAGTTTTCCGATGAATCTTAACGGAATTGACTGTATAACTGATATTACGTATTATCGAAAGAAGTTTATCGTCTTGTGGTAATAAAATATTTAATTTTTTTGATTTAATAAGAAACAAATTTGATTGTTTACGGAGTTGAAAGTGTTAAGTTATTATTATGTAAATAAGTTTAAACCATTATTATGTAAATGAGAATTAGAATAAATTTAAATAAATTTGCAATACATAAAGGCTGTTTATTCATAAGCATATAAGGTATTTTTATGCTAATTTCACCTAACGCTAACTTAATCTGATATAACATTGTACGAGATCACATAGACAGTAAGAACCATGAATGACTAATAAAGGACAAACGTGACATTTTAATCCTGGGTGATTAAGTGCCGCGACTTACTATTTCTTTTTACTCTCCTACTACAATCGTGCTCCTACTATATAATTTTTTTCTCTTTTCTTCAACGTTACAGGTATACCGACCTTGATGTATGGATTAGCGGCGACGCAACTTATTCGGCATTCGGAGATTGTCAAAACACCCAGCGGCGAGGTGACTATCTTTTTTCTTCTGCCCGAAGACAAGGGCTCGCAATATTAACAACGATGAATTAGCTAATAAAATATTTTTACGACGTACTTATGTATAGATAAATAAATGATTTTAAATAGAATGTTTTCTATGCGCAATTAAAATTCTTGAATTTAACCAAATTTTTATATTATACAATACTTTTACTTTCAAATTTTATTGTTATTTAACTAATTAAATTAATAACGTATCAAAATGATCAATAAGGTGTACCTTATAATTAAAATAACCAATTAATTATTCTGTTAAAAAAAAAGTATTCATGTTAAAAGTCAATAAGAATTTCCAGAAAGGTTTGTGCGTTTACAAGATGATGAAAGTCAGCGATGGAAATTGAAACTGTGACTAAAATCCATAATTATTTATATGGTATACGTTACTACCTACCATAAATTATTACAAAATCATTAATCAGAATCGAAAGTGCACAACTTTCACCGTATATAATCCATAAACTGCATGTAATTAACTTTAGTTAGCGTTTTTCATAAAAATCCGTGTCAAATAATTCATCTGGTCGTCGGAATTATTCGACGAAGATCGTCTGTTGACCGAAAAGTAAAATTACAAGTGTAAGTTACGTAAACGGGGCAAGTGAAATTAAAGTAATTAGCGATTGAAGTGATAAGTTAATCTAATTACGCGTAAACTTTTTATCGAATAATGCGATCGTAAAATTATTAAAACTTAACCAAGTTACGTTTTCTATTAAACGACAGATTATTAGATTATAAAAAAAAAAAAAAAAAAAAAAAAAAAACATTTTCTTTGATAAAGTAGATATTTTAAATATTATTATTACATAAATTTCATGGAATAAAATGAAAATAAAAAATCTGTGCAGATAATGTAGTAAAAATCAACTGATAATTACTAATTTAATTAATAGTTGAGTATAAATAAGTGAATTATCAATTTTATTGTTCATTATTTTCAGAAATTAGCTTTCTTACAATGACATACAGTTCGTTGACGGTACAAAAATGTTTACTTCGATAGCCTACATTACACTAATTTAATACTTGTTAAATACCACCGCGAACTAATTACCTAACAGTACATAAATTTTGAAAGGCTGTCATTAATTGAAGGTTAGATTTCATCCACTAATTGTTCGTTTCTACAAAGATTGACGTTTGTTTGGGACATTGTCGGATGACCGGTAATTCACGTTTAACCTTAAAATCACGAACGTGTAATTAAAATTTTTCAAAGTAGGAAAGAAAAGATGACGGCTAGTCAAATATCTTAAGCGGTGACTTTTAACGGTACTCGACGATAATTTACTGGCGAAGATGAAAAGTATAAAATTTTCTGTTTTGGAATACATTAAGATCGCATTTACATGTGTAATTAAACGATTACTTAAGATTAACGCTAATATTGAAGGCATTAAAATTTTCCTGCAATGTTTCTAAAAAATTATAAGATTCCAAAGTCGCAAGGATGACGATATTTACAACCAAATCACGAGATGTTACGAGAGTGTTAACTTGTTAATTTATGTAAACACACTAAATGCTTTTACAGAGTGAGAATTTTAATAGCTTCCGCATTTTTAATTTATGTAAAAAAAAAGAAAAACAACAAGTAAAATGAAGCTGTTGATTAATACAGTGACAGTGACATAACGCGTTACTAAAATCTGATGATTCTACTTTCCGATTTGAAAATTATTTAATTAAATAATCGTCGTATATTTATATAATTATAATTAAAATTCAACAAAATGAATAGATGTAAAGATTATAAACAAGTAAAATTTTTAATTAAGAAAATGAATAACCACTTACCGTTTTAGATGACCTCGACGTCGCGTTTGTCGTTGGACTGGTCCACCTCGCGCAAGCCTAAATATAGATAAAAAAATAAATATAAGATACAGTAAAATATTATGTTTATCATTTGTGTTTTTTAAACGAATTAACTATATTTCTAAGAATAAAATAATACTTATGTTATACACATATATATTTACAATTAATTTTTTTACTGTAATAAAGCCTTGTAAATGGTTTTAATAATAAATCTTTTAATGCAATATGACAAAAATTTACTTGATTTTATCAAAACCTACAAACTGTAAGGTAACATTTTAAGCAAGGTAAAAAGTGATTTTTAAGGAATCCGAACACAGCTGTCATATAACGTGACAAGCAAACGGTGTGTCGAATAATTCGCGGGATTATGCAGCGGAGTTCGCTGTGTGACACAAGTTGAATTTATTAAACTTAAAATACGATGAAGATATGTATCCAAAGATTTTTTTAACTTTTCAATTAGACTTTTTTATTAAAGCTATTGTTTTTATAAAATTTAACAATTGCTTCGAGCTCATTATTTTAATAATTATTTCTATAAGCGATATTAACATTTAACATAGTACAAATCATTCTTTTTTTTTAGATAGAAAAACTATCAAAAATCAAGCTTGAAAACATATTTGACATGACGCAATCTTGAAGCTGCGAAATTCTAGTCACACAAACAAAGGAACAATCACGATTCGAAGTTTATATATACGCGAAGTTCTTTTACCATTTTCCATTTTATATCTCATTTCTACGAAAGAGAGCCCAGCCAATCGGCAAGCGACAATTGTGAAAAACGCTTTCTTTCATCCATTGAGATTTATGTCCGTTGTAAAAAGAGACGCTTCATTGGAAAAGTCAAGCGTGCTGTTTACCTTCGGTGTATTGTGTATATAGCGCCTTGCTATTGCTTTCACCTCGCGAACGCGCTTAATGGATGAATTAGGCATTTCACGTCGATATCCCATTGACTTAAGGTGTCGCCCTTTTATTGTCAGCGTTGCTTATAAATGGCGGGTTTGGTGTATCGTTTTACTTTGATTATTTTTAAAGTAACAAAAATTTATTAAGATTTAAAAGCGGACGTTTGAATAGAGAATGAAATTTCTTTTTATTGAATTTTAAATGCTTTATGACAAAATTCATCATTAATTTATACAATTTTTTTCTTTTTATAAAACAGTATTAGCATTTATTTTACAATACTCGTTATTTACTGTTACCGATGTTAGATAAAAAATAATTCACAAACTTCAGACGATAAAAAACCAAAATTCAAGCACTATCCATTAAATACGGGAAATCCTGACGAGTGCATATGTATATATATGTGTGTATAAAATACATATGATAGCAGGGTCGCACCACATCCTCGCAGCTCATTGAAAATGAGCGGCCGCGGGATCGGGACAATTTACGCGACGCGGAAGCCGATGCAACGGTGCTCTTGTACAGAGCGAGAAAGAGAGTTGGAAAATGCTTCATGCACGCTAGCTTCTCAGGATGTAACGTGCTATTACGGCCATTGAGAGAGCCGGCGATATTTAGTGCGGCTGTAAGCGAACTCGTATTGAGAATAATACAGGGGGAGGAACAGGGGAGAAGCTTAAATCTCTTTCTCTTTTTCTCTCTTTCTTCTTTCTCACTTTTTAATGAAAGGTGCTTATGCTCAATTTATCGGAGAGTTTGGCTTGCGTTAGGAGAAATCTGGAGTGAGTTATATGCCTGGATTGGGATTAATGGTGTCGAGATTTAATGAGGTCATTGGTAGAGAAGCGCGAACTCGAGGGATTTGAATGGAGTAATGACGGTTGTACCGACAATTGATGGTCTTATGATGGATGGTTTTTAGTTGTTATAATGTAATATATTTACAAAAAAAATTCTAATATCGATAAAAATAAACAGGGGTTTACTACGTATAGTTAGAATGTATTTTTACAAAACCACCATCCTTATACATCGCATTAGCAATTTCAAGAAAAGTTTTGAGCAGCATTCACCTATCACTGCAACAAGCTGGTACAACACCAACCGTGGCACCAACCTCCGACATCCTGCTTCATCCTCGACCACACAACAACTACACCGGTTAACCCTCCTCCCGATTACCCAATCAACGGCAGCCTGTTCGATATATATCGCGCGATACCAGTTTATATATATATATATATATATACACGTATACGATGCGCCGCGGCGTCAGCTTCCGCGTTGTCATTTTCACCGATAGGGCGTCTCTCGTCGCCTTCTGCACGGTTTTGTTCCTAGGGTGTAATTGACGTCAGTCACGCCGACGATCGAAAGACTGGAGCCGTATTATAAGGATAAGCGAGGAAAAGTTATACTCCGAGAGTGAAATACGCTCGCAAGAGTAAATTTTCCGCACAGCTTTCTCTTTTGTGGTTGTCTTTTGTCGGAAAAATCGGGGTATGTGTGTATATTTTTATTTATTTATTTATTTTTTTCGTTTATAAATAGATGCGTGACGCTTGTGGCTTGGAAATTTTTATATGTGCTTTCGAAATAATAAAACAAAAACTTTTCGATATTTGTATTCGCTTTTTTAATCTGCTCAAATAAAATGCATTTTTCTGCAATATCATCGATCGATTCACAATCGCATAGACGCGTATACAAACAAATAATAATAAAAACAGTCGTACGCAGTTCTTATTAAATTCAAACAAAGGCCACAAGACAACACAACGCGCTCCAAGCGACACTCAGCCATACGAACCTTCCATTCTTTAAACGTATACGGGGAGAGACGGCGACGTTGACCTTTTTATTAGGCGTTGCACGGCCCGCGTCTTTATTATGCCGCGCGGAACCAAGCGCCGCTACCATACGACGCACGCGAACGGAATGCCCGTGGGAATAGTCGAGCGCGAACGAACGAATGATATAAAAGTCGCCCAGATGACAATCGAACCTATGTTCTGTTGCACTTTAATCGCTTGTTCCCCGTCTTCTTTTATTTATAATTGTCTATCTTTGCACGTTCGCACGTCGATTTTAAGACGAGAGCGCGAATGCGCTAAGAAAGGTAAACAAAAGAATTTCGTTGGAGCTGTGGCTAATAAAAAATAATGTAATTATTGTTAATTAGTAACTCACATCGCTTAATCTTATATACAGTTAACTTAGTTACGCGCAAAATAATTCTATATGCGTGATGCGTAACAGTGGAGTAGCGGTCGCGATGAAGAAAAAGAAAAAGGGAATCGTATCGTATTCACGGTGTATTAAATGAGCGAACGACATTTAATATTGTAAAATAAGATTAGGTTCTCCGGTGACCGGTCTATCGATTTTCTCTTCGGCGGTTTTCCAAGTCAACTTGTCTTCGTTGTCATCGTAATTTTTGCATCTTAATGTATTAAATTAGATGTCGCTAGTTTCATGCCGCGTTCGAATCGTAATGGAAAGCAAGTATTGGTTGAATATATTTATTTTATTTGAAAATATCAAGATTCACGTTCGATAAAAAATGGACTTTCATATATCGTTTCTAATGCCGCATTGGCAAACCATACAAAGGTAATAATTTTAAGAAATAATAAATATAGTCACAAAAATATCCCGAAGACGCCCGACGTCTCAATCAAGATGATTCACGCAAATTTTAAAATCAATATCGTTAACGTTAAGAAAACTACCGAACGTTAATCTGCGCGCGCATTTACTCTTACCCATTTCATCTAATAAAATATTCAAACCGTTCACCCGACGGTAAACTCTTTATGCAAAAAAAAAAAAAAAAAAGAATAAGTTAAACTTAACGAGTTATTCCAAAAGAAGGAAAAAATAAATAGAAACGAGAGCAGCATTAGAATCACTCCGGCTAAGCGTCAGCTCGCGCGCGTTAGAGGCGAGAGACGTTTTACGAGAAGAAAACGAAGAAGAAGAAGTAACGGAGACGACGCCGAGAAGGAGACACGCCATCGGCCGATCCAGTTTGTCCGGACGCTTGCGTCGTCGTGTCATCCTCGCGCGGATAGCCATCGGAGCTAAGAAACTTGTTTATATGGGTAGCCGTGTAATAGAAGGTAAGAGAAGTCGACTCGTAAAGAAAAGGATAAAAGAAATCTTGCGACGCTGAAGATTAATTATGAGTTAAATTTATTTTGTGATGGAGTTTTCAATGGATGATTTGAAAAAGAAAAAAAAAAAAAATGATGCAAAAACTGCGCGTATACTTTGACGTTGAGATTGCGTTAAAATTTTTTAAAAACCATATCCCTTAGAACTTTGTCAATGTTTTTTATCGAAGATGAGAAAAAAAGTTGCGCTAGTTTATTTTTTCTTTATTAGCAGCTCAAATTGTTGAAAATTTATTACGTGATTTTATTGAGTGCCAGCGCGAACAGACTTTTCGTTCAATATTTTTAATACGTAAAGCGCCTACGATCTTGAAATATAAATCTAGTTTTTTTTTTTCACCAGATTCTTCGAAGTAAATATACATTGGCTATTTAAACAAGACACGGAAGAAAATCTCGTTTCGATGCAAAGCTGCCCGATGAAAAAGAAAATCACTAATTTTTTACGATCGTTTGGTCGATGACCCACTCTAAAACTTAGCTAAAGTTAAGCTAATTGACATTAATTACGCAAGATTTAAAAAAAAAAAAAAAAAAAAAAAAAAAGAAATAAACAAGCGCTTTTTTTTCTTCGCGTGCGAATTTCTCACTCGACGCTAAGCACACTTACGCGTCGAATGCGTACTTTGGATTCCTGTTTTATCGGCATTTTAATATTTTATGCTCGTTATTTACATCGCTTATTTAACTCTCAAAAATTTACTTTTATTAATCGTTAATCATTATTCGATTTTATAATGCAAAATTGAATATGATTTGTGATGAAAAATTTTTTATTAAATTAATTAGAAATACCTATTTGTTTTATTAGATCAGAAAATAATCTATATAATTAGATATAATCGCACAATTACAGTTACATACAACATCACTAAAAGTTTACGGAATTGTTTACACATATTTCAAACAACGAAAAACCCCCCCCAAAAAATATTAATTCATATAAAAAGACAAAAATGTCTAACCACATTTTCCTTTTTTTCCTTTCAACAAGGTGTAAATAAATTCTCCTTTGGAATAATTAAAACAAGCACTTAATGGCGAGCTGCTGACTTCATGGAATGTTAAGACAAGGCTTCTTCTGATACTTGTTAAGCGCATCGTCGAGTTAACAAACTCTTACTGTTCGTTTTACTCGCTTCGGATTTTGCAAGCGTGGCTTGCGCTAGAAAATTATTTTAATTCACTTTGAGAACCGATAAGGCTTATCGAACGGTTTTATTGATCCGTTAAATGGAAATAATTTGGATGATTTTACATTTCAAAAACATATGATATTTTTAGTGTAAAAACTGTTACTTTATTTCGTAAACTCATAAATTTATTAGGATTTGATTTTCTTCCGATTTCATTAAAATTTTTTTCTCAATAATAACGTCAATAATTCGACAATTTCATCGAAACCCTATAATTGAGTCGAAGCATATGTTCCAGTTACGTGGCGATTTGTTGTAAAATTGAAAGAGAGAATTTTTAATCCTATACAGAACGGAAATTTACAACGAAGTACTAAAACAACGGTAACCGGTATTCATGCAAATTAGTTTTAAACTTAAGACTGGGTAATACCTGTCTCCTATATCATAATCAATCAAATTCAACTCGAGTAATATAATGCATCGTAGATTATCAATTACCGATGATCTCCGCGACCGTTAATCTATGTAGCACAACTTGAAAATATGATAATTTTGTAAACTGATATGCGTTAAATCAACTTTGATAAGTAGAATTTAGACATAAATTGATGACTAGATAACTGTTATAGTACTTTTAAAAAGTAGACACACACACACATACCTTCTACCGTAGGCATTTTAAGCTCGATATATTTTATACCGAAGGAAATTTGCAATTTACGCTTTACTTTTAAACGTGAGTTTAAAATATTCAAGAGAAACGGTGCGTTTATTCGCGTTATTTTGAGAATAAAAAATGTAAAAAAAAAGTGACATAATACTGATACACTTGGCATAATATAATACCGTAATAACTTTCATCGACCACATATTCCATCCAAATTTCTTCGACATAATACAATCGGGAACGGGATACCTCGAATTCTAGGATTCATCTCATATTCAACGCATTCACGCGAGACATAACCTATAATAAAAAGCAAGGGCCATTCAAGGAGCGCGCATTTTGTAGCAGCGGCACAAAGCACAACAAAACATCGGCGGCTCGTTGGTATTCGCGATAGCGTTCTTCTTCCATTCAGAGCGAACGCGAGAAAGACCGATATTTGCCGTGCACGTGGATACGAATACGAGCCAAAGAGGCGACCGTATAACGATAATGACCCCATGGAAAACCGCGAAGGTGCGTGCGCATGCGCACGCAAACGATCGAATAATTGACAAGACGATATCTCTCGAGTCGAGGATCGCAAAGACCGACCGCAGATTCTCGTCCACGTGTGCGCAGCTTCGAGCGCGTTTTTTCTCTCCGATATGTTTGCGAGAGGAGAAAAATATACCATAACGGAGGTAAAGGAGTTAGCGGTTGCCCCCGGGAGATAGAATTTCTAAGTCTCGGACGTGTGGTTGCGAAATGGGTTGAGTTTTTATTGTTGTTAAAGTTGAACGTGATCGAGTTAACGGATGAGAATGGAAATTTGTTTCTTGTTTTTTCATTTGTAAAGAAAATTTGTTTTTGAAACGTTAGCTTTAAGTTGGGATAAATATAAAAAAGATTTTGAATAACAAAATTAGTAGATAAGAATTGCTTAAAAATTTTGTAATTAAGTATGACTTATTTATAGCTCTTTTCATACGGTGAACACATGTTAATTGAAAAACTAGAAATCGTAATAGTATATATCGTAGTATATATAATTAAATATTGATTTAAACAAGTTGATTATTAGATTGGTAAAAATATAATTATGCAATCAAGGACTTATGAATTGTACGTAAGCATTTATAGATTTTTAAAACATAAACTTTAAACTATTTTTTACACTGCTCTTTATTAAAATTAAAATCTTCCTGAAATCTGATTAGGAAGATAATAAATTTATCGTCGAAACATGCAGCATACAAGAAGCACTAGTAATATTTTCGCTCGAAAATTCATTACACATGAATTTATCCACATTCGTTAGCATTTTTAAAGCAACTCATTAATAGAAGAAATATTATTTTAATATTCCATCTCAAACCCACAAAAATAAAGAAAATAATCAGCAACTCCACAGCTCCCTTTGGACTAAAATTAAACCGTACCGGTTTTCAATATCAACGACGATCCGCGCAAAAAGAAACGACACGAGTGAGATCGGGATCCTCGAACTCATATAAAAGACACGTGATCGAGTTTACGTGCCGGGAGCGGACGATGCTACCAGATAAATCAACTCGTTAACGTAAATTATAAACGCGGCACCGAATTTACAAATGGCGACGATTTAACATCTCCCCCGGGAGTACGCGACGAGTTGCCTCGCACTTTTTTTACTTTTTGATATTACACTCGCTACTCGTATTCCTCGTTTGTTACTTTTTCTTCGTCATTATAACTAATGAGAAATGATTATTGTTATTTACTATTTTGCTCTCAGAGTGTATATGACGTTTTATTTAATGTTTCTGATACGTTGCATAAACAGGTAATTTTTCACCGACATTTTATGCAAAGTTTCTCAAATTAATCCTTGAGATATTTTTTCAAGTCAAAATTATCAATAAAGTTAAAATAAAAAATGAACCTTTATGGGTTTGACGGCTAAGCGAACCATTTATCGTACTTGTGTAAACTTTTGTAATGGTACTTCACATTACACTGAAATAAATAATTTATCTAAGAGATTAACAAGACTTTTCTCTTTACACCCACAATGCGTAACAACTCACTGCATTATCCTTGCTATATGCACTTTATACCGACATCACATCACACTCGATCCTTACCAGCTTATAAAAACTTATAATATGTATTTTTTTTTCCTCTGCAACTTGCACGAAGCGTGTTGCACGACACGCGCAATTAATTTGGCGTACAGGGGCGCGTATTTGCGCGCGCGCTCTCTCTCTCTCTCTTTCTGTCTCTCTCGCTTTTGCATATGCGATTAGCCGAGCCTTCGCTGAATTAGAGATTCTATCTGATCGACCCTATTGCGCGCCGGTATTAAACGCTTCAACAGGTTTTCGCAGAATTATCCCATATACTGGTATGTGTTAGTAAGCGCGTGTTCGTACACCGATATTTATGTGCTCAGTAAACGGGTATGTGTGTACCTACGATTGTGTACGCGTGTGCATGTATTCTATGTATGTCGAAGAAAAGCGGGGGAGGTACGGATAAAGTGAATGGAAAAGGTGTGGATGATTTATTCAAAAAGCGAGCGATAGTAACACCGTTAGAGAGGATTATATTGAAAAATGAATATTTTAAAAGTTGCTTTGTTTTAGAATTTTATATGAAAAACGATTGTTTATGTCTTTTTTTATCAGAGAAAGGAATTTTTAATTCGTGAAATCTAATTTTGTATTTCTTCAATTAAAATACATCCTTAAAAATACATAGAAAATAATAATGATTATTCGTAAACATTTACATCAACTAAAAGCGTTAATATAAATTACAAGAACTTCGAATAAATACTCGTACGATCCATTATTTCGTATCGATGCGCGATACATTAATAATACACGTCAGGACAATGTAAAGCGCGAAACATTTAAATCGAAAAGACATTTCGATCTTTATTTTCACAATTACCCTTTATCCAGCCAATAATGAAATATAATTAAATTCGCCAGATCGATAAAGCAATATCCTTATCCGAATATAAAAGCGTTAAGATCGATCGTTAAAAAAGTGAATCAGTACTCGCGCCCATAATTTTCTCTCCCACCTTTACTCTCCTCTCCGTCTTTCAATTAAATACTTAAATGCGAGCTTATAAATAGCACAAGACTCCAGCGATAATAATGCAAATTAACTAAGACAAGATCGAGATGAACGTTCCGCGAGCGCGCTGGCTATCCACGAAAGTCGCCCGTCCATGGACGAATCGATCTTATAAGTTTTTTTCTCTCTCTCTCTCTCTCTCTCTCTCTTTGAGAAGAAGGAAAAGAGTAGATAAAGCAAGGGTGAATGTGAGTGCGTATACGAATGCATGAAGACGCGTACACAATCTCCGATAATTGTACATCCCTCGATAAGCATCGCTAGCCTCGTCCATCAATTCGCTCCCTGCACACTTGATCTCTTTCGTAATATTTCTTTGGCCGGAGAAGATGAGATGAACGCGAAGTGCTATATCGATTTAAGCTTTGTACGATGGGATTCGACGCAGTAAATGTATTATTGTTGTTGTTATTGTTTTGAAGGGTGATCTTGTGTTTGTTATGAGATTATTAGGCAAATTCTATTGGTAAAATATTAACTAATATGGTAACTTTTGTACTGTGTTTATTTGAAATTTCATGGATAGAAATTGCGATTTAAATTTTTAATAAAATTAAAAAAAAAAACGAATATTTGAAAAATTGATAAAAACGGATGCAACTTTAATACAATAATGTATAGTACATTAATGTAAATTGGAATACTAAATTATGAAACTAACCTTTAAATTTGACAAGACCGTTACTACAATATCTCATCCAATTATCACTTTTTTTTAGACAAATAAAAATCAATTTATTTATTTCTTAAGACTAATTGCCTTAATATATTACCAACAATTAAACCTATAACTGGTGCTAGTGTTTTGATAAAATGTTTTTCCAACACCTAACGAGTACATCAACACGATAAAAAAAAAATCTCACGTGCATTTACATAAAAACGCGACAACCATTCAAAATCGCGATCGTTTCATTAATCGCGTCCGCGCAACAAGAGCACAATCTTATCCAGCCGACAAAAAGAGATAGAAGTAAAGAAGGTAGACATCGTTGTGTTATTGTCGCAAAGGTGTCCGCTGAAAGATCGGCTATCCGAAGCACGCCTTTTTTTATCGATCATTCCGCGCTTCTCGGTAACACGTGTATTATGTGTATATGTGTGAGTGTTCCAGGTAACCTTACCTCAAGTACAAACTCATCGATGAGAGGAAAAAAGATAAGAGAGCGAGTTGATGTTTTGCGTTTCCACATGGCCGTCTAATGAGGAGATTTCGCTTTTTTGTTTCTTTATTGTCTTACCGGCGTGACGTGCGGCGCGATTTTTCGACATTGAATTTTTGTTCAATGATAGTAGAAAAGTAGAAATAACATTAATAAATTTAAGGATTAACAAATGATAAAAATATATTATCAAAATTATACTTTGATTACGGATGAACAAATTGTAAAACAAACAGCATAGTCGTTGCAGGATTATTTGTAAAATTGTATAGAATCATTAAGCACAATCTTACCAATTTAATTACATTTCCAATGATCGATCAGAAACTGTAGTCTCAGTGGATTTCTCGACAACAAAATTTTAAAGCTATACTCGACATGCCATTATTCAGTGCGTCATAAAATTCAAAAGCTACTTTTCAATCTAGTTCAACGCGAATCCAGAATTGAGATTGTAGATCGCGATCAAGGAAGTGCCGGAAGATTAGAAGAGTTTACATACCGAACGCACGCTCATTAGTTGCACTATCCGAGGTTTGCTGAACTCGAAAAAGTTCCATTATCTGTATTAGAACTCTAACTACTTGGACACTTCTAGGCCGGGATAATTGCGGCAATTAGACCAGGCAACTACCAGCATTACAAGATGAATCGAGAAGTTCGTATCTCTGATAACTACCCAGTCCATCTTCGTTTGAAAGCTTCGGAAGTCTTAAATGAAAGGAACTATTTCGAATCGATGTACGAGGAATTGTAGACGTTTGGAATTGTTTCTTTTATTTTCCACAATGAAATTAAATGTCTCGACAACAAAAAGTAAAATAAAATTAAAGCTTAAATATATAGCGATTTTAAGGGGTTATACGCAGTTAGAATTTTCAAAAAATCGATTTTTTTTTTTGCATTTTCGGAATGTACATATATTTAAGTATATTTAAACGCGTTTTTCTCAAAACGGTATTTTCAAAGTCGGTGATCTCGATTTCTCAGAAATGTCTCAACCAATCAGTCTCAAATTTTTACACAATCTTCTTAGATATATTCCTCAGGTATTGAACGAAGGAATAAGATTTAAAAAAATTATTACTATTTTCTTTTAACTATTTGGAGCGAAAATTTCAGTCAAAAACGAAAATTTTTTTTCAAATAGATGCCATTTTGTCAAAAATCAAAATTTTTATTATTCCTTCGTTCAATACCTGTATTAATCTATCCTCTAAAAAAATCCACCATATTTTTTGATTTCAGATAATCCAAACCGCCGAAATGGAGATCACCGCCAAGCGCCTTTTTTTGGAGGTCGTTCGGGACATCATCTACAGGAGCGGTGTACATCAATATTTGTACATGATCGACGCGCTATTGAATTGTTAAAAGTTGGCTCTATTTGAATTACCATCACTTGTAATTGATAATTAAAAACTGATTGTATAAAAAATTCATAAAAAAACGTCTTTTTTGAGCCTCGCAACTGCGTATAACCCCTTAATTTAAAACTACACGGAGAAATATATTTATGAAAAAAAATGCACATTCTCTGCATGAAAATACACGTAAAATTATTTATGCACGCAAAGAGCAATAAAATAATAATACAAATGAATTTTAAAAGACGACGCGGAAGACGAGTAATTGCAAATTTAAACTTCACTTTTCTTTGCGTCGAAGTTTAATTTCCCGCAAAATCCGAAACTTGAACCGCGATATAACATATTTCTAACGTCTGAGCGTCGCGCAACGACGCTTATCTACCTTCTTATGAAAAAAAGCAAATAATGCAACACGTTTATTACTCGATAATAAAGTTACCTTCTCGCTGACTCGCACACACTCCATCGTTTTCTTACCGCTTCTCGCGTGTGTCATGTATCGTAAAAAGCGCGTTCGCGTGTCTAGCTTTCCTCCAACTTTCGCGTTTGCATGCAGAGCTGCTTCTTTGATACATCGTACAGTGTACGAGTATATGTACGGTTTGAAGATTACCGCGAGCTTTGATTGCTTGGGTTGCTTAATTTGAATATAATGAGCGAGACTTTGCATGTGTCTTGCATGTGTTTTTTGTGACAGGTGTGCTTTTAAATTAAGCTCTCGGACAATTTCGAAAGATAGCTGGGTATGGCTTGCTTATATGCGTAAGTTATTTTAATCGCTGATTAATCGAATTTTTATTAGTGGATTAATGAAGTTACCAATTTAAAAGTCATTAAGAAATTGTTCGAATAAAATAAATTGAACGTTTTTTATTTCGCGCTTGTATTCTTTTTGTAATTTTTAGATTTTTAGTGTTACATTAAAAGAAAATTTAATTACTATAAGTCAAACGATAATAAACAAATTACGAGTAAGTTTTTATTATTTATTATCTCGAATCGCCTAATTAAAATAAGCGTCGTATTAATTTAACCGTCTTTTTATATCTATTGGTCAATGTATCACAAATTATTCATAACTCTAAATGTTATAGTGCTTTATTAAAAGTCATCATTTAATCGATTTTTTAACAACGTGTAAAACTCGCGTTTCCCTATAAATACTTAATACATGTATATCGCGTAAACCAGAACTACCTAACTAACGCTTATTAGAGACACCATTTAAAGAGTCGTATGTTAAGTGAATGTAAGACTGTCGTGAAAATATGTTTTACGCTACCATTTTTTTTTCTATATTATGTACCTATGTATCAAATGTTTTTTTTTTTCTATCCATGTGTACACCTGCTTCTTTATATTCAGTATTATTCGTGCAACATTCTTTCGTTTTTTTTCTTCGATTAAGGATCTCGGTTATCATAAAAAATAAGTCTTCTCTAATTTCGTTTCAAGATGCTTCTTAAAGTAAAAGATTAAATTGAAATTTAATACACAGCTTATTGCTATTTTTGATAATATTAACCTGTTTTAGCTACTTCAATACGTAACAAACCTGTCACAGTAACTTTTTACTCGTTGTATAATAACTTAATTAGCCGCTTCGTATCAAAAGCATTACATTAAATTTTCAGCTTTTTTCAGGTAGCTTTCACAAAACGTTAAAATAGCGATTTACCTTTACCATACTTTAATGCAGCATTGATATTGTTATCAGCTTTTACATTAATCTCTTTTCACGTGTAAAAAGAAAAATGCATATTCAATTAAATTTTACCACCAAGCGCCTGCAAAAAAAAGTTCAGCTGTCCGTCACAATAGATCTAAAAAACGATAAAAAGAATCATAGACAGCTATAAATCCATCAAAAAAGAGCAACCTTTTCACTTCATTATTCAACACCTCTACTTTTCCAACGGTGTATCATCAATCTCGTCTTCCTCCTCTCTTCGCGAAGCTTACATCCCGGTAACAACACAACAACACGCCAAAACAAAAAAAAAAACCAAACTCTGTACAAAGGTTATCCCCCCTTTTAAAAGGGTTCCATCATCGCGCGTGCAGGTACAACGCGTGTATACGTGCGCGCGTGGAACGGGTTATTAAAATAGCACGTGGCGCACGCGGCGATTATGCGCGAGCGGTGTAATCGCGCGCGAAAGGCTAATTCAACGTGTCAGGTGTTGAGATAGAAAGAAAGAGAGAACTTCTACATGTACAAGCGACCCCGTGGATTTAGAGGTTAGGCAAGGAAATTCTTTCGAGGGTCATGATGTATCCGTACGTGACGATATATTGCGTACGTTTGAGCTGCGCATTAGAGGGGAGCTCTTTTTTTTTAAATTTGTTTTTTTTTTTTCTTTTACTCGTGAAAGGAAAACATTCGTATCAAAAACATTAATTTTCAAGTGATATAACATAATGACATGTGCTTTTAGATACCAAGTATCGATAACGAAATACGAGTACTAATACAACGAGCGTAATTTAAAACCTTTTATAAAAAAAAATATTGAATATTGTAGCTAGAAAAGTGTACGTAATCCTAGGCTTTATATCGTATGTAAAAGTCACTATTACAGAAAATGAATAGCATTACGAAATTCAATGTAAACCAAAGGATTATTGCAAAAAAAAAAAAAAAAGTTATGATTATAGGTACGATTTTATAGACTTTATTCTACTCTCCAAAACAACGATTAATCATTTTTACAAAATTAATGATTGCAATATCTAAAACATAAGAAAGTAACCGCTACCGAAAAATATTTCCCACTGCAATTATCGTTTATCAATCCACGAAAAATATAATAGAAAAAAAATATCTGTTGAATGGAATATAGCAACTTAATCTTTCGAGATTTGAATCTTTAGCTACTTGTGTAACGAGCACCGGCAATTATTACAATCAACAGACATATACTCCACATTAGATCATAAGTGGTTTATCGCCGGCACCCGAGAGCTATCCACACGCCGAAGAAAGTAGCAACGCCTACGTTGCCGCGGTAATAAGCTGAAGAGGCCGCATATACATATACAACCTATGTATATATATATATATATATATATATATATATATATATATATATATATATATATATATATATATATATATATATATATATGTATGTATCTAAACGTGTTTTATTCCATCACCGTTATAGACTATATACACGTTGTCGTCACGTTCGAGCGTTGTCGCGTTGTCTTGAACGAAAACTACATTCCGAGTGTTGAAACAGGAAATCGCTTGTTCGATCGGATGTATGTACATCTCAGACGCGATAGAAATAATTTATCAATCGATTGACTGTTCATTTTTTCTTCATTAAATCTTTTAATAGAAATGAGATCGTATCTTTTTATATCTGATATGTATGTGAATTAGCCAATGCGATATTGTATTCTACATGATGAATAAATTATTTGTTTTTTCTTTTAAATACAGCATTTATACGCAAATGGTACATGTGATCAATAACTTTTTTGTCAACATGAATTTTTCATTTAAATAAATAAGCCAAACATTAGTTTTTATGTCTTTTATAATGACAACACAAAACTAGTTTCAAACTCTTGTACAAACGGAGCACAAAAATGTTTCAGATGTTTCTTTCACCGGTTAGTTCTCTTTATTATTCTAGGATTTAGTGTACACCTACGCAAAAAATATTCGTCTAATTATATAATATTTATATTCATTCTTATTCCGCCTATTATTTATTCTACAGGCTTTCTATCGGTACTTACGAGCATGTAAATCATCTCTGATAATTTAGCGTTGAATACAATTGAAGAAATGGATAAATTTAATCCTAATATATTCATAAATTGTAGTTCTTACAAAATTATATTCATTGGTCATGAGCATCATCTCTTTATAAACATAAGAAAAAAAACCTATGTGTTTCAAGATGATTTATGTATAGATATTTTCAAAAACAATAAATGAGTGTACTACTTGTGTACTTTCTGCAATAAGAGCTGAATTCGAGGTTGAACAATATAAAAATTGATTAAAATTGCCAAGTTTCTTTTTACTTAAAAAATTTAACTGACGCATTCGAAAGTGCTTCGCTTTGTATCTAGAAACTTTAAGAAATATTACAAACAATATATTAATCTGGAATTCCAAAAAGATTTTAAAGAAGCGAATCAATTTTAACAAAAATAATTACTAATATATCGGAAAGATAATTTTAGAAATAATTTTTTTTTTTTTTGCGCTTATTTTTACTTTCATATATTAGATTTATTTTCAAATTAAAGGTGTATTTTGTTCCAATATAGTATCGCGTCTTAATGCGATCAAAACTTACTAAATATATATTTTTAAGAAGTATTAAATAACTAATTAAAATTAATTGCCAATTAAAGCTTCTTAAAGTAAATATATGAGTTTGATATTGATTTTTAATATTAATTAAAGAGAATAAATTTTACAATGCATTAAGTGAAAGACTGTTGAAATGATATAATATTACTTGTTTTAAAATAAATTTTCAATAGTATGTAAAATCATTTTCTAATCCTTAATCAATTCATTTTATTTCAACGATCTAACCAATCATAGTAACAACCGAATTCCATCTCTTTTTACAATATATATCTATAGAACTCGACATATCGCACGGCTTATTCTCATGGTTATACAACCGGCAGCCAAAATACCACAGCGTGTATAAACATTCCATTTCCATCGCACGTAATACAAATACCAAGATACTCTCTCACGAAGGAGATACAGATCAGCACCAAGAGCGACTCCCGTACGCCGCGGCAATTATAACGAGAACGCTACATGTATGTATGTATATATATATATATATATATATATTTATTTATTTATTTATATGTATCTCCATCTCTTTTTACTTCTAGTCTCGATCATAAACATTATAGGGCTCTTATCTTTGCGAGCGAGAAAGACGAACGCCCACGAAGCTGTGTTAAAAGAGACGGGCGTGTCCGCGACTACCGTTACTCGCCGTTGTTGTCCAAGACATCGCCGTCGTCCTCGTCGTTTCATTGTTGAGAAAGAAAGAGCCTTTTAAAGCGCCAACACCGTAGCTCTACCTTGTCTAATCGGAAATACGCGAAAGAAAGATGGACGGGTGCTTATCAAAGGCGTGGCTATTTAGATGCTATGAGAGAAACGGGATTTTGCTCTTTATAAGATTGGGCCGAGGACACGATGCGATACGGTCGACTTGATTAAAGATGTACGAACTGATGGTAATCCTGTAATTTAGTCCGGTTTGCTTTTTTATAAGTATACGTGAGATTAATTATTTTGTAACAATTGATTCATAAAATGTGCACGAGGAGAAAAACTTTTAATTTATAAGTAGACCAATTCTCTTGTAATTTGATTATATATATATTTCAAAGAAATATATTTTTTAAATCCAGTAAAATATGCAGATACTTAAAGTATGTTAAAGTATTGTATTTATGTACAAGTGCAAAAACTAAATGATCTGTTAAGAAATAAGAATTTACGATTGTGAAAAAAAAAATTGCGATCGAGAGTTAGCTTTTACAATGAGTAAAGAAAATTAAAGATAAATATTACCGATGTAAAGTTTTACTACGATACTAATGAAAAACTGAAACTTTTATGCGAAATTGAAAGGAAAAGCGTAAATCACCTTTAATTATAATTATTGCATTTTGTACGCACAATGTACAGTTATACAAAAACTATACATGACTCCAATGTATAGTTTTTGCACATAACTGATTTATGGTATAACTGACTCAATATATTTTTATATTACGTACTAAATCTAGAAAGAAAATAAAATATGAGTTGTTAATTAGGTGAATTCCGATAATGTTGTAACAATTATCATAATGAATATTCGTTTTGTTGTTTGTGACTTATAAATATTATAAAACAATAAAAAAGTAGTTTATGCTTTAACACCAAATTTGTTACATTATAATAGCAATTAATTATAAATATATTTATTACGTCACACGATTAATAATTTCACTAATGCAGTAAATATGTAAATATTCAAAAATCCTTAATCCTACAAATACTCTTTTATGCCCAATATAATAGAAAATCAATAACCTTTAAAAAATTAAGGGATACACGTGGACTTAATTAGTCGTCTGCAAATTGCCAAATTATCAAGACATTCATCTTGGACCATTTAAGGTTCGTACACCAAGAGGTATAACGGAAGCACACGAATCAGCCATTATGAAGGTCTAATGGAATCGCTATCGGTTTTTCGTTTCCCGTGATGGAAGTAGTTGCATTATCGGAGAGTCGATGATAATGTTGCCTCGACTGCTGTGTTTTAACTTGCGACTAAGTGAAAAATGTGTGACTCTTTTATCGAGCAAAAAAGAAAGTTTAATTTACCGGAAAAGAGTTGATTTTTTTTCTTTAATAAAATGAAAAATAAAATACTTTACTTGAATTTAAAATTTTTTTCAATCGTTATTTTGTCTATCTTATTACCATATACATTTAGATATTTGGCAAATCCGTGGGCAAATAACAATTCATCGCTTACAATGTTTCGATATTTCAATAATAGAAATTACATCAAAAACTGAGGTCAGTGATTACTTCCTCATACAGACGAGATTACGATAATAACGATAAATCAACGTAGGGTCGCATTAAGACTGCGTGTTCGACATATCCGTCCTGTTAAAAATTTGCATGTATTATCCTTACGTATTCGAGTGCGTTTATTCGCAGATGTATATGTGCAATCAGTTCGAGCCGTGCCTATTTTAATTCCCTGAACACGCATTTCATTACTTTCTCTCTCTCTCTCTCTCTCTCTCATTTTCTCCATGTGCACATGTGTACATAACGTACATGTATAAGAAGTACTTTTTGTTTTTGTGTGTACGTATATGAAGTTCGAAAAAATCGAGCGACTCCCGTTATTTAAAAGTTAGCTATGTTATGTTCGCACTAAACATTTAACGACGTTAGCAGCGCAAGGTTAATCTGATTCGCAGGCGACTAATTGCGATCCAATGTCCGTAGAGAGAGAGGCGCAGTGTTGTCTCTCGAGTGCCCAAGCGGGAATGTCGACACTCTGTTGGATTGGCTATGCAAAATTATAATTTGGAATTAGCGCCGTCTACTGTTTGTTCGTGTACGTGCGAGAGCTCGATGCATGAATCATTTTTCCGGTGCTATGTAATGTATTAATAGTTTGATTAAATGCTAATTGAAATAAAACAATTTATTTTTTCAATTAGAACATCTAATATTCTATATAAAATAAACTTTCTTTAAATGAGAATCTTTAATGCTTTTATTTAAAATAACTTTTAGTGCCTTGATTCAAGATTCTTGGAACTCAATTCTTGGAACAAAACTTAAGGCTAAATAATAGGAGACGGTTATAAAAATTATCATTAATAAAATTTAACCACTGCGAAATGTGTGCCAATCATTACATCACTTTGTTCTGCAACATCTACGCGCATTTTAGCGCATAAGCGATTCCAGTATGTAAAACATCCGACAGGTGACGAAGTGGCGCAATCGCAATACCCACAGTCGCTGTAGCGCCTCGAGGTAAAGAGTCACTTCCGCGCTTTGTCGCGACAAAACCCTACTTTCACGAGATCTCAATCCACGACAGGTCATTAATACGTTGTTTTATGCGGGTTTACGTACAGACGTTTAGCAGTAAAAGCTGATGAAACTTCAAGAGCTAAGTGCCATGAGCTGATACGCTTTCGCTTGTGATCGATTTCATTCATGCATGAATTTATGTATAAAATACATGCGTATATCTACGTTATAGTGTAGATCCAAACAATGCATCGAGAGATGCTTGTGATATCTCTCTCTCTCTCGGTCTCTTGAAATAGAGTCACTTTTAATATTCGATGGGAAATCTTTAAATATGTGAAAGACAAAGTGTTTCGGTACTGATAATTTAATTTCTGTTGAATAAAATTATTCAACAATACTTTTCACCATTTTTTTTTTTTTTTAAATTAAGCCTCTCAAATAGTGCATTCCAAATATACTACTTTTTTTGGATGTATAGAAAGAATGGTAAATAACTGTTAAAAACGGAAGCAATTCAAACTTGAGTAAAAAATCTTTTACTGCAACATGTATACGAAAGAAGATGCGATTACGCTTATTGACGAAGGACCAGAGATCTAAAAAAGAGAAAGCTCGAAGTATTTATTACTAATGGGTTTAGTTACAGGGCGTGGACGAATGCAACACTCCTAACTAAATACTTTGGCGCTATCGAATCGAATAGACAAAACGACGACTATGCAGCCGAGCTAGCCGTAGATGGACACTTAAATTGCGCAATTCTTTGCCCAGTTTAATACACGTGATCAAGAAACGACCAAATTGCCATCGCTTTTTATGCGTCATCTCGTTGTTCCATGCGTACGATCTCTCTCTCTCTCTCTCTCGCTCTTTCTATCTTGTACAAATGTGTGTAGTTAATCCTTCGATATTTTATTTTTAACGATAGCCTTTAGGCAGCAAAACGTGAGCATTAGATTACAATCGGTCATGCACTTAAATTTTTTCCACGGATTATTAATAAGGTGCCACTCTGACCGTACAGTTTTTAATTCGGCGCTGAAACATGTTTTATTTAATGACAGATTATTTCTTTTACCAGATGCTAGCTTAATTATGCAGTACTACTGAATACTGTTTCGTGAGTGGTTAATTAAAGTAAATGACTAATCGCTCCTTCGTTTCGAAATTTTATTTTTTGTTACGGTTTCGTTATCTATAGATAATTTTTTATTGACTAATCGGTAAGTTTAATTAATAATATTTTTCAGCGCGTAAAAAATATCTTCGCTTAAATAACAACGGTTATTTATTTCTTAAAAAGGGAAGCTAAGAAGCTTTTCATTAAAGTTCAATGCTTATCAAGCATATAAATTAATTTTTCCAATTTTATCGTATTTCAACGACTACTGAAGTCGTAATACCTTTTACATTATAAATCTTGGAAAATGTAAAAATCAACTTGGACCAACAAATTTATCACCATGTTAATTACGTATTTTAATTTAATGAACGCGCGCTAGCGATTATTATTACTCTTATTTTTTTTTTTTTTTTTTATATATGCTTCACGCTACCGCAATCTAAATAAATTAAGTTCCTCCATTGAATCCAACTTTGAGAAAATATCGCGCGCATACTCAACGTCGCCTGCGCGCTGATAAAATAAAGTATATTAAATCAACCTCGCGTACTTTATGCATGCATATGTACACTAAGAGCGAGGGTATAACCTTATCGCGTCTATATAAAATGAAACTTTAATTTTCTCCAGCACGCTACTCCCATCTACACAATGGTTATGTAAACGAATTCTCACGTTATCACTTGGCCGAGGTATATTTGATCTTATGCTGCTCTTGAGGTAATAATAATACATTTCTCACGATGGAGGTCAGTCTCGTTTCAATTGAACTTAACTTAAGTTAACGCCTATAGGTCGACTTGTTTATATGCACATCCACAAAATGTCCGTTTCAAGGAATTCCCCGGACTTTGTCTATGCGCAAATTGTAAATCACCCGTATATTAAACGCGGAGTGAATTTATTCGCGGCACGTATACATATGCGCATACCCAGTGCCGCATTCCATTTCACTTTGTTCCCTCTCTCTCTCTCTCTCTCTCTCTCTCTCTCTCTTCTAATGTACTCTTTTCGTGGTCGTGGTGCATGCGCGCCGAGACAATGCGGCTTAGACAATGTATCGGAAGAGAACATCTCTCGGAGTTGTTTCTACAAAAAATAAGGCGTTAACACTGACTGTTATAACTATATAACTATACACTTGCTTTCGCTCGGATCGCAATACGAGATTATCTCGGTATCATCTAAATTTGAAAACACGATGTTTAAATGTTTAAAAGCGAGTCACGTGTAATTTAAAATAATACTGTCTTGTTTTTCATCGAGCGACTTGTATATCGCTATTAAATAACCGTAGCAAAAGCCTTAAAATTTTTTATTAAAAAAGTAACGGAGTCCCGATAAATTCTTGCAATATCATTAAACGTTAAAAATCTTTGCCCACTTCCCCATTTGTCTTGTTAAGTCACAGACTCACAGAATTGTTCTCGGCTTATCCCTCTGCACTGTAATAGTTTTCCAAGTCCCTTCGTGATATATAGTATATATTCTATATATGCAAATCACTAACGCCATGATATATTCATATGCACATACATCACTAGTCCCCGGTGACCGTATAACGCGATTTAACGTACGCACGTAGTGCTTGAATTTAAAAAAAAATCGCGATTTACTTAAATATGTATGTGAGGTTGTTATGTGATAGATAACATTAGAGGTGACTGATCTTGTTTTTTTCCTTTTTTATCTTGCGGTGCATATATTGAAAGGATTGTAGAAAAATTTCTCGCATAATCTGTGCTAAATAATAAGAGAATATCGTTTGCGAATGCGAAATAAAATTTTAGGAATTAAATTGTAAAAAATTTAAACTTTATAATGAATATTATTCAGATAAATTGTAGTTATTTTCATCAAAAGACTTTACACGATACTAAAAGTCATAATTCAATATCTTCGACAAAATTATAACTTCCCATCGACGCACGATCAACTAAAAAATAAGTAAACGGAAATACAGTCATTATAAGAAGAACTTAAATCGATTGAACTTTCTTTTAAACATCCAAATATCCTTGTAGAATATTACAAACTTTCAAGACCGATAATAAAAATTTTCTAAAAAACAGACAAAACCTGCTGCTGGATCGCGTGTTACAGCCAAGAAAAGGAAACCTTCGTTATAATCCATATGACACATCAGACCGAAACTTTCATTTCGACTATACTTCCGGTGCCCGGCGAGCGAAACGAGTTTTCGTACATGTATAAGAAATAAATCGATCGATCGTTTGCTTGTAAAAGAGAAAGAGAAAGAGGAAGAGAGAGAGAGAGAAAGAGAGAGGAAAGAAAACGAACTGGAGACACCGCGGGAATATATTCCAACGCGAGCTACGATACTCGTCACCGGCCCCACGACAATCTTCATTAATATCATTTGTCACGCGATTTAGTCCAAACTGCTGCTGCTGTACCGGTGGCTCTCCCACGAGAGAGAATGAGAGAAAGAGAGAGAGACAAAGAGAGTCGATTTATGTAACCCGTCGATGTCGTTGCGTGCATGTGCGAGAGTGAGCGTACAGTTGCGACTAAAAGTAAATGTGTCGGAGAAATGATATCAACGATGACGAAATTGTGATGTTATTATTGGTGAAAAGTTGGTAAGATTATTAAAGTGAAAAAAAATGTAAAGGAGTCGCGGTTAGTTTAAGATGGTTGGTGAAGAAATAATCGATTATATGATTTTTCATAAAAAATGAAATTTTATGTAACTTTTAGAGTGTGAAATTACGCAAAGTTAAATGAACGATAACAAAAAATTTCCTTTAATTACATACACATATATTTACTTGTTTTACTTAAAGCAAATATCCAATCTAATTCAACCTCTGTTTAATTCTAAAGTTGTTGAAAAAAACAAAGCTTCTCAGGTAATAACGAAAATAAAATCTTCTACAACAGAATGATTTTTATCATTTGCACATCCCTTTTAAATGCCCTTTGAAACTTCCCAAAGAAAAAAAGACAAATATCCGTTCTACCTCGTCACACACCTGTTCTCATGACGAATCCCGTCGCTCGCATTGAAAACTTTCGACACCAACTGTATACAACTCGCGCATCGAGCACAACGGCGCCCGCGTCGACTTCATGGTAATTGGGTCGCGTTCAATGCGAAAGAGCCTCGTCCACTCTCTCTCTCTCTCTCTCTCTCTCTCGCGCGCGCGCGCGCGCGCACGTATACACACGTGTAAGTATGCATATATCGTTATTCGTTCGGGAGGTTCACGTGAGAATTTCGCACGCATCCGCGGATGCTTTCTCGCGCGCGATGTACTATATAGTATACATATAACCCCGATGAGAGTTTTACTTGAGACTCGCGAGTATTTGTCCCTTGCGTCATTGATTTTATTTGATGACGAGGATGGATAAGAATACGAGTGCGATTTTATGATGAGATTTTTTTGTGTTTATTGTTTTTTCTTTTTTTTTTTTTAGTTTTGAATAAAACGATAGCTTTAAATCTATTGTTTTAGTCTCGTTTAGTGATTGATTGTGTAATTAAGCGAGATGAAATTTTTAACGTTTACGAAAACAATAAAACGTTTTGAGCGAAATAATATATTTTTTTTCTTATGTGTACCATAAAAATTGTTCCGTATTTAATAATTTATTTTTATTCTAAATTAAAAGATAAATAAATATAACAATTCGTATAAATTATAATAAATGTGATGTATATAATCAAAGTTGTTAATTGCAATTAATTACGCATAAGATTCTACAAAAGGCATTTTAATATTTACATTCGCATACTGATATTATGAAATCATTTTTGTACAAAAATCTCTAATTAAACGAAAACACGAATTCAACGAATAAGAGGAAATCAACTATGATTTGCTATAATATTCTTTCTATATTCTAATATAAACATGAGTACAATTTCTATATATAAAGCAAAATACGTCATCTGCGCGAAGAGAATCAAATTTCCAAGGTTAGGTTATGACGAGAAAAGTTTGATGGTTAAAAAAGTTTATAAAATGTTGCTTGTTTATCAATGAAATTTGCAAATCAGTAAAACTTTAAGTGCAACTTGAAAAGTGAAATTCGCTAAATAAAAAAATTAAAATAATATGAATCTATATATATCAATGTATACTTAATAAATAATAGACAATGTAAACTTAATAATGGACATTAAATGTTACAAGAATAGTTATTAAATTAAAAAGTATTGGTTGCAGTACAATTGGCAACGTAATAAAAAGTTTAAATAAAACATGGTATGAAATAAAACAAAATAAAAACGAAATAAACTATATTTTTTTTTAATTATAATGTCCCTTAAAAATTAACGATTATTCTTTTCCAATTTTACCTTCATATAATTATGATATTCGTATTGAAAATTGTTAATAAGCGATAAAAATCTGCCGTTTTATTATTAATAAAAAACGTAATCGTTGCACTCATAATTTTCAATCCCGCCGTATTTCTGGGACAAGAGAAAGTATCTCCCCAGAGTATACATACATTTTTTTTGTAATTCGCGTTATAAAGTTTCTTTACGCACGTCGGATAATTTCGGTGATACTATAATCCACAAAAGAATAATTTCCGCTACAAAGCGCTTTCTATTCTTTCGTTTGTTTTGCGATAAAAAATTTCGCCCTCGAATATAATTTATTTTTACTCTATTTATAAAACGCAGAGATAAAGTGTCATAAAATCGTATAAAATGTTTAAAAGCCACGGAACGTTTTGACAATAACACGATTAAGCAGTAAGAAAAAATAATTTTGTTTTAAAAATTTATAACGTTTTTTATAATTTTAAACAATAAACATTTTCATAACTATTAAATAAATAACAAAATTCACAAATATTGAATATGATATAGTTCATAAAATTCATTTCAATGCAGCAATCAAATAGGTATAACAAAGATATGATAATCAATAAATCTATTTTTAATTTAACAATCACATCAAAAATATAACTGAACTTCTCAATCGTGTATCCACATACATAACAGCAACGTAAAATGGGTACGCGTAAAAATAGCACCAAATTCAACTCTCGCTCACACAGGTGCGTTACGCGCTGTCAAAACGACAGACGACATAATCACGCGCTTGTTAAAAATTACGTCGGCCAAGTGGACAACTCGAGCCATATATATCTCGCTGCCTAACTACAGCCACGTAGAGTATTTTAGAGAAAGAGAGAGAGAGAGAAAGAGAGAGAGAAGAGAGAAAAATTTAAACGCGTCGCGCGAGATCTAGCTCAATTTCGCAAGGGACGACGAAAAATGTGTCGCTCGAAACGGCGCGCGTCAAGCGCGCGGTGAATAAAATTTTTCTGAAGCTCAAAATCGAAGTGAATTCGGTTAAAATAATCTGTGTATATATATATATATATACATGAAATAAGAGAGTGAAAGAGAGAGAGAGAGAAAATAAGAGAAAAGTGGGCCGGCGACTTTTTAATGCATCGAGCGCGTGTCGACTTTTTTATCATTTTTCGTTTCCATGAGTTCGGTCGAGAAAATTATAAGGGCTATATGGGTCGTAAAGTTGGCGAACGAGTTTATCGGGCAGCTCTCTTAAGTTTTACGTAATTAGATAAAAAATTGTTTTATTTGTTAGTTTTTATCGATAAAATTAATGATAATTACGCTGAGAACTTTGTGAATTGCTTCGTTTAGCAGATAGAGCGTGTTATTTAAATGTGGCTTTGGTGACTTCGTCTCTTTTCAAATAATAATATTGTTTAATAATTTAAAAATTATGCAAAGATAAAGTAAATGAAAATTTAATAAAAAATAGTAACACACATTTATTAGCATCACTTTTTAAAAATTTTGAATTAAATAATCAGTTATGTTATTTATGGTAATTAAAGATTTCGACCAAAATTATATTTAAATTTTTCAAAAAGACAACTGAACGCACACTTACAATCGTTAAAACTGTTGAAGAATCACCACTTTCCGTGGCATAAATAAAAATTACCGCGGTATCTTCCAAAACGCATTTGAATCGTAAAGTTTTCAGGACTGAAAAATGAAATTGGACTTAATAGGCTTTTTATTTCGCAACATAAGTAATATCCTGCTGGGACTTTAATCCGTTTAGATAAAATTTGTAAGTTTGCAACAAAGTTTCGTTTAATTGACTGCAATAAATTCATTTAAGAAGCTATTAAAATCAGACGCCGCGAGAGCTGAAAATATTTTCTCGATTTGATAGAGGATAAGATATTCAAAATGCTGTATGAGCCTTAATTTTTAACTGACAGTAATAAATGTTATGTATCATAGAGAAAGCACTAACTGGAAAATTATTCATTAGCATAATATGATGTATTCGTTAGCTATGCGTATACTTATCGTGGAAAACCAACTTTTGAAGTAAAGACAATTTAAAATGAAATTTACGAAAGTTTATTGTGTTTGGAAAAATTTTAAACTCGTTAATAAATTATAAATAACGTTTAAAACGTTATTAAAGCACAAATTAGTTAATGCAAATTGATGGGATGCGAATCATTAAAAAACAATTAATAATTTTTTGTGCAATTCACAAAAAGAATAATGAACATTTCTAATAAATACCTTTCAATTAATCTAAAAAGCACATCTAAGTCATCATTAAATAAAAGGTGCGAAACTTAGCAGAGATTCAAATCAGCCGTGCGCGGAACAAAACGGTAAATTACGCACACATGGCTCTCATCAAAATTCTATCACGTAATAGCCGACGGCATTTTTTGATGCTTGTCTATAGATATACAAACTTCGCCGAGACGCGATGGATTTAATCGACCACCGATACTTGTGACTCTGATGATGGATCGACTCGACACTCGAGAGTTTTTCTATTTTTTTTATTTTCATAGCGAGAGGTGATAAGAGTTAGTTTTTTTGGTGTTCTTGGAAGAAAAAAATTTGATATTGAGATTTTTTATATTCAGTCGTTATTGACGATTTAGCTTTGCTTTAGATATGCAAAGTCGATAATGAATAAATAATTTTACAAAGCACTTTATTGCAATGATTATATAAATAAAATTTAACGATCGAACTTTACTGGAATTAATATTTTGCAATTGAAGAATAATTACGTAAAGATTTATATAAAATTCAATTAAATTAACCTACATAAGAAAATTTATGTTTAATTTCCAATCGATTTATCATTACTTCAATTAATTATCAATAATAACACCGATATTTTACTATTAACGTATTAACAAAATTGAAAATGCTAAAAATAACAATGATCCACGAGCACTTTCATATTCCCGGCCACGAATCACCGTTAAAAAACATTTACATTTTCATCTGGACAGTTTAATGAATTGATCGAATGTTTAAAGGATAATGATGTACATCACGGTTTTTTTTTGCCGTTTGTCCGCTTTACGTCATTCATTATGACGATTAGACAAGCGATGAATTCGAACGCTTGAAAGAGATTTTTACTGATTTTTATAAACCAAACTTTTTTAAATTGACGTCGCTTTGATTTATGAGTTTATTTATTTATCGATATGTTTGAGTGGCTCTCTAATTTGTTTTTAAATTAAAACATTTACGTAATAAGTTAACAATTGAAATCTGCACCAATATATAATTAACTTATAAACATCAATTGTGAAATTAATTAAATACTTTATTTTTTTTTAAATGAAATAAAAAATAATTTTAATTCGATAAAATAAGTTTTAGATACCGAAGTAAACTTACCGAAACTGTCAAATTAATTTAAATATAAATGTACTGAGAACTTAATAAGCAAAGTATGCTTACGTACCTGAAACAAAAAATAAAATTTATGTAGTTGCTTGAAATTAAAGCATTTATATTTAATAACACATCATAAAAAAAAAAAAAAAAAAAAAAAAAAAATAGCAAAATATATAACGATATATTTATCGACTAAATTTGAAAAACAATTTGAATAATCATAAAATCATTTCTCAATCGGAAGCATTTATCAGATAAAATCAACTTTCACATTCTTTGTATTTTAAAATCTATACACTGTTGTTAAGAAAAACTTAATAATGTTACCCAATATTAACTGTTGCGACAAACATGTAGTTATTTAAATCATTATAGACATGAATATTCAAACAAGATATGTATGCATCTCATTACCATATATCAACGTGAAATGAAAAAAATATTAAAAATTTAGAGATAGTAGCAGTTGCTCAATTTATTTTATTTTTTGTACAATTGATAAAAATAATAAAATAAAATAAATAGAAAAAATTTTATGTCTAAATTCGCATATAAAAAATAATATCAACTTTTAATTAAAACAATATTTACGCGTTTCGAAAGGAAAGCATCGTATGACATCTTCCGGCTGTTAGCGTTAAACAAAAATCCACGCGTGAATAAGACAATAATGACGAGTGTTTGAATTTCCATTATTTATTTCACGGTTAAATTGAAATCAGATATCGCACAACGGATGCGAATAAAGTCGGCGTAAAGAGTTTTCAACTCGGTATAAAGTTTCGCTCGAAGATATCGAGTGAATGCGCACCGCGGCGAAACGTACAGAGTTCCGGTGTTAAGATGAACAAAAAACGAACGAAGATGAAACAGATCGTCGGGCCATTAAAGATTAGAAGAAAAAAAAAAAAAATCGATCGATAAAATACTACAGCGGGCGATTATTTTACCTTTCTCTCACTATACATCGACACCGTTTTTCAGACATGTTTACCGTTCTTTTTTTGTTCAATTTAAAAAAACGGTGTAACGGTTATTTGAGTATTCTTTGGTTATGAATTAATAAATAAATTAACACCATTACTCATGACGAATGAACTTTAATTATTTGTAGAATTTGTATAGGACTATACACAATAAAACTTAAATTGCATTCAATCGATAATTATTACTAATCGATGGATTTTATTTCGACGCAACTTGTAATATAATAATAAAATCCATCAAATATTTCCTTAAATTTGATGAAATAAAAATAGGATAAATAAATCACATGATTATCACGATATTTTACACATAATTCAAAATAATTAACATTCGCTTAATGAACTATAATTTGCCACTATATACTACTCGAATCTCTATATATATTTCCAAAGAGGGAAAGAGGGATAGAGTTGAAAAAAAACGTTGAAATTCACGTACATATATACCGCTGCACACGTATATATCCTGAAAGTGCGCGTATTCCATTAAGCGAGTGCACGAGCGCAATAATTAATAATTCGCGCATGTGAGGCCAACAGGTTTCGTAGAAGGAAACGTTTCTCTCAGCGCGCGACTCGAGCTCGCAACAGAAACGTGAGCCGCTCGCGCGCGCGCGCGAATATGGAAGATTTCGTAGGTACGGTGTTCAGTTCTTAAATAAAAATACCTCAAATTAAATGTTGCGAAACTTGCGAAACGTTTTGTACGTAACGATAAGAAGTTTCTTAATTTTTTCTTCCCGATTGTTACACTTTTATGATGTTTATCTTTCATTGTATTATTTGCAATAATTCTTAAAAAGGAAGGCGAATTTTGTCAATTTCAAGTAAAAATTTAAAGTTAAAAAAGAAAAATGTTAAAACCTTTCTAATTCAAAAAGTAAAAAAAATAATAAAAATTGCAAGTCTTCAAAATATTTAAATCCCTCTTTAATAAAGTAGCGTCTCGAAATCTCAGCGTGTAACTCTTCATATGCACCTGCATCCACCTGTACAAACGCGACGAGTCAATCATCGAAATGCAAGACACGAGCGCACGAGAAGAGTCCTCCTCGTTGAAAAGTTTTTCGCGCGATGCGCTTCCGCCTCCTCCTCCTCCTTCTTTATTCGCTCCGAGCTTTCTGACGTGCCGCCGTCGCGTCTTTGCGACGTGTCTGCATGTATACATTATACGTACGTAAATCGGACGAGCGCACGGAGAAAAAGAAAGAGAAAGAGAGAGAGAGAGAGAGAGAGAGAGAAAGAGAGAGAAGAAAAGAGAAGGATGGACGACGGAAGTTTTGCGAGAACTCCGCGACGTCGTCGTACGTTCCTGTAAGCGAGCATTAAATCAATCGCGAGGCGCACGCGGCAAGATAAAAGAAGGAAAGAAAGTCGAGTTGCTCTTTTGGCTATTTTTTTTTTCTTTGGTTAGTTTAAAGGTTACCGAAGATTTATAGATGTTTGGGGGTTTGTTCAAGTGGAAACATTGAAGTTTCGGAAATATAAGATGTTTTTGTGGAGAGTTCGTTTGCACTTAAACCATTTCCTACAAGAAATTGGAGCAATTTATAAACCAATGATAATTTAAATATCGTCAAATAGCGTGAAATATTAAATTTGATTTTCGTACACAAGGATTTAATTCTTTGACATTCGATGGTACTTAGAAGTATACCGATGTATTTAAAATTCAATAAGGCACAAAATTATTTTAATGTATGGTTTATTGATAATTTGTTAATGTTTAAAAAATAATAATAATAAAACCTTAACTTTTAAGTACATAGTTATGATAGAAAACAAACGATAAATATTGAAAAGTTTTTTTCAAGTATTACAGTAAAATGAAAGTAAATATTTTCACCGTCAGCAAAGGAACGTAAAAATATCCGGAGTAAAATACTATAATAAAAAATCTCGTGTCGCATGCGCAAAGCACTTATCGAATAAAAACCGTTAAAATCGTTGCTCGCTCGCTCGCTTGCGCGCGTCGCACGAAAAATTCTCATCGGTATTCATGCGCGTCTCGCGTATTCCTGTTTTTTTACGGATCGAAAGAGGCGTGTGCCTTTTTCGTGATCGTCTCCGTCTGCCGACGATTCTCCGATTTTCGGTAATACGGCGAAATTCGGCGTACGGATGATTAACGTTAATCTGCTAATTGGTCGATTGGTAGGCGAAATGGCCACCGTTTCAACGTCGATGCATCTTTAATGTGGTAGCTTGTGAACTATATTGTGTATTGGGTTTGTGTAAAAACGAAGAAGACGACGGCAACCTTTTTTTTTTTTTTTGACGTTAGGTTAACGGGTTTTCGCGTATGTGTGCGTACGAGATTCGTTATTTTTTTTTTTTTTATCTTTTTTTTTTTTTTACCTTCTACACTTATTCTTTATCTTTTTAACTTTGTTTGCTCATTAATTATGCACAATTTCAAAAAAGGATTTTTCTCTAAAATATTGAGATTTTACATAATAGATTGAAAGTTAGAAACGTGTTAAAGTAAAGTCTTTTACCGTACCATAAATTATAACGGTGAGCGTTACTTTATTTTAGAAAATATTTTATTCAACATTTCAACGATTATTATTTATATTAAAATTGTTGCGCTACAATATTGCGAAAAAAATATTGGAATTCTTTTAATTCCAAGCAATCGTGGATAAAAATATTTGTTAAAAATGTTAAAATTTTTTTATTTTTTAACAAAAAAGTAGCAGCAATTTTTTTTTCCATGTAAATATGGTAATGAAACTTGTCAATCGGAAAAATGTAATGAAAATTTATTTACCTAGCAATGTCAAGATTATTATGCGCTCAAGTACAGAATCATCGACGGAAAACACTTTCGTCAATAATAAAGCTGCAATAAGAACCAAATTAAACGTTCAATTTTAAAGTTTTCAATTAAAATCAAAATTAATTAATTTCTATTATAATTAAAATCTTTCACATTAATTAAGAAAATATTCAAACTAAATTTATATAAATTTAAAAATTCGGACACAAAAAGGTAATAAACGTAAAAAACATTAAAAATATTCGTTAACGTCAAAAAATAAAAATAAACGAAAGCGACTTCTTTTTAATGGTACATATTCCGCGAAAAGAGATGCATTCATTAAAGTAATATTAAAGCAACATCGCTCGAAAACCATTAGATCTCCCGCGAGCAAACATTGAACGACGGATAAACTTTGTTAAGAATAAAAGAAAATAAAAGAGCAAAAGAAAAAAAAGTCAAACGATCGTGCAAACTCTCGCGGTACTCGCGCTCGCGCGCGCGCGCCCGTTTCGTTTCCGGGACAGCAGCGAGCTGTATGTACGCAGATATACACACAATAATTTCTCCGTCTAAATGCAAATGCAAGCGCATAGAGACAGTCTTTTTAATTTTTTCTTTTTTCGTTTATCATATACACGTATATATAGATACGCTCGTGCGTATGCACGTATATGCCTATAATGAACACGAAAAGCAGCGGCTTATTTGATTATTTTCTCTCTTGCTCTCGCGTATACGCGTTCACGTGTAATTACACAGCCCGAACTCGATAAAGCCCTCGCGCGAATATTTCTCGCGACCGCGCTTTTCATTTTTGCAGAGAAAGAGAGAGAGAGAGAGAGAGAGAAATTTCCTTTTGGGAATGAAATTTGTACAAGATGTATGAGAATCGGTCGGCGAATGATCGATGAATATATTTAGTCCGTCGTTAAAGGTTTGATTGCTTTTATTATAAATGAGACTGGGCTTTATAACAAAAATTAGATATAAAGTTTTGCATGGAGGCTGGATGACTTGACATTTTTTTAAATAAATTTTACATAATTTTAAGCGATTCTTCAATTTTTTAAGCGACGCACAAAAAGCCTATTCATCTTTAAATTTCCGCGTTTTCACTCTTTAATTTCACACGTGATTTGCGCGTGTGATCGGCGTCAGTTTGAGTTATTAGCGAGATGCTGTTTCCATCCAAGAATTCAAAGTAACTAACGCCGCGTCCTAAAGTATATTTTCAAATAGAAAGGTGTAATATTCAAGGCAATTACATTTAAAGTTTTATAAAATTTAATGCAATTTTAATTTAACAAAATCAGCAAATAAAAAGTTTCCTTTTACAACAAATTCATATTGATATTTAAAAAAATTTAATCATCCGATATCTCCAGTCGAAACTACCCATCTCCTCTCCAAATTTACCTCGTTTCCATTTTTACATCGCTTTCGACTCCTATCTCTTTCTTCTAATTCAGCGAGTTCACAGCTGGCGTTCACAGCTCTACGACGCAGCGACGATTCTCCACGGTAACGAGTCTATTACGTCAGGTAGACACCAACGTCGTCGATCTTCCCATTACTCGCGTGCGGTAACCGAAATCGAGAAACGATAAACAACGCGAGACGATCAAATATTTCTTGAGAAAATTACAGTTGTTGTGATTCGAGTAGAGAAGAGACGATTTAACGAGAACGAGATCGGGAGATATTTATATTCGATGCTGTAATGAGAATTTAACGAAGTGTTTTGAAGGAAAGCAAAATGTGTGACATTTTATTTTGAGCATCGAAGATTTATGCGAATCGATTGGAAATTAAATTCTGTTATAAAGTTGAAAGGATTTATTTGGAAACTTTCTTTTGCGCGATTTAGCGAAAGAGTTTTCAATTAATAATGATAACGTTTTATGTGATTTCGCATAGATTTTCATTTTTATGAAACTATAAGCTACATATTGAAAAAGTTTTTGTTACTTTTGAATTTACTAAAGTAAAAATTAATCAAAAACATTATATATACGTATCCTTTGAAATAATCGTTACTCTGTACGCTTACCAAATCTGAAAATTCTTTCAAAATAATAATCTGCCTATTATACAATTATACCTTGTTCTATAATAATAATAATAATCTCAGTCACGGTTAAAAGTTTAAAAAAAAAAAATCTACAAACGTGAGAAAAGTCAAGCCAAAGTCCCACGTAAAATCTCGTAAGCAAAAGAAAATGAAAGAAAGATCGGTGTGTGTGTGTGTGTGTACATTGTGCGTCGACGAAAGGACGCGCGGATACCGGACGCCTTCGAAGATTAATGTCCACGTGGTTTCGTCGCGATGACAGGTGCAGGTTTGAATACTTCTCGCGATGACAGGATAAACTTGATTCACGATCTACGCCCCGATTGTTAAAGCGTCGATGCTCTCATGATTTAAACTTTATGATCGCTGCGATGAAATTAAAGTTTTTGGTGTACATATTTAATGTGATAATTGTATTTTGATTTTCATTTGAAGTAAAACTGAGGTAATTCTTTATTTAAAATAATATTTTTTCAATTTTTGCAAACTCAAACTTTCATTTTTCCTAAATTCCTTTATTATAATAATTGGATTACGTTATAGGCACGAGCGTGAACTAGAGCTTAATTATTATACGTTTCCGTGCACAAGATGAAAATCCTCGGATACGTGTACACCGACGCAGAATACAAAAGCTGTATACGCATCACAACACAAATAGCGAGAGAACGAATGAGAAGAAGAAGAGCGCTTACCGTCTACGCGTATACCCACGTCTATACGCACGAGCAAGTGGTTCTACGGACTCACGTACATACACATATAAGGTCTTTGCACTCAGGTATAGAAAAGAACGTGAGAGGAGGGGAAAGGAGAGTACAGACGCTCAGCGTGTATCGCGCCATTAGTCGCGCGAACAGCGCACCTGGCTTTGCTACCTGCGCCTCTTTCTCTTTCGCTTCGAATCGTCTGATTCTCTCTTTTTTTTTTTTTTCTTTCCGCAGATGCGACTCGGCTTGTGTACTTCTAGCGATTTATAAATCGTGTGTTGGGGCTTAAGATTTGTCGCAGGGATGCAGGGATGTATCTATATTGATCGGTTGCTGCGTCGTTATGTCTCGTGCATCTGGTGTGTGCGTTTGTTAATAGCTCCTGCACGAAAAGAATTTCTTAGATATGTTGATGAACAAGTGTTTACCTTAGAAGTCTCGAATTTTTCATTTCGATTTTACTTTTCAAAGATACTTTTTAATGGATAAATGTTTCTTTTAAAAAAATAGTTTTATAGTTTAATATTGTAAAATAATAAATATAAAATTGTTTTTTTTTAAAAATTAGAATAAGACAAATTCATTCTGGAAGAGAAAAAGAAGAACATTTTTAAAACATAGCATTTAATAATTTATAAAAATTTTTTAAAATTAAATTTATCGAAATCAATAAAGATTAATAGAATAAGAAACTACTTTATACACTGATAGACTAGAAAGTAGAATTTCAAGTTTTCTTAAAATCTAAAAATAAAACTTCTCGTTGCCGCTGAAAAATACAACATCAAGAAAAGAATTTCAAATTAATAGTATTTTCATGCAATGATTAAAATTCAAGATAAAAAATAAAAAAAGTAAGCGTTCGTCGTCGCTCTTTTCGTATCTCGTTTCCCCGCAAACTTATTTACACACAGACACCGAAAGTTTTAATACTATTCCGCGGTGATTACCAAAACTTTTCCTCGACGGTCTGCGCCTGGAATAAATTCGATTGTCGTAACTTATTAACGTCTGTTATAAAAGTTGTCGAATCTTGCCTTACGCAAAGCTGAAATTTTAAATTGGCCCAACAAACATTTACGCAATCGATCAAAATCGATCCTTTCTCTCTCTCAATCTCTCTCTCTCTCTCTCTCTCTCTCTCTCCTTCGCTCCTTTTTCATTTGTCGTATTGGTTGGCATCCAGTATACGTAATCACGAAAATTCATCGATTATGCAAGCGAAGTTGACCTACCTCTTTTTACACAAGTTCGTATAAATATATGCGACAACGATGATATAATTACAAATTAACAGTTAATGTAGCGCATTGATTACTTTATAAAAGTTCAAAAAATTATTTCTCTGCAAAAACCAATAAGCTATATTCACTGAATTTAAAAATTATAAACTTCTCAATGCTTTGAACTTTACCATTAACCGCAAAGTTATTGTTAAGACGATCACAATTGTATCAAAACAAATGTATCGTTACGCCAGCGCTGCCTCGACCAAGATTAAAGAAAACAGAAAGAGTATCTATATGGTACGCCGTATCAAGACGCTGAATCGCTTCCTGCATTTTTTTCTCACCGTATCTAATTCACGAGCTATATCTTTTTGTATTAAAATGTATATAAATAAAGCGCCGCGCGTGTGTACATGTGAACTCACCCGTAATCCACAAGTTTACGCGCGTGTACATACCTTTCGTTCTTTTTCTCCGATAAAACTAACTTATTCGCTCTTTTAACGCTTAAAATATATTTAATCGAAAACGATATATACCTACACGTATCGTTGCCGAACTATTTAATACTTTATATATACTTCACCGCTTTTTATCATTTTCCCGACAATACGGCGAGTCACCTCTACGTGTCTCGAAGTGCGTATACATCTATAAGCGACATTCGTTTCCCAAACGAGCTAACGTGCACGCATACGGGATGAAAAGCAAGCGGAAATTCCGGGCATTGTGTGGGGAAAGCAAGGTAACGGAGGGCACGACGCCTTTCAGACGCTACCGTCTTTCGATTCTTCTACTTTTGTACGCGTATTATATGAAAAGCGAGAAGTTGTCTTTTCGGGGAAGAGAAAAACGAAAAGAAAGAGCCGAAAAGTCTGTCTCTATTCAGTCGGTACTTTTTTTCTTTTTTTTTTACTAAGAAATAGTAATATAGTTTGGTGGAATTGCGTCGCGTGAGAACAATACAAAGCGTCGGATTTTACTGTGGGTGAGAGGAGAACATTTTTTATTTTATTTTATTATTATTTTATTTTATTTTTTTTTTTTTTTTTTTTTTTTTTTAATTTATTGTTACTCAAATCCAGAGAGCGAAAGTGAGGAAGTAAACTTGTTCGAATAACGTGTTCTTTTATTTTTGACTGAACTACTATAGGCGACTTTTTATTTTGAATCAAGTATTCAGTTGGAAATGGAAAGTGTACTTATTTTAAGGAATTTTTGCCGTTCCCGTTTTAATTCTACACCTTAATGAGAATAAATCTCGAAAAAGTTGATAAATTTTTCAGAGCCGATCCAATTTTTTTTCTTAATCTACTCATCCATTTATAAATTAAAGAGCTAAGTTTAAATTGCTAAGAAGTTTAAGAGCAGTAGGGTAAATAGGCGTTACATTGCTGTATCATTTTTTTCATATTTTATTTAAGCTCGACAAAAAGTAAAAATTATAACAAAATCTTTGCCGTAGGCCATAAAAGCGCGGATATTACGAAGCAGTATCAAAATAGCAGCGCAGTCAACGATGACACCGAAGATTATTCCCCAGCAAGATCGGCAGAGCCATAGCAAGAGCCAGAGAGCTGTACGAATGCCGCTCGTTAAAAATAATCGTAAATCCGCATTACGCGCAAAGCGAGCTCATGCGAACGGTGTATAATCGTCGAAACCGCTCGAGGTTTAATCAGTCGCGTGCACGCATTGTAGGTACCAGGTTCTCCTCGTAATTTCAATTAAAGCGCTCTAGCTTGCTGTAAAGCGTCTCTCTCTCTCTCTCTCTCTCTCTCATTCGCTGAACTAGCTCGGCGTAATCCGATTCATAAGCGTCGCCGCTGCCGCATGTAATAATCCGCTCGTGTGCACGCCGTGCGAGCGTCACGAAGAGGATCGCCGCCGCGAGACCGTTTCTGGTTATACCGACAGCGCCATCTGCCGGCTCTAACTTTCCACGGTTATTGGCTGCGAACTTCACTCGACAGTTGCGTTTAACCGTCGAAATTCAAGTGGATAAAAAAATTGAATGATAAAACTATTTATTACAATAACTTTTACAAGGTTGAAAATTAGAACACGCGATGAACATTTTTATAAACCATATAATCAATGTTTTAAAAACGTTAAATTAACTCTGCTAAAAATAATCGATTAAAATTAATTAAAACCGATCAAAATGTATTAGAATCGATTAAATTTAAATCGATTTTAACAATTTCTAATCGGTTTTAATAAGTTTTGCTCGAATATTTTTAGCAGGGAATGTTCGAACTATCTTGCTTGTTGACATACTTAAGAATAGTTAACAATGCGCTGTTTTTATTTCGATACTATCTTTTATTTTTATAATGAAATTATCGAAATACTATCTCAATACATTGTAATTTTAACGACTATCGCATGTTAATTTATTATTCTGTGCTCACATTTGAATATATAAATAATAACATTTTATTTTCACATCAATGCTATCTTAGCTTGAGTCCTCAGGCTTGCATTGAATTCAATACGTTTATTCACATAAAAATATTCAACACTTGATCGAAACCAGTCATTGAACCTAGTTAATCATCATCGTAAATCGAAGATAAGATGCATCGTCGCTCCTTCAGCCTACGCGCTCATAAACGCCTCGGTTACAATCTGCAAAAATCGACTCTTGTTTCGCAGTATAGAATCGTAAACGTCGCGCGTTTCAATTGATCGCGTATGCGATTTTTTCAGGGTTGATTTACGTAGAATACGATGAGAATAAAAATAAAAGAAACACGTACCGGATGAGACGCTGTCGTCGAGGTACTTACGTAGCCCATAAATCGAGCTGATTGTAGATTTATTTTTTCAAGCGAATATTGGCAAAGCTTCAATTATTAAAGATTTTAATTTAAAGGTTAGATATTATATTGCATTTTCTCTGAACTGAATATCGTTGAAAATTCAAATATATTAATTATTTTTAACACCTAACAAATAAAAATATTAATTCAATTTGAAATATTTTAAATTAATAAAATTACTATTCATTTGCTTGATAATAATAATTCTGATGTACAAAAATATAAAAACATTACTGACAAGTTTGTATGTATCAATTGAATCGCCGACGAAAGGATAGATTAAAAACGAACGGAACTTCAATTGAGCTCGAAAATAAAACATGTATGTACGTGTACAACGTGTAACTGTCGAGTCCTTATCGAATGCATTTAATCTCTTGACTAGTTTTTTTTTTTTTTTTTTTTTTTTTTTTTTTTATAGTCGGGGTAACAAAGAAATTTCACTTTGCTTTCTCCGCGTTCTTAATGCTTCGACGTTTGTTGTTTGTTGTTTTTTTAATAGCTTTCCATGTTCGATTAAAAAATAACAAACTTCCTTCTACAATTAATTATATTCGAGTTATAATTTTATCAAGCAAAAGCCATCGGATATATAAAATTTCGATACAATCTCTGCAAAAAGATTTTCATTGAAATAAGTACGATTAATACTCATATAATTGGATTTTTATGGTATAATGAGTAATCAAAAATAATTAATAACGAAGAATATTATACATGGAAGACCGTATTAGATACAGTTATTTTCAGATCGTAAATTACTGTCGAGTCATTTGATAATACACAAATTTATGTTCCGTCATTTGAGTAGAGAGTAAAAATAATTTATTCATAACCGCTAACCGTTAAACCTCGCCCATATTTATTTGACTAAAATATATCAACGATTGTTTGTTCAAGAAATGTATTAATTGCATGGTAAATATAAAACTGGCCGTCGCAATGACTTTTTGCAGAGATTGTTGACTAGATTTATTATATGTCGAATAGGATGAATGCAAAACAAAAATAATCGTTATAAAATTATAAATTATTTACTTTACCTTGGCATAATATAATCCTATGTATTTTTTATCTCATTCCATCCCATTGTTATCGTTACGTTTTATTTTTGTACAATTTTACTTTAGTCCACAAATAATCAATTACGTTGTAAATTACTGACAAATGTCCAGACAACTGTCATATATTAATAAAAAACTGAACCGCGATTAAGGTAAAGAAGAAAATATCATTCTACATCGTGAAGCAAATGACTCACAATCACCTAAATCGACTCCATTTCCAATCTTAACCCAGTACTAAAATAATTTAGCATTCCAGCAAATCGTAAACCAACTTCTCCAGTCGAACCTTTCGCGCGCATTAAGTTCACTTGTTAATAATAATCAAGTCCGCTGGGATCATAACTCTGCTAGAGTTTTTCACTTTCCTCGTTTTCCGTGTCTCCTCGCGAAGAAAGAAAGGAACTTAAACGCGCATCGTTATCCACCGTCGCCGTAGGTGGTCTTTTGCAGCAAAAGCCGCCGCGCTAAGGCGAATCGTGACTTTCAGCGCTAGATGGCGTGTGTACGGAAAGAGAAAACTAAACGCAAATTTGTTTTTTTTTTTTTTTTTTTTTTTTTTTTTTTTTTTTTTTTTTTTATTTTGATAATGGAAAAGAATACTCGTTTTTATACTGTTTATTTTTTTAAGAAATTATAATGGTATGTAAATTAATTTGAATTTAAGAATTATTACCATTGAAAATATTAGATAATTAACATTTCAAATATATTGATTTTTTTACTATTGTTAAATTATAAATAAATAAAATAAATAGAAAGTAAGCTAAGTTCCGTTCGTACCCTCGTCTTCTACCTAAACGAACCAACAAAAAAAAAAAAAAGAATTTGACAACACGCCAACAAACGTAAGGGAAACTTCCCTAACTTCCGTACATCGCAAGCTTGGCCTATCCCTTTCGGGTTTGTATACCGGAGGGAACCCCCGCGGTGCGAACAGGTTGCCGGCGTTCGTCCGATCACGTTTTGGTATGCTGCCGCTCTCGGCAGCCGAAGTCAACGACTTTACCAGCAGCGGCGGCAGCCTTTCCGCGCGCCGTCTGGAATTTCAAAGGCCGTGCGGAATTACCGGATACTCAAGGGCGGGCTTTGCATAGGATTCTCGATGGGCTCGGGAAAGAAAGAGAGTGAAATGTTCAGTGATGTGAGAAAGATCGCGCGCGTATAATACGGAGATGCATATATACACACGCGTGAGTATAAGAATATTGGTTTGGAATAAACTTTATGAAAATTAATCATTTTTAAGTGATTTCAACGAAAGCAGAACATTTTTTTTTTTCCATAAATTTTGTTCCGTAAATAAATTTGTTAAATTTTAATCGAGAAAAATAGTTCTTTATATAAAAAGAAAGTAAACAATAAAACTTAATGAACACACTAAATGAACCCCTTAACGACACACACATTTGCGATATCTCTATTTAATTTATCAAGAGTACGCAGAAACTACTCCATTGTCGTTTCGTAGCACGAGAGATCCAAATACTCGAAAATATTCTCCTCCGCCTTTTCCTCGAAATTCCCGAACTGTCAAACGCATTAGAGAAATTCTTCCGGCTTCCTCGGAAATAACGTCATCGTACAGTATCATAATACTGCTTTTCACACGGTGAAATTCCAACCGAGTGCGCTTTTCTCTCGCTTGCTCGAGCATCCGAGGTGAAAGCTATCGCAGGTGTGTGTGTGTGTGTATGTGCGCAGACACGATTCGGAACTTAGATAAGTTAAGACCCGTCAGGCGCGATGGTAAATATTACCAGGAGATGAAGGATGCGTCGAGGAGTTGAGATTCTGTTTTGAAAAGTTATACAGTAAGATGAGGGAGAGTTCTACAATGTTTGTTTAATACAACGCGTTCAGTGGGAATTACAATTGGCGATTTTGACGTTTGTGATTGTTTATTGAAAAAATAATTTTTAATAAATTAAAATGTGAATTTTATATGAGCAATACTACAAGAAAATGCATAAGCGTTCAAGTTAATTTCTACTTATATCAGTCAGTTTTCGAAGATATTCGGATAATGGATAATTTGGATAGCTTTTATAATTTTGTATAAGCATATGAATCTATAAGCAACTTGCAATATAATCGAACCAAGACAGCAAATAGCGAAGCTTGGAAATATGCCAAATGGTATAAAAGTTCTTTTCTTAAGATTACATTCTCCTGTTGTTTACCCGCTAAACTTAAATTTTTCATAATAAATTCTGCAAAATTCTGTTTTACGATTAACATTATTGCTTTTTCGCATTTACATTTATTATTATTTTTTTTTATTTTTGCACAATAAATACAAAGGTTAATCGATGTCGCTATTAACTATATGCGTATTTATTAGTATTTTTCCAATAAACCGTACGTAATTTTTGTTTTTCTTTAATAAAAATCATGAAAAAAAAAAGTTTCCATGCACTTCTGCTACATGAACATATCAAATCGAATTCAACCAACATCGAAATTTACTTTCTGAAAAATATAGAAGTTAGATCACGTATACTCATTGCTTCACTGAAACAATCCATGTGCATCGAATGTATAGTAAATTGAGCAGCCTATACACCCAACGCAGACTCGTACAGACACGCGCACTAGAACGTACACGGATATACCAAACAAAGAGTGCAGCCGCAAGATGGTGCGATTATGTAGTAAAAGAGACATTGAGAGAGCGAGAGGCGCACGCGTTACTCGCTTCAAAACTACGTTAATCGTTTAAAAGCAGCTTAAAATTTCGTTTAAACATACTCATAAAAACCGCATAATTTTCTCCCGCTGCTACTTTTCTATGCAGTTCGTACATTACTACTACTCCCCTACTCTCTCCCTCTTTTTTTTTTCTCTACTCTCATCTAATTAACGTGCATTTGCACAACCCACTTTCATGAGCGAACTTTGTAGGTCAAACAGACAACACACGTATATGTACGTAGGTGTGTATATATCTGTGCGGTATGGAAGAGAAGCGAGGCCACGGATGATTATTATGGGAGGCTTTTTTTTCGAAGAGGCTTACGCGAGATGCTGCACATGATGAGAGAGAGAGAGAGAGAGAGAGAAAGGGAGGGAGGAAAGTCGTGACTTTGATTCCGTGAATAACCGACGATAAAAGTCTTGGCGATCGATCGCGGCTCGTATGTGTGAATGTAATATCGGTGAGCAAGAATCGATAGTAAAAGATTACTCACGATTTTCCGAGCGACGTTTCGTTTTTCTCTGTGTGTGCTACTTTTGGAATTTGGCCGCGATGCTTTTCATCCTGAATGAATGGAAGTAAAAAAAATTCGAAAGTGATGAAGCTATGAGAATTGAAATTGCGTAAATATCGATAAAAATTTATTTTGAAATATATCGAGTAATCTTCGAATGTTATCGATGCCCAGGATACGTGTGATTATATATTTTACTTATTTTTTATTATAGTAAAGTACATAAACTGATAAACCAAATAACTAAATTGCACGTAATATTTGGAAATGCGTATAATATATTCTAAAGGTATTACTAGAGCAAATATCACCCTAATCACCTAGTGATATCGATAATATTTAATTTCAAATGTTATAATCGCATTTAATCTATTAGTTAATATTATTGAATGCTTGGATAAAGAAGCATAGATGTTTATAATAACAGTTTTTATAATATAATTAAAATGAAAAACAAAAGTTTCAACGCAATTTTCAAAAAATTAGGTTTTTATATATAAATGTAAGTTTATTATACTTAAGTGTACGGTACTTACAACAAATTTTCGTAAACTTGCAGTTATTTCGACACTTTAAATTAAATTCAAAGTACATACCTGCAACAAAAAAAAAATAAATAAATAAATAAATAAATAAATGCAAAATTAATGTGGTTCAGTTATAAAAATTAAAAAAAAATATTAAAATAGAAATATAAATTATTATTCGTATACTTGATATAAATATAAAAAAAAATTTGATAAAAATTTTTATTGAAATACAAATTTATTGATATATTTCAACGAGTAATTTATTTTATATACAGACACTTTATTGATAAAAGCATGAGAATTATTTAAAGCTTTATTTGTATTCAATATTGACTGCATACACTTTTTGCAAATAAAATAATTTAAATACCCGAATAGATTGTTTGATTTATAATATAAACATTGCAACTGAAATATAAAAAAAAAAAGGTTTAAATAATATTACATTTAAAATGCTTTAAATTATCGAAATATAAAATTCACTTATTTTTTACAAATCCTTCGTAACAAATTATTTATAAAATTTATGAATCTGTTCTTGTTAACTTTTCAGTTGCACAAATGTTTTTATAACTTAAATGTTTAATATTCATACTTATTTAAACCGAGTTTCACCGGCGAATAATTTACGTCTTTAAGAGGATTATTTTTTGCCAATAGCAACGCGCCTCATCGATTTCCTTTTACGAGAATACATCTTTTATTTGGCACATATCGTTTCTTCTTCTCCGACTATGAATTTTTTTGCCTTAAGAAAGCTGCTTTTTTACTGCTTAACTCAAATTTCATAGAATTTTAAAATTGAAAATCCATTCGCAATTTTGAAATGTTACGGTGATTTACGCTACTTTTATCAACGCAATAATTTTCTTGAACACTGTCATATTGAATGCAGGTAATTTGTTTAAATATTGATTATTTTATTTTTTTTGGTTAAAATTGAATTTAGCCACTATTTCTCATACTCATTGCATCATATTTGAGTAATACATAATGTATACTATTTCACAATGATAATGATTATTGATTAGTACATTGTGATACTTATTTAACCCATTAACAAGATATAATAAGGTCTAAATTGCAAAACAATAAGTTTTAACAAAATCTATCTATCACGAGTTTCTATTTAGTATTATAAAATAAGAAAATAGCCTTTCTTTCGTAACGATGATGAGAAAAAATATGTGAAAACCATAAAAGTAAAAGTTTGATTATGATCTTAAGAGATGATAAATTCACAAATTTTATTATCGATAAAAAAAAAATTATTTGAAACATATGCATTTGTAATTGTAATTAATTACAAAACTACCAATAAAATAAAAATAAAACTAGTATCTTAGATTTGAAATGAACGCAAAGGAATGATAAAATTTCGAAACAATAGTTAAAATTCATAAAAGAGAAAGCTTGGTAAAACGAATACAGCGCATCTTCTTTAAATACTATTAAACGGAGATACAGCTCGCGGCGGATGCGTAATCGGGCTGCTTGACGAAGAGCATATTGCGATGCATAGTCAAGGGTCATGGATAATGGAAAGCATCAAATATATTTATACACTTCATCTGTTGAGATCTTGAGTTGTGCAAACGAAAGGTTAACGTTGCCCAACGTGGTAGTTTCCAATAATCCCGGTCCACCTGCTTTTCGATGAATTTTAAATATTGTAATGAAATTTATTACTTTTATGGGTTACATTACTGTTTTTCGTCTTAGTCCTATGTAAAGTTGGTTACGAACAATTGATAGAATATCAGATATTTTTATGCGTAATGTCGTAAAGTAGATAATTTTTATTTCGTATTGTAAAAGAAATATATTTTTTACAAGAAAAAATTTGTTAATCCTATTCCATTTTCGAAAATCAAAAAATGCTAAACTTTGCATGCTTCCATTGCCTTTTCTAAATTTTTGCAATACCATTCTCTCGAACCGCAAAACTCTTGTAACACTTAATCAACGTTCGAAAGTTCACATGTAAGTTGAAAGTATATAAGAGTTAGGTTTTTCACGAAAATTCTTTAGAATTTTTACGGATGAGCAGCGGAATAATAAAAGCCAAGCGTGAAAGTCTACGATACTCGGTTTAGTAAAGGTTACAAAAGATGTTCATAAGGCGCTATGAACAATTGTCTCGAGAACATTGAAATTATAGTATCGTACTTTACATTTAAGCCTTAAAATAACAAAGCATGTGAAAATATACTATTTTAGTTAAAAAGAGTTTTAAAAAAGATTTAACAATACATCTGATACTAGCATAATAAGTAGTAAATAAAATTCGTGGAAAGATTCTGCAATCAAATTATTTTCAAATTTAGTCTTTGAATAATTACCAAAAATAATATATACAAACTCAATTGAGTTGTCAAAATTCGTTTAAGCTACCGTACTATCGTTTTAATCAGATGTTGTATATTTTAGTTCAATCCGATAATCAACGGGCTCGAATCAAACGAATTCTTTCTTCAAATATTTATTCGCGATTAAAATATACCTAATGAGTAAACTGATGCTTGTTTATTGAACTGATAAATTTACAATCATTAGCTTCTTTAACTCGTAATTAATTAATGAATTTATAACGATTATATATACATATGCATATAAAAACATAATTATGCATATTATATTGTGTATTTTATCATAATTCGTGTTAATTTTAGCTGCGTTATCGTAACCTCAATCGTGAAAATATGTAATTATTCGAAAGAAACTTTCAATTTTACAAATATATAGCCAAAGAATGTAACATTCTTTCACAATATTCGCTGCGCAAATGCATTTTGTCAGATTTCTTTTTCCTATAAATTTATTAAATTTTCCATATCCATTCCAAACGAGCAGAAAGCTGACGCTGGCAAATTTAATATTTCACGCGCCCCTTCTTCCCTCTTTCTATCACTCACTCGAAAAGGAGCACATGCGATGCGACATAAAGACGCCGTTGGGAGAGAAAAAGTAGGAGGCGGTAAAGTCTCTCTCTTTCTTTTTCTTTCTCACTCTGACTTCCGCGTCGTAATTCAACGTTTTACGAGTCCCAAAGTGAGTACCTCGCATATATAACGTGAAGCGAAAGAAAAGCTAACTGTATATTGTCGCGATTTTGCGAAACTATAATGTGCGCGAAATTGTTTGTTAAAAGTTTAAAGCAACAAACGCGTGCGAGAATACGCGCAAGAATGATATTTAAATAAATGATACAGCGATGTGACGATAAATGTTTATATCTGCGTGATTATAGTCTTGAAGACTGTTTATAATAATCATGTGCATACGTAATTTATGCAACTATATCCATTTGTATGTAAAATGTAATAGGAGCGTGAAATCTATTACATTTGTGCAGTGTAAAATTGTTTACATAAGTTCCGATATTTAATATGCGCCATCTAGTTTAGCTACGAAACTAAAATGTTCTATTTATGTGAATTTGTACGATTATTATCGATTACATGTGTTCATATATTGATTCGCGTATTTAAATGAAGCCACTATAATAAGATTAAAAACGAACGAGTTCATGCGTTATAAATTTTTTACCATAGAACTCAATGAAAAATCTTAAAAATTTAAAGGTACAAGTTCACAGCTTCTCGAAAGCCGACATTTGCGGTAAAAAAAAAGTAAAGAATCGCGTATAACTCGAGGAAAAATTCTCCAAATTCTTAACACTTCTTCAGCGAATCTATCGCGGCACTTTATGCTACGTTAGCTCCCGCAACGTAGTGGATTCTTCACCTCGTGCCACCTGGTTTTTTTTACATCCGACCATTCGTCGAAATCGAGCGGTCCCCTTCGTTTCCTTGGTACATAACGGTCGTCGCGTTCGCTGGCCTCCTTTCGGTGCAACACTCGGGAGAAAAAAAAGAGGAGGAGGAGGAGGAGAATCGTCGGCCTCTCTCGATTCTCATAACTGTACACCGCCGCTGGGACAACACACATATACGCACGTGTGTGACGCCGAAAAACACGCAAGAAAAAAGATAAAAAACGAATGAGAAGGTGGATGAAGAAAAGGTAGGAGACCGGTCGACGCACAGACTTGAGAAGAGGTCGTTGTTTGCCGCTTGTCGAATGAGTTCGTTGATGATTGTGTGAGAGAGAGAGAAAGAGGGGAAAGGATCATTAGATTGATTATTGAGGGTAAATTTACATGATCGATAAGTAAAGAATTGCTAATAGGAATGATGACCTGCAGCTCACATTACTTTTAATGTCTTATTTGACTTCACGCGTAAGAATTTTCTAATGTTTATAAAAAATGTGTACACAATATGTTATATTTAAAAAAAATTGACTTTCTTATTGCCAGAGAAAGTTTGTTTAATGAGATTGTTTTTTTTCTTCAAATACCTTTGGAAAATAAAAAATACAATTTCGCAGCCATTAAGATATTTGAAAAGTTTGAAAGATATTTCTTCTATTAAAACTTAGTATTGGGTAATCAGAATTAAACTTCATAACAAGTAGCCTTGTTCATATTAACTTTCTCCATTAAACCGAGTCCGACATTATTTCTTAATTATCTACAATATACGTTGAGTTTAACTTGAAATTTTAAAGATAATTTTTCTTGCTAGTCAAATGCCGAATGTTTCCTAATGATACAATTGAATTCTAAATATAATATATTTTTTTAACTTATTATGTTAGCACAAAATTTATTCGCAGTTTTAATTGAATAAATAAATTAGCAAAAGATTTTCCTTTAATTCAATATACTTTAGAAGGTAACTTTTACAAAATTTTTTTATCAAATTTTCATTGTATACATTGTATTTCTTCCTTTAAGGTAAAGGCAATAAAAATTTTAAACAATTCAGTTAATAAGTTCATTCTAGACCCACAAACTTCTAGAATCATTTTAAAACGGACCTTATTTCCTAGAGTAAAACGAACGCGTATCAGTGTCGGTAGTACACCGGAGATACCACATCTGGACAGTATATAAAACGTGCGGGAGATAGGAAATTCACGTTACATGACATCTGCGCCCGCTCTAGTAACGTCACTCGGGTTAACCTTGCTCTTTTTCCTTTCCACTCCCTCTCCTTCTAACTCCTTTAGCTCAAGGCACATATAAAGGCCAAGCCCAGCATCGAACCTCTTATTGCGAATGTACGTGTGCTACTGAGAGTAAGTTAATTGCTGGTAAACCGATTTTTGATATTCGATACTCTTTCGAATGAGAAACCAAGAAAGTAAACGAATTTTCAAAATGTATGCTTGTATGTACATGTAAATGATGTAAATTTTGATTGATTATTATTATTTATTTTTATTAAAAAATAAAAAGCTTTACTATATCCCGCTATTATAAGATACAAATATTAAATGCCTTCGTTGCATCAACACTAATTGTTCTTGTATAGAATATTACCTTAATTTTTTCAGCCGATAAAATTCAAACGTGAAGCACGGTATTTTAGGCCACCGGAAAATTAAACTGTTGCGTCAAGAAGGATCCAGCAAGCAAATGAAGGAGTAAAAATATTAAAAGCAGCAGGAGCTTCCTGCTGCTTGCGAAATAGAAATCGATGCGGGTGGTGTTCAGATGGCGCTGTGTTTTACGTGCGCTACATAACCTATAATTTCTTTAGAGATTGACTCTATTTTTCAATCTCTACACCGATTTGTTGCTTACTTTTTTAAAATACTTCCGTTTGTTTGAATAAGATTTTCGAGATAGAAGTGAAGTTGTAACACATCGTTCAATAAGTCCCGAGACTAACCCAGAGATGGTGCTAGTAGTACCAAACTGGCCACGTTTCCATAGAGTGCGAACCTTTACATGAAACGTGTAAAAATTTCACGTCGATCGGATCACAGACAGCAGAGTTATCGAGGTTAGAGTAAAGTCACTTTGTAATTTGTTTGAAAAATGGAAAAAAGCGAGTTTCGCGTGTTGATAAAACATTGTTTTTTAATGGGTAAAAACACCGTAGAAGCCCAGCAATGGCTTGAAAAACATTACCCGGACTCCTGTCCATTCAAACCAACGATTTGTCGTTGGTATGCTGAGTTTAAACGTGGTCGTACGGACACAAACGATGCGGAACGTTCGGGTAGGCCATTGGAAGCCGTTACACAGGAAAATGTGAGTGAAGTGTTAAAAATTGTAATGAAAAATTGCAAAGTGAAGGTCCGTGAGATTGCAGAAATGACACAGATATCATCTGGATCATCTGGAAGCGTATTTACAATCCTTCATGAAAAATTGAGCATGAAAAAGGTTTTTTCCAAGTGGGTGCCGCGATTGCTTTCAGTGGAACAAAAACAGCAACGAGTCGACGATTCAGAGAGCTGTTTATCGCTATTTACTCGCAATAAAAAGGATTTCCTGCGTCGATACGTGACCATGGATGAAACATGGATACATCATTTCACTCCGGAGTCGAATCGGCAATCATCTGAGTGGCGCATGGCTGGCGAAAGCCGCCCAAAGCGTCCAAAAACGCAGCAGTCTGCTGGCAAAGTCATGGCGTCTGTTTTTTGGGATCCACACACGGCGTGATTTTCATTGACTACCTGGAAAAAGGTAAATCGATCAACAGTGATTATTATATTGACTTGTTGGTACGTTTGAAGGAGGAGATCGCAGCAAAACGACCGCACATGAAGAAGAAAAAAATCCTTTTTCACCAAGACAATGCACCATGCCACAAGTCCATGAAAACAATGGCAAAATTGAACGAATTGGGCTTTGATTTGCTTCCCCACCCCCCGTATTCGCCAGATTTAGCGCCCAGCGACTACTGGCTCTTTGCTGATCTCAAAAAAATGCTCCAGGGAAAAAAATTTGGCTCGAATGAGGAGGTCATTGCCGAAACTGAAGCCTATTTTGAAGCAAAGGATAAATCCTTCTATAAACATGGTATAGAAATGTTGGAAAGGCGTTGGAAAAATTGTATCACTCTAAAAGGAGATTATATTGATGAATAAAAATGATTTTTGAAAAAAAATGTTGTTTTCGTTGTTAGTCTCGGGACTTATTGAACGATGTGTTAGTAGTTTTTTGTCGAAGATCACAAATCCGTTTCTTAGCTTAATTTTATTTTAATTGCCATATTATTTAATTGACAAAAAACCGAAATATAAATTAGCAAAAATAGCTTCTGAAGAAAACAATATATACTGCAAAATGTAAATATTGCGAAAAAAGTAAACAAAACTTGAACCAGTGAAAATTTGAGCCTAATTTTCTTATTCGTAAAAGTTTCGAGAGTTACGAGTGGATAAAACAACTTTAAAAGAGGAAGTGAATTCGATAAAAACGAAGTTTAACATGCAAAAGTACGCAAGAAAAAGTCACATGAGTAACAGTTACTAAAACTTTCTGGAAATTCGCTACAAAATTTTATTTAATTTTACTTAGTTTATGAATAATTCATTTTAAAATGTGCTAACTTATGGATTTTACTAATGTTTAAGAAAAATATCACTTCATGAAGTTTCTGCTTTTAAGTTGTTTAAATTTTAAATACATTTTACGTAATCTGAAATATTCTTTACAGTTAAGTAAAAATATTAAATATTTGTATTAACTTGTCAAAGAATTTCTTCTTAAAAATAAAACATTTAATCGAAAACTGGTTTGAAACTTTCAAAGTCAAAATTTACAAATACTAAAAGCGTTCAAATTGAAAAGCGCGACGCGTGTGTCTACATTAGACGCAAATATTAGGGCGAATTCGAGGTCATTATATTTCGCACTTATTAAAAATGGCAATGTGAAAGTTTTACTCATTGAAACATTCATAGAAAATAATTTATTGTCGATCAAATTAGATGATTTTGTGAAAAAAAAAAATGGATTAACGCGGTTGAGAATTATTCTCATTATCGCTTATTTTATAAACAAATAAGAAAAAATGTTGCGAACTTGATTTTCTTCACGGCTATGCTAGAGTAAATAATAATATTGCGATGAGAAAGTATATGAGTTTTACTGCGCATTATCCGGATAATTAAAAAATATAAGATTTTTCAGGTAATTAGAAAGTTTTTGCCGAAGTAAAATATTTTTTTTATCATAATGTAATTTAAATTACGAAATTAAAGAATATTTTCAAACGTATTAAATATGTAATTAAGTGCGTTACTTAAACATGTACAAAAAAACTTTATCGTTTATAACGAATAAATTATCAGTATTTTAAGGGTTTTTACATAATAAACTTTCTCTTGATAAACTATTCTAAAATATAATAATTAATGATATTTTTTTAAAAATTCTTATTAAATTCATGTAGATTTTTTTTTTATCTCTCAACCAAAAGAAACTATCCAGCTTCAAATTCTCCAAAACACATATAAAACAAACTCGAGGAAAACAGGACAAAAGAGCAACGTCTAAAAAAAGTCAACTACAAAGCAGAAAAGAAAAATTAAAGAGGACTCAAAGAAGAGCAGCAGCGCAGTCGAAATAAAATATACGCTGGCGTATACACAGATAACCTAAGAAGAAGCAACACCCGGCCAGTCGTCACAAAAAAAAAAAAAAAAAAAGAAAAAAAATAAAGAAAGAAAGAAGAGTATAGGTATAATAAAAGAAAGAGAAACGATGGGGAGAGTGAGATAAGGCGTTGCTTCGGTTGCACCTGCACCACGTGCTCGCTTGCCCGCGTCAGCTGTCTTGGCGTTTTATCCGCGCTGAAAATATAACGGAACGCGGTTTTAACGCACGTATCAAAAGCCTCGGCGGCTTTCGCGGGCCTTCGGTTACGTGCACGTCTATGCGTAAACGGATTTTTTTTATTTTCTCGCACTTTGTTGATAGTAGAGTGACTTAGATAATGTACTTCTGTTGTAGTAAAGTTTATAAATTGTGGTTTGAGTATAATATTTTATCTTGTGATTTTTAAAATAGAATGCGGTCACCCTTTTTTTATTTTAGTTTTTCAAAATATATTATTTTCGGCTTAATTGAATTATTCATAAGTTACGTTATGCTAAATTCACAGATCTGCGATCGCAAGGTGTACGGGTTGAAAATTTATTATTTATTCAATAGTTGCTTCATTTTTCGTTGCAAACGCTGCTATATTTATCTTAATTTATGCAATGAAATAATTAATAATTGTAATTTGCAAACTAATTTTGTATCTTTTTGCATCGCGAATTTCGATATTACCTGAAAATACAACAAATTTTTATTATAAAATAAATATTTGCATGGGAATTATAATTTTGTGACCTTTAATTATATATATTATATCATTCTGATATTTTAAAACACGTCAACGTACAAGGGTAATATCTACGTTATATTTGAATATTTAAAAAATTTTCACGCAACTACTACTTCTTCGACTTAATTTCTTCACGCGCAATTAATTAATACAATTAAGAAAAAATCAATATATCAAGTTGAAATTTTAATAATTATTTTCTTGTTGAAATTTTATTTATTATTTCATTAAAATATACATAATGGTTATCAAGCTGAAACTTAATCAACCTACTAAATTATTAATAACAAAGATTGATGTTGTTCAACGTATTAATTCAAATATTTATAGACATATAATTTCGTTTCACTACAAAGTCAAAAAATCATAATACCCGAAAGCATAAAAATTGACGGTAGTAAATTATTAATTGCCGGGGTAATTGTTCGTTCTATTTTTCTACAGCGCAGACACACGCGCGAATACATGCACGGTCGAGCGGATCGCTTTTCGCAATAAACGTTTTTCTCACTCAGCCTCGGCCATTAATTCTCGTTATAATACCACGGCGCGCGTTCGTTCTCTTATGTATGCTAATGATCGAACGGTAGTCGCTTGCGCTACACATGCATATAACGAAGGAACGTTGCACGATCGAAATTAGAAAACTACTAATCGAGCGTGCGCTATGGTTTTAACTTACTTGCACCGGCAATTTGCATGCCGAAATATAGTCACGTCCAAAGATGATAAGAGAAGAGAAAAGAAAAAAAAAAGAAACGGAAAAAATGTCGCAAAAGGCGAAATGCGATTGCTTTGTAATTCGAGCTCTTATATTTAGGTACGATGTACGCGAACTCGTGTCGATGGTGGCAGTTTCCGGAAAATCGAGCGTTAACCTCATCTTTCATTCGGATTGCTCTGTTAACGAGTCAGAAATTTGCATAAAGTTTCTTTTATAGAGACTAACGGTTACATTAACGGGTAATAATGTTAACAATTATTGGTAATTGATCTGTGTATAGTTAGGTTAAACGACTTGTGTCCTTTATGATTTTATAGTCTTTATCGGAAAAATATAAATATTAAATTGAATTTTATCACTTTTTTTTCTCATTATATTACCGTACATAGACTTCACGTTAAAAATTCTTACAATAAACTTTTAATATTTTTTAAGAAAACGTTTTACATTTTTTATAGTTACATATTATACGCGAAGTATTCTTATATTCTATTTAGCGTTTAGCGTTAAATATCGGAAGCTAGTTAAATGTTATTAAAACAAGGATGAAAAAACTTGAGATAATTAACTAATTGTCAATGAAACAAGATACAAAAGAAAAAAAAAAAAAAAATTCACATCAACGTATAATCAAATATGCGCCAATAAAAAAGAAAGTATATCAAAAGAATATCACACAACAAGCATCAATCTTAGGGTACTTCCGATCGGTTTTCCACTAAGAAAAATAAAAATAATTTGTCTTTTACACATACGTATCCCTGTATAAGAAAATGGAAGTTAAAAAAACTAACGGAAAATTCTTACGCATACGCGTACACACCTCGAGCTCGCAGTACATAGAAAATAGTAAAGAGTATATACATAAAATAGTAATGGGTCGCGTGCTACCGGCGTACATATACGCGGCTATGGTAGCGTACATGAAACGGCAATGGTAGCCACTTAACAGAAGCGCCGGATGGGCTCTCTTGTGTAATTACGATAATTCTTCGCAGGGAAGGAGACGAGAAGCTCTCCTGCAGGTAAGAAAACGACAGCCGAAGGAAATTGAAAAAGCAAAAGAGGAAGTGCATGGTAGGAGAGATAGGAAGTATATATATATATGGTATATAGGTATAAGCGCCGAGAGAATCGTTGGGAACGTAAGATTGATTTTATTCGATGATGATTCCAATGTAAATTTACGTTATTGTTTTTTTAAAGCGATGGTTATTTTTTTTCTTTACTTTTTTGTAAAAAGTATTAATTTATTTAACGTAAAATATTTTTTTTTTTCAACTTTTTGTCAAAAGTTTTGCGATTGAGGGCAATATATTTGATTAAAATTTATTAAAAATTATCTTAATAAAAAGCGAAAGATGTAACATTTTGACTTGGTATTCTTTTGTACCTAGTTAAATTCCATAGAGAAACAGTAAGAAATGAAGCATTAGGTAATGAGATAAGTTAAGGTTTACCATGCTATTATAAAATTATATGATTACTAAGATTAGAAAAATTATATTTAATTAGAACATTATACTATTATGCAATAAATCTAAGCTAATCTAGAAAAAAAGTATTTTAGAAATGAAAAAAAAAAAAAAAAAAGAAAAAAGATTACTATAAGTAAATGATAATTGTTAATAATTAAAATCGTAACTTTTAATCATACAGAAATATTTTAATAACTCTATTAATTACAGTTTAAACGAGAGCAAAATCATTAACGTTTTCGATTTTACAAAAATATAAAAAAAAAATTTTTTAAAAGTTAGTTTTTCGAAGCAATTTTACATCCAATAAATATCACTACGATTTTTTAATCAAAGCAAAACCAGTTTAAAAAGAAAACCTTCGTGATAGTAAAAAAAAAAAACAAAAAAAAAAAAAAAAAATCAAAACAAAAAAAGTGCCAAAGCTAAACATAAGAATAAGAAAAGAAGAAAAAAAATTACAAGCGTATGGAGAAAAGTCAGAACGGAAAGAAGAGCAAGGTCTAATGTACAATCAAAGCAACAGCAGCAGCGGCAGAATCAACGGCAGCGCTGTGTAATTGCGCTCGCGCGCGAGTACACGTTAAAGGGAGGTATAGGTAGTGCAGGTAATGGCCAAGTCTCATTACCCGAAGGATGGATTATGCTCTCGCTTGGCGTGACGCGTACACGTACGCGAGTATATACGTGTACGCGAGAGAATCGCAAGAAAACGGAAAAAGCAAACGATGCCATGTGAGAAAGACAAGCGCTAACGCGCATCTCGTGTGTATGTATACCTATACTCGTATGTGTACGCGGCTTTTGTCGTACGACAAAAAAAAAAAAAAAAAGACGAGGAGAGAGAGAGAGAGAGAGAGACAGAGAGATGTTTATTAAGTGAGCTCGTTATACGGTGTAGTTTAACTTCCTTTTTCTTTAATCTTTCTTTTTATTTTACTTTATACTGTCACCAAGGAAATTGATGCGACTTTATATGAGGATGAAAATTGCTCCGTAAAAAGGAAAAACAGTTTTTCTTGCTTGTTTTTTTTTTTTATGGGACAGCGTTGATTGTGTTTAATTTTGAAGAAAATGTGCAATAAGAATCTCTTTAAACTTGTTGATGAGTGTTTTTTTTTTCGACGCAACGAAAACAAAAAGATAGAAAAAGAAAATTTTTAAACCGATGTAAAATTTTAATGCTTTGTGATTTACAGCGCCGTGATTAAACTCATGTATATGTAAACGCGTAAAAAAAAATTGATAAATGGCATTTTTAATCATTTGTAATAAAAATCAAAATTACTGGTGAAAATAAAACATTAAAATAATAGATTAAAAAAATGAACAGAAATAACGACATAGCAAAACGCAATAAAATATTTAGTTAAAATTTTCTAGATCACCGAAATAAAATGGATTTAGTAATAATAAAATCGACACCTCCCGCACTAATATTATTATTATTATTCGACGAAAGAATTATAAATAGAAAGATTAACGATGATTCCGTTCTATATTTTAACCTCGTGATAAAGTTTCGAAATGAAAGAAGGCGAGTAAAGTGTGAAAAATAACATTAGATATAATCGCAGAATTGATACTTCCCGTTATTTTCGATCTTAAGGTGATTATAAGAACATTATTACTGAACTGTAAAACTACTGGACAAATGTTTTTTAGCAAAAGCGAAAATAATTTCTTATGATGTGCTACAATTATTTGAATTTATTCTTTCTTTCTTTTTTTTTTCTTCATGCACAAAGTACAGTTAAACGTCTATAATTTTTGCAAAATTGTAAAATACAGTTTTTGCATTAGATTCCTTTGCTACTATAATTAGTTTACTTTGCGGTTTACGTATCAAGTTTAGAATGCGGGCCATAAATCGGGTTGAAAATTTTAGATAATGTTAGATCTAAGTAACGCTCTTATCTAATAATTTAACCGTTGTCATACTGTAAAATATTGTTAATAGAAAATGTAATTAAATTTTTCTTAACCCCGAATCGGCAATATTCTTGACAACTGTAACGTTTTCATCTGTAATCTATGAACTCCTCGATGATAACCTACGAGATAATATTTATGTATTATCTCACCTAGCGAATAACTTATCTGATTTTGAAATCGAACCCAACCTCTAATTACGTAAACATTTTTCTAATACTTGAAAATTATTTGTAAAGTTATAATAAAGTAATATTAATCGTTACTTTTAACTAATTTTTTTTTTTTAATTTAAATACAGTCAATCGACGTGAACAATCAAAATTCCAATCAATTTTTAATCTTTATTAAATATATTGCAACAATTTATTATAAGTTTAATTAGAAATGTTAGAATTATCATATTATATGCATTATTCTATGAATCAATACGATTTTTAAGCAGACATTTTAATCAAATATTAATTCCAAATACGAGACACTCAACTTGCAATAAGGATATTGTAATGTTGGCGCTGTATGCAGCAAATATATAAAGAGTCGATAAAATCTCCGCGCACTCGTAACCTCAAAAATGTCAAAAGCCCGGAGGGTCAAAAAAGGCAAAGCAAAATAGCACGAGAAGCGCCGTCGCATCAGCGCAGGTAAACGGAAATCTAACTGTACCTGGCTGAGTTGGCTTCGCGCACGAAAAAAATTCACCGATAAGCTTAAACGCAAATAATAGACTTCGAGGAAAGGGAGAAAATGGGACGCAGGAGAAACTCTCTCTTTACCTATCTCTCTTTCTCTCTTTCTCTCTTTCTCTCTTTCTCTC
>OX465096.1:72849777-72999777 GCA_949987625.1 Chalcis sispes
GTTCAAACGTCTGCTTTGTACGCGACGGCTTCTGGGCTTCCTCTCTTCATGTACTTTTATTGTGCATACTCCGCACTTGATGGCTGAGATTTTGTCCTCGCGTAAAACCACACGTTGCGGAATTCCTTTGAACTTTTATGTCCGCGCCGTCCAACTGAGATTTCAAAAAATTTTATGAATGTTATTGTTGCGGATCCGATAAGCAATTAACGTTATATTTTTTTTTAAAGTATTTTAGAATGGTATTATGATCTACTTTAATAGTGTATTAGGCCATAAAAATATTGTTTAATTATGATTTTTCCAATTATATATTATTGTTAAAAATGTAAACATTGATGTACGCTTTTAATATGTTTAAAGAAAGAGGTTAATTAATTCAAAAAAATTGAAACTATGTTCAAAATACCACATTAAAAACGAACTATCGATTTCAATTATTCTTGGCACAATGCATCGTAAAATTCATATTCCTTGAAAGCATTAAAAAAAAAAAGTCATTCTTCCATTTCCAACAAAAGTATCGAACCTTTCAGCAGTCATTAACAGGCATTTACATTTCGCGTCGAGTCGCATCTGGCGGAGCTACGATATATACAAAGAAAACCTGGCACTCGAATAAATGCACAGCAAACAAACAAGAAAAAGGCGCGAGACGACGACGCGTCCCTTGCCATCTCCGAGAAATAAAAGCAAAATAACTATCGCGTGAGTCTCTACCTGTCCCGCCTCCCCCTCTGCTGTGCTTTTTCCAAAGACAATTAATTAAAAACGACTTTTGATTTCCAAGAGGAAGTCGTGTGTAATGTTTCCCCTAACGTGTGGCGTGCGGAAGCGAGAACTGGTTCAACGACGTCAATAATCGTGAAAGCTGGTGTAAGAAAGAAGCGAGCTCTAGCTTTGTCTGAAAAAAAAAGGGAGAGGGGTAAGGCAAGGAGTTGCATCGCAGCCAGGTGATTCTCTTGCGCGAGAAGGGAACAAATGCGAAGAAACAGAAGAACCAGAGGAAGAGGAGGCCGACGACGACACGAGTAGTTTTGTTTTCTGGGAAACGCGCCGCGACGTTCTTTAGAACGGATGCATTTGCATATTGTGCAGGCTTTCCTTAGAATGGAATTTGCTTTTTCGCTCTTTGGCGAGCGGCGTTTTGCTATGATGAACGAATGTGGGTGAACATTTTTTGCTTATTTCTGTTTTATTTTATTAATGCAGTTGAGATAATAATTAAAAGTTTCGCGATTGTAAACACGATCGTAGTAGCGGCAAAAAGAATTCGAAAAACGATACCGCGGGAGAATCTAAAAAAAATGTTAATATCGATAACGATAAAATTAATTGTACTATAAATCCTTAACAATTTGATTTTTTTTAAATAAAGAGAAGTTAAAACAACAACAATGTAGATAAATTAAAAAGAATAAACTTAAGATTATTAAAAAAAAATCAAGAAGTAGTTAGAAGCATAAATTAACAAAGATAATAATCTTTGTATCAATATGTTATGCAATTTTGTTATGATTAGCAGAAGTAGCTGTAAATTGCTTATATCTAGGCCGTACTCTTGAGATAAAATTATTCAATTCAGCAGGAAGTTTACGCTATTCGTTAAGTTCGCTTTAAAATTTGATTTAACGAAAATTAAATTTTTATTTCGATATCGATAACTTTATTCCAACTTTCAAAATATAGTTTTACAAATTACATTTGATATTACCCTCGTAAATTTTTTTTTTTGCGCGTTTAATACTTCAATCGATCTTGACATATATAGTTTAAAAACAAAAAAAAAAAAAAAAATACGTACTACTTCTTTCAGTTGCGATGTTTTCAGAATGCTAATAAGGTATATGACGTATGAGTACGTCTTTTTCTATAGTAATTCAAGGATTGGTAATCAATATTAAGAATTTATACGACCAATTGTGAAACTATTATCTGATGAAAAACGTTGGAATGGGCCATTGTTGAGCTAATAGGCTCGTCACTGAACTCGAAACTCACCAAGCTACAGAATTTCTACTTCATAATATTAATAACCATGAGTCGTATATTTTTCGACTTGGTTAACCAAATAATCCCGGCATAATAACGATCGATTTAACGTCAAGAGAGTAAAAGTGAAAAAAAAGCAGCAGCGCTCCATGAATTATTTATCTCGAGAGCGTTTCGCATCCGAAATCTATCGCAATGAAATCGCCACGGAGTTTGAAAGATTGCACAACGCAACATAACCTACAAAAGACGCACGACACTCAAGTTCCAGCATAGTCATGCCCATTATTTATGACTTTCTAATGGGCCGTTCACCCTGCGCATACACGTATATATATATATATATATATATATATATACGCATACAGATGCAGAGGTCGTCAACGCCCAGAGCAGAAGCTGCAATGGATATCATCGCCGACGCGTACCCTTATCTGCCGATTCCATCGGTAGAATCCTGTCGAGTCGCCTACAATAATTATCGCTCGGCACTCCTGCTCTCAACTTACACACTAGATGAATCTAAGAAAAGGAGAGAAAGATAGAGAGAGAGAGAGAGAGAGAGAGAGAGAGAGAGAGAGAGAAAGGAAAAGGTAATTTACGCGTTCGAATGATCGTGGAGGTAATTGCACTCCACGCTTCATTAATGGCAACGTACAGCTAAGACATTACTGCAGGTGCTGTGCAACCGATTTTGCTAGCTGATACGAAAAACTCGTCACTTTTTTTTCTCTCTTAAAGTGAAATATTTGATCTGAAATATCGTAGAAAGTGTTTGACTTTTATGTTTTGTGTTTTAGAGCGAATGATGTAATCGAAAGCTTGATTTAAATATTTTAAAATTTACAAAATTTTAAAAATATTTTGGATAAAATATGCCGTTAAAACAAAGACCTAATTCAACTGTCATCAATATCAACTTGTCTACGAGAATTGTTCGATACTTTTTTATAAAAGCTATTAATTTTACGGCCAATAAATTTAATAAATCATTCTATTATCAAAGTAAATCTAATGCACTAAAATTTTTATGCTTTGTTCCGACCTGTCGCTGTACGCTTATTATGAAATAAAATTGACAATTAATGCTTAGAATGGTTATTAAAAACAAAGGGCATTACGCAAACATTAATTTTAAATAAAATTTGACATTAAAATACCAACGACTCGAGTGTATCCTATATCTACGCTCTCAAAATGTAAAACTTACATTTCGCATCCACGAAATTTTACATTACCTTTACATTCAACGACGAGTTTTTATATCTACGCTCTCAAAATGTAAAACTTACATTTCGCATCCACGAAATTTTACATAACCTTTACATTCAACGACGAATTTTTCGAATTATATACTCGTGCGCGCGCGAGTCTATCCTATAAATTAAGCTCTAGGCACTCGCGAGTTCGTAACCATCCGCACGTAGAAAATACATGCGATGGAAAGTCCGAAGCGAGCCAGTTTATTTCGCCAGTGACAGAATCCATTAAATTTTTTTCCTTCGTATGTACACGAAATCCACGGGACTAGAACAGCGAAAATAAGAAACGGAGAAAGAGAAATAAAAATTAGTCTTTTTTCTTTATAACGCACTGTCTAGTAAAGATAATAATTCATACGCATAGAAGAAAAAAAATTCAGATTCTTTACCGATATAAAATATATGAGTAAAGTATACCGATAGTAATCAACAAATTCTTTAATAAGTGCTGCCTCTCGTTTCTGAATTGCTATATTAAATGGTACCTTATGTAGAACAAATGTATAAGATGTATGTTCTAATAACATCCAAATTTTGCAATCTCGAAGGTTAAAAAAAAAAAAAAAAAAAGAAAACTTTTAAACGTTAATTGATCGATCGAGTGAATCATTTGTCGAGCTACTCATATTCTCGGGATCTCTGTCGAGCAATGAACTTGTGGATAATGAGCGAAAACCGTCACGTTCCAAGCTGAGAATTTCCTCGTTTACGTGACACACGCGTTGTATAATCGAATGTTTAAAAAGTCTTGGGTGGAGGAAGGATTGTCAAGAGCTACTACATTCGACACCTTCGCACGAAAACCGGTGTACATAACTAATTGCAAAACATTCACGGTGAGTGAGGAAACGCGATAAAATACACCGAGATCTTTTCTTTCGTGCTACTGCATTGTTTTTCAAACGTCGAAGGGAAAATTTAACGCGAGGGAATAATTTACAAGTTTTACTAGCTACATAATTATGAATAAATATAAAAGGTAATTAAATTTTAAATTTTGAATGAAAATAATAAAGATTTTGTAATCTAAAAAATTTTGTATTATTCCTAGATTTAATTATTATAAACGGCTGAAAATAAATAAAAATTTATAGAATTCTAAGTCCATATATTTTTCATTTACTAATATAAGTAAGATCTTAAAATAGTAAAGAAAAATATTTATTTTAATTAAATTACTTCGTCAAAAATTTTTTTAAAATAAACAATATTCTACGGCTTAAATAGTTAAACATTACTTTAAATCTGTAACTATTTCCTAGACGATTTTCAATAAAACAAATTAAAAAGAAAATTTTTTATCAACTCCGTTTATCGTTCAATTACGTAACAATCCTCGCATCTAGAAACCTACCGAGGAAGAACGAGAGAGAGAGAGAGAGAGAAAGAGAGAAAGAGAGATGAATCTCCTCGAGCGAGCGCTTCTTAGCAGCTCGCATTTGCATTACAGCCTCTTGGTGCGATGGTGCACTTCTGGCTTTGCCTTCGACTGCACGCATGACTAATCTTACCGGAGCGAGTGGGTTGCAGAGGTAAGAAAAGCAAAAAAGGTAAAACGAATATAAAAAAGTACAGATTCGAGTGAGACAGCAGAAGACACGCGCTTCAAACGGAAGTTGCGCGTGCGCGTAGGAAAGGCGGCATCTTTATGTTTTTCCTCTTTCATCGAAAGAGCTAATTGTATCACGAGTAGCAAAGAGGAAATCGTTGTTAATATATGTCAAGCGTACTTGTATATAGACTATACATCAATTAAAATGTAAAAGTGCATCTGTTAGGTCGAAAATACCGAAAGGAGCGATCAAGTTTCAACTTTAATTCAACTCAAAAAGAAGCTAAACACTTGTTCGACTTCAAGGAAGTTTGGTTGTTAATTAAAACCAGCCTTGAATTTCAGCTACGCGAGGAAATTAATCGAGCAGTCCCACGTATGATCGACTCGTTTCGCTCAAAAGTCGCTGAACCGTACAGAATGTGCGCGCGCGCGCGGCTTAAAAAATAAGAGGAATTGCAACTCATTACGAGAAAAAAAACGTCCCGATAGACGCGAATGGCGGATGCACGAAACCTGTATAGATATATACACATATACATGTATAAAGTGTGGGCATACAGGCTCGCTACATAGAAAATTAGAACTGGATTGTCGGTGAAAAAAAGCCACGCGCATGTGTACACATACGTACATAGATAAGCGCGTATCTCATATACCGAGAGCATAGGTGCTAAAAGATATTTTTTTTAGGTTCTTTTTTTATCTCGGTACTATAGTTTTTAAGCATGAAACATTATTAATGAATTTTGAACCATTGGATTCTGAAACGATGATATTAATTTCGTTAATTTAATGAAGAAATAAATCATAATGATTATTTAAATATAGAAAGAAGAAAAAACGATAGCTACAAAATTGCTGGAGCAATATTTCTAATTGTAGCATTTGAAGTTTGGTTAATTTTCCGAATACATTGCTTTATTATTGCACTTTTATAATCTATACGCATATTTATAAAGTGAATATGAAATATTCAATTAACTTATCTTAGGTAACATGATTTTTCAAAATTGTTTTTTTGCGAATAAAATACGCCAACTAAGGTGTCAGCATAAATCAATTTTATAAAGGAAATGATTTGTAATACTGTCTTTAATTTATAATTTTTCATAAAAATTATATTTTATTAATACAAAAACTGCATTACTTGAATTATTTATAAATCTATTTTTTTTAATATTACTGCATTATTTATTATTCACCAAAAGAAAAACAAAAAGCAAACTTCAAAATTTACATACTATATTCCAAGTTCATTTTTAATTTTTTTATTTTTTTAATAATTGTTTTCAGAACATAAGCTTCGACCATTAAAAATTTAAAAATTGCAAACAACCAATCACCCGCAAAATGAAAGAAAGAAAAATTATTTTTATTCCCCTATAATTCACTGTTACACCCTTTTTTTTATTAAATCTAAAATAAACATATCCCTTAATTTTTTCGAGCATTAATTTTTCTCAAGGCATACATGCAAACGTTCATATGTGCAGTATGAGCACCGCACCACAACTTTCATCGCTCGAGCGCGCAATGACTGCGGCGTTATAATATACGCGCGTTTATATTAGAGTTCCGAGAGCATAAAAGTTGATGGGGGCAAACAGCGCATATATGCGACACGCGCGAGAAATCGCAAAAACGCGCGCTAGAGGCCCACACGGTTTACAAGCGAGCGTGAAGTTTTCTCAGCTCTCTTGCTGCTTGCACATTTATGAATATGTGTGTTTGTGCATATTGTCGCTCGGACAATAAACATAAACTCGAGCGTGGAAGTATACACGCGCGCACTGCAGCGAAACAACACAATGGAAGACAGAGAGAGAAAGATACGTGAAATTCAAGCGAGTTGGCTACCGAAGTGAGGTGTAATACCGAACAAATTGCCAAAGCACCACCTAGATTCGAACAAAATATGTGTATGGAATGTTTACGTATGTAAGTGTGCGTCTATGTATTTTATAAAGTGCTCTTTTGCATGGTACTTAAATATTCACTTTTCGCAACAAAATGTTTGGCAACTGTACTACACGAATACGTTAAAAATTCATTTCGTTTTTGCTTTTATGACTTTTAAGTTGATGCCTTGTCTATTAATGATATTTAAAAATTATATTTATGGATTCGGTACGTTTTGAGTATTTTTATCATTTGTAATAAATCGAACTTATTAACGAACGTAAAAAATAAATTTTATCATTTGTCTATATGAGACTATTTTTTATAGGATTAACATTTTGAAATATAATAATTTCTTCAGAACTATAAGAGTCAAAAAAAAATTTAACGATAGCGATAAAACATATAGGTACAAGAATTTATGCTGAATATTCCAATATAACAATACAGGTATTCATAAAATTAGTTTCATCAAAAAAAAAAAAAAATGCAGATCGTACATCTGATAAAATAAGAGAGTGCGCGCTACCATTTACTTGGCTCGATAATTCATTACCGACACTCTTAAGTAGTAACGCATATATTAAACATTCATATGAATCACTACAATCCTTGTGTGTTGAATGTGGTTCAAATTTTTCAAAAGGATATGGTAGCTCAGAGAGAATGACAGAGAAATAAGAAAAATTAAGTGTAATCTTGATCTGAATCTATTTTTTTTTTTTTTTTTTTGTTATACCACCTTTCGATTATTATTTCTTCTTCAGAGGCGTCTTATTTTTCAAAACTGTAATCCTCCTTACCACTTCTAGCTCTGCTGATGTTGTATCTTATATAATATTATGTCTGCTTTCTTTTTCTGTCTGCTCCGCTTTCATCCTCTCTTTACTTTGTTCGTCGTCTTCTTCTTCTTCTTCGTATTATTCATTTTTGCTTGCCTTTCTCGTTGTTCTTCTTTTCAGACTCCCGTTTTATTCTACTTGTCCCTTAGATTTTTTATTTTAAAATTTATTTTTAGTTTTTTAGTTGAATGGTCTCCCAGATTTTTATGATATAATGGACCTAAGTATGGCTAAATCCTGATTTAATTTAAAGATTTTAAAAATGTCAATTTTATATTAAATTTTAATGTAGAACTTATTAATATTAAAATCATTCTTGCATATAGATAAAAGATAATTTTAAATGTTTTTTATTGCAGATAACAAAATTTTTGATATACTACTGTTGAATTGATACAGCCATAAAACGTAACTTAATTTGACACCTGTATAGATTTTTAATTTTTTAACAAATATGACATGGAAAATCAAATTTAAACATAGAAAAAACGATTTTTTTACATTAAAATTTCCATAGTTCAATACTATAAGATTAAAAATAAATCAACCAATTCAATTAAAATTTTCTTACGTTTTTACTGTTTTTTACTAACTGGTTTTGCAGTTAAATATGTCCATCAAGTTGGCCCCGCCAATTTGTTTTTTTTTTTAAGTTGTGCTGTATTGTGCTCAACTTGTGCTACAGTGTGTAAATAAAAAAAATCAATTTCGATTTTTATAGCCAAAATTAATTTTTCAAAAATAGTTAGCCCCGCCATTTTGTTTTTCACAGAATAAAATAGTTGTGCTGCATTGTGCTCAACTTGTGCCATAGTGTGCCGTAAAAAAAAATTATTAATTTTTATTTTTTAAGGCAAGAAATTATGGTTTTCGAAAAAAACTTAGCCCCGCCATTTTTTTTTTTTTTTTTTTTTTTTTTTTTTTTTTAAATTGTGCTGTATTGTGCTCAACTTGTGCCATAATGTGCCGTGTGTAATTTATTAATTATCGGTTTTAAAGGCAAAAAATCATCGTTTTCGAAAGAATAGTTAACTCCAATCATAAAAATTATAAAAATGAAAATTAATAATTTTTATTAACGGCACATTATGGCACAAGTTGAGCACAATATAGCACAACTCTTTTATTTCGTGAAAAACAAAATGGCGAGGCTGACTTGATGGACATTGTTAAATCATTGCTAGTGTCTTAATGTATATGCATATACATAATATACAGGAATATTTTATAGTATAGTGTATATTACTACGTGCGATGATGCAAATCGTGAATACAGTACACGACCGTTTCGCTCCGAGAATGCTGTGTGCCTACTCATAGGTGACGCGATCAGGTGACGATCGCGGATCCATACGGATACTTTGAAAGTGTAGAATCAAGAAAATATTGTCAAGAAAGCGGCGACGAAATTAATGATCACGTAAAATTCATTATGCAAAAAAAAATTCTCAAACTTATTGAAAAAATTCATTAAAATTTGATATAATTATAACTGTTAAATTGTATTACAACATAGTAACCTTAATGCAAGCAAAGAAAATGCCAAATATTTTTTACTTAAAGTTTTAATTATATTAAAAATACAACTTACAAATAACTGAGTAAATGATAGAAAAAAATGTAAATAAACTTATTCATTAATAAAATATTTTCTTAATTTTAAATGTTTGAAAATACTCTTATAATTTGTATGTATAGCGTTTGTATTTATAGTAAATGTTTGGACAGCATCCTCCTGGCCTCAAAGTGACTAGTCATTTTCGAAGATGAATTTTAATTTTTATCTCTTTATTTTAAAGTCTTATTTATTTCGATAAATAAATAATAGCGTTAAATTTAACAATTTATAAAATTAATTAAAAAAATATATGTATTTTTTCAAAACATTATTATATGATAGATTCATAGATTTTTGAATAATCTTGACTAATTAATGAAATTGTATCGAATGGGATATTAACTAAATACTTCCACTTATTTTGCTTTCTACAATTAAAAAGGAATATCCGTAATATGAGAGATTTCATCGTCTTAAATATTCACCGAGCCGTAAAAAGTAGCATCCAGTTGAAAGTTTTTAAAATTCTTTAAACTTATTCATAAAATAGATGAAAAAATTAAATAGAGGAATTTATTGATCAGAAAAATAATAGTAAATGCAGACAATTTTGCCATTAAGATCTAATTAAATAATATTAATAATTAATTATATTTGTTAAATAAAATTACATCAATAATAAATTTCACAATTAAAATTTAATTAAAGTGTAACTAAATATTAATATTATTAAGATATTAAACAAGTACAATTGTTTCCCCACAAACATACTTTGCAATTGGACGAACATAAAAGATAAAATAAACTTGGACAGATTCGCTGTTTCGTTTATTATCCGTAACGCATTTCTTCAACTTTCTGTTTTATAACAATGACGATCAAAGCAATAACCGCGATAAGCAATTGCGAACAAACTTGAAAAGACATTTTTCATCCTATCGAATAGCGTACGCATAAACAAGAGCCGAAGGCACGAAAAAATATTGAACGTCATCTTCCTTCTTGCGATTATCATCCACGTGTATTTCTGCGCGTTACGACATAAGTTTTCAAATAGTCTATTTGTTTTTTTTGCTTGCTTTTTTCTCGGCACCTTCTTTTTTTTCGTTCGCTAATGGCGCGAATGCATGTAACGAAGTATTTATCATCCAACAGGTGAATGAAAAAAACGTTGAGTAACGGGTATGAGATATGTGAATAGATTGTATAGGTTTTATTGCTAATAAAAATTTAGAAATTTAAATGGATTTATTGACGCGGATATGTATGTGTGTCTGTTGTGAATAATAATATAATTTTTCTTTACAAATATATTGGGTTGCATTGAAAATAATAAATTAATGGTATAAAAAATAACATTTTATCTCAATTTTTTAAATAAATAAAAATCTCGACATTAATTTAACAAAAATAAAGATAAATCACTAAGTGAAACTAAATCTAATAATTAATAAATGTATCGTAAAATGTCAGGTAAATATAACTTACATAATTTAAATGAAGATAATTTCGAAATTAAAATTCGAGTCGTTTGATCATTATGCAATATACGAAATTTACATTTCTCTTGTCTTTTTAACAAAGATTTATTTTTTGAAAATATGGCTTAAATTGATTATAATACTAGTTTGATATTTGAGATAGAATTCAGAATAATTTTAAATTCTTAACGGTTTTTTTTACGAATTGTATCTAGAAACGTCGGATCGTTGATCGAAAATCGAATGTTTAAAAAGATTTTTTTAGTAACCGTTAAAAATCAAGGATCACACAGAATCAATAAAAAATAAAAAGTAAATACTAAATATTATGGCTTACCATTGTTGTTGGCTTCGATGCACCGTCAACTAGCATGGATCAATCGCAGAAACCGGCATATCCAGAACACTGCTGTAGAGAAAGAAGTTCAATAGCGTTTCATATCACTCCCTTTTATTTTTTCTTCTTCCACCCTTCGCAACTTTCTCTCTTATATTTTTTATCACACACGAACGAAACAAACAAAACACGCACTTTAAATATACATATATTCGCGCACTTCTGTATTATACGTACATATATACCTCGGCAAATAAATTTTCACTCGCGACACACATAAAAAAATATTAAAATTAAACGAAAAACGAGCAACAAGTACTCAGCGGACTCGCACAGCCGGTGCGCGTACGGTATCGGAGCGCAACAGGTGAATGCGAACTCGTTAGATGTATACGACCTAACCTCCTCGATCTATTTCGGTTCAAAATTCGACAAGAAGGCGATGTACATAGATACGCGCATACGAACCTGGCGAACACGCCGAGCGACTGGCAAGCCAGGCGAACGGCCGACCGGCAGGTAGCTCGAAGATTTGAACAACACGAGAGAAAAAGAGAGAGGAGGAACTTCCCTCTCTTTTCGTAAAAGCGAACGAACGCACACCTTTCCTCCTTTGCTTGCTTGCACTCGCGAGAGACGACGCCGTTGTGTACGTATGCCGTAGACGCATTGACTTCTTTACCTGGCTGTGGCTATTGTTGCTGCTGTTACATATACTCTCGATCTTTCCGTAGAAGTGCACTTGACCGTTTCCTTTTTTGAAAAATGCCGATAATCTGTATGTCGATAACGTTCATAATTTCGAATTTTTTTTCAAATTTAAGTGATTCTTTAGAATTTTTAAGAAACATTAATTTTTAAGAAAAATTAATTTTTATGAAAATCTCACATTACATGTTACAAGCTTCTTCAAACTTATTTTTATTAAATTTAACTAAAATAGACCACAAATAAATAACATTTTTTGTAATAAAAAAATTTGTTTAAAAACATTTTTTTTTGTCATATATCTTGTGGAAAACAATCGGTTTTAAAAAATTAGATCTTAATGTAATACTTGCTTAAATGTTAATGTGTAAAAAATTGACTTGTCTTGATTTATTTTATTAAGACAGACTGAAAAATGTAATTTAAAATTAATATATTAAAATTCACTTTGTTATATTCTGGATAATTCAGCCTAGACACTAAATTAAATATTTGTAAACTGTACTTTTATGCTTTTTGTTCGATTTAATATTTTTTTTTTTTTTTTTTTTTTTTTTTTATTGTTTATATTAAAATATTTGTTTTATAAACTTAATATATAATTATAGAAAAAAATTTATTTCATCATTATGTTTGAAATTAATAAATTTAATAACTTTTTAACACAACAGATTTTATGGTATAATTTTATTTTACATGTATCAACAATTTTTTTGATAATAAGAGAACTGACTAAAAAAATAATTTATTAGTATCTAAGTTATAAAGATAATACTAATTTTATATTTTATAATTACATTACAAAATAATATTAATAGAAGATAAATATGATCTTTATATATTGTTGATTGACAAATAATTATATCTTAAATTTATTTTTAGTAATGAGTTTATTAGTTTCAAAATTATTTTTTTTTTCTTTCTAAATTTAAATGAAGTATTGTAAAAAACTAAAAAAATAAGGAAGAAAAGTAGTAGTGGTAATAAATATCAATTCCACAAAGTAATTTATAACAGTTATATTATTACAAGGTACTGTGTCTAACATTATTGATTTAATATAAAATATGCTGTTTCTCTACATAATATATATATATATATATATATATAAATGCTCATATTCTTTTAAATAGGTACAGCAACTGCTGCATTATCGTCTTCTTCTTGTTCTTCATCATCTACAGGTTCTGTTATATTTTCCTCATCTTTAATATACAATTTTTGATCAATTTTTAATGTTTCAGACGATGGTGGACAGCTCACGCGAATCCTAGAGAAGTAACAATTAAAAATATAATCGAATTTTATAAATAATTTATAATATGTGGAATTTAATTTAACCAAAAAAATTTATGTCAAACAAAATATTTAATACATTACAAAAATGTAAGCGTACATAGTAATAAAACTGCCAGGTCTTCTTGGTTTAGCTGACATAATAGAATCAATTGCACATTTCATATTATCTTCTAAATGTTCAATCTCCATGTTTAACTAAAAAATTGTAAACTTTCTATTATTATAAAAAATCAATTAATTTTTTTATTTATAAAAACCCATATTTTTAACTTAAAATATTAAATTATATATTTTGTTAATTTATTAAAAGAAAAGAAATTATTTATAAATTTAAAAAAAAATTTTAAATTACCTTTCCTATGCTAATAGTAGTATGACCATATGCTGGATAATCATCATATGAATTAGCTCTATACTTAATTCCATTAAGATGAGTATATATCATCTCTTTTAAATTCAGTCCCAAAGTGCCTAAGATTAGAAATTGTTTTTAATAATAATTTAATAAAACGATAAGTACAAGTCATTTTAATTTGAAATATATTATTGTATTTTTTAGTAGAAAGCTTTATCATGAATACATAAGAAACTTAAAAATTAAAAATAAAATAAATTTACCTGCTTTGATGTTAGGATGTTTTTTTTTCAAAAGTCCTCGAAGAGTCAAAACTTCTGGCATCATAGATGGATGTGCAATAACTGTATCATAATTATGTAAAGATATTTCCCCACTCTGAGTAAACAATGTAAAATTAAAGTAAAAAGAAATGTTAACTTAATATGAAGAATATTGTATTCTTAAATATAATTATATTATTACCAAAATGTGATCTATGATATCAGATCCACCAGCAAGTGCAGCACCTTCATCCAAAGCTATTTTTACATCACCTTCAGCTTTGCAAAATACTAAAATATTTCTTTGCTGACCATGATCAAATTTGTGTTTCATAGAGACGATTTTATTAAAAGGTTCTACTATTCTAGTTTTTTTTATACCCTAAAATTTTCATAATTAATTAGAACTAAATAATGAATTTTTTCACATTAATTTGTGTCAACATATTCGAAAAACAGTATTTCTTATTATGAATGCAATTTGTATTAATATAACTAATATTTAGCCATAACATCATCGTTAAATAACCTGCATATTGAGTTCCACTAAAATATCAACTATTGACTCAGGAGCATCATACATAGTTGGGTGAAGATATTCTCGATGGCATTGTATAGCTTCTGCAAAAGAATATGTTCTGTGTTTGAAATATTTTTCAAAATAAATATCATCTAGTGGCTCAGCTTTCATATTATCTGAATAAAGTAATATATCAGGTTTTACTATTTTGCTGAAATTACAAATTTAATAATAAATTAATTATACATTGTTATTGTCACTTGAAAAAAAATACAAAATAAGTAATAAGTTAATCAATTAGAAACTCTAGAATAATTTAAATTATGAACTACTTAAATTGACTAGAAATTGAATGTATTTTAGATATCCGCTTACATTTTTTTACTTAATTTAACTTTTTCAGCGAATGTAAGTTTTTTTATTTCAACTTTGACTTTCTTCTTTTTTGCCTTTTCTCTTGTTCCTTTTCTCGCAGCATAATGTCGAACTTGTGAAAAGACTCCAGGAAACACTCCAGTATATCCACACTTATAAACTGTATGTAAACACTGAAGAATGGTTCCTAAAAATAAAATATTGAAAAATAAGAAAATACACAATTGAAAATATTAAAAAATAGCATATAAAATTATTTTATAATTTTATAGTATAATAAAACATATTCTAAAATATTTTATGATTTAAATTAGTACATTTTTATTTTTAAGATTTATATGGCTAAACTATTAAAACATGAAATAATTGAAAAACAAAAAAAAAATTTCATAAACATGAAACGAAAAAAAAGAAATTTTATAAACTAGTTAAAATTTTTAAACATCAATTTAAAAGAATTTACTGATTTTTTTTTTAATTTCAAACATAATTTTAATTTGATGAGGATCTAATTATTTAAGTCATAATACTGTAGAGGTTAGATTCAAATAACATAATAATATTAAAAAATGTTCTGGTGATTCATTAGATTACAAATTTATTCAAAAAATAAACAGAAATTTTTCGTTTAAACTTTCATCATAAAAACATTCACGACATGCAAAATATTTTTTTCTTTGTAATCACATAAAATGTAAAACTGACCTCCTGACGTTGCCATTTTCCTAAAGCCCTTTTAAAATATGTATATTGATATTTCACATTTAATAGATGGCATTCCTGCGTCAAAGTGAAGTTAAGTGATACATTGGTAGCACTGCTTCCATTTAAAACCAGTAGGTGTTCTAATAGCAACGGATATATTTATTGCTAATGTAAAAAAAAGTAAGATTACAATGAAAACTTTTTTCACTTATTTTGTGAATAAAGAAGTTTTGTTGTCTAGGATATTTGATTGCTTTATTAATTTATTGTAAAAAATATTTTATTGAATTTTCTAGATATTAATATGTAGAAATATTATGCAGCACACAAAATTAAAATTTACAAATTTCAAATAATAGTTTATTGATCTTCATGATTTAAACATAATATTTTACTGTTGATAAATGATTGAATATGCATATAGATGGTAGATCATATTATAATCCGTATTAAATTTAAAAATTAGAATTTAAAATGTTCGGCCTTCTACTGAATCGGTTGATTGAATTTATGGAACAGAAAATTTACGTTTAAAAGATTCCGAATAAAGATTTACAAAATTTTAATCGTCAATTCTACTTCGCGCCTATAATACTTCTATCTCCATCTTTCTATCTCTCTTCAATTCATAAGAATTATGTAGCTTTTGATTACTTAAGTGACGAGAATTAAAACAGTCATTTACCGTCACATGTCGTTAATATTTCTTTGTAACGGCGGAACGCAGGAACCTCGGGTCATCGGCCTGAGTCTGAAACCGTCATTCGAATTCTCGGAAAGTGCGTTCTTGGATACGTCGGCTGCTGTAGCCAATCGTCTCCGGGCCTGTGGCTCCCCGTATAGTCGCGTTGCGCGATATCGGCTGCGTTGAAGTGCAAGCTCTAGCAGTGAGCAGAGTGTGTCGCGATAAATGGAGTAGCTCTGTGTTTGTCAAGGTAGTTTTGTTTACGCGAAATCACGGAACGCGCGGCGACCGCAGGAAGTCAATTCGTACCTCGGTATTACTTAGATCTCTCAACCAGCAACAACAGCCTCCCCCAAGTGTCCGAACGTGCTTGCCAAGAGGTAGATGAAGGTTCGTAAATTCGCGCTGTCCAGGCGCATATTGCACGCGCGTTATATCGTTGTTGCCGGTGCATCATCTCCTCTAGGCCTCGTCTCATTGACACCTTGAGCCTCGTCACCGTTGGCTTAGGGTACGATGAGACATTGTCTGGGAGTTTTACGAGTTTTCAGTGTTTAGCGAACCTCTTTCGTGATAGTGATAAGATCGAGGCGAAGACCGGAGCATTTTTCGCGCGCCCCAATGCCCGCCTCGCGAGATTCTCGCGATTTTCCGCGGGTTCAAGATTGCTCCGCCAGGACGATCGAGTGGAGCTGCCGCGTACGCTGTTAGGTTATGCGTGAATCTCGGTCGTTGGTGTTTTTTTAACGTTTACTTAAATAAAGGGTACGGTGGGTAAAGTGATCTTGGTGGAACAAGTTATAGAAATATCTGAAGTAAGATTTTATGTAGATTTTCCTTCGCGATTTTAAAACTTTTTTTGAGACTGATAATATTGTAAACAGTTATTTTTATGGGTGAAATAACTTGTTTGTCGTTTCATTAGATGTATTGTGAAACTATCAGACGTCAAGGTTGTAGTGATTAAATCTGTGTTTTGTTGACATAAGCAAAAGAGGTTCGTTGAACTGAAAACTCTAAGTTATATGTGTTTAAAAGTATGGTGTGTAAATTTAAATGAATCATTTGATCTACAACTTTTAATTATGAGGTATTTTTACTTTTCCCAGTCATAAATCATCTGTATCCCAAACGCTGTCCAAAAAGTGTGTTGTTGCAAATGATATGTGGAATCGTTGGATCCTGATTCTAACATGGCTCCTGCAATATCCCTGTGCTTTGAATGCTTTATGCAACAAGAAAATAAACATCTGCGATTGATCCTTAATCCTATATCCGATCTCCTTTGTAGTACTTGTCCTAAACATACCATTATCCTTGACATAGGTTAGTTTTTATTTGCACGATAGTAAGGTATACAAATAATTGTATTTGAAAGAAAACTAATTGATGAATCAAATTTTAATTGCTCTTTAATATTACTAAATGCATTTTAATGCAATAAGTTATTTTCTAAAACTTTTTAATACATGAATTTAGTGTTATTAATTATTTCACTAAGGTTATTATGATGTAAATACTTTGTTATTCCCAATAAAAAAAATTGAATTACTAATTTAAAGTTTCTAAATGTCATTTATAAATAATTATTTTGTTTTATTAAAGGATTTAGGATGTCTCGAAATCATAAAGACAAGTATGAAAGCATCAACCCGCGTCGTACGCATACTATCATGTCCACAGAGGATGCAAACTCTGGGAAGAAATCTTATTGGCCGGAGTTGGAGATAACAGGCAGCATAAGAAATCTAAGCCCAAACTTGTGGCAATTGAGCCATCTTACAGCGTTGTATTTGAATGATAATAGTTTACAAAGGATACCATCAGAAATAGGTCGATTATCAAATTTAAGAGTGTTAGATCTCAGTAGCAATAAGCTTCGTAGTCTACCTGCTGAATTAGGAGACCTTATCTACCTAAGGTAATCATGGAGTTTTCTTTATTATAAAAAACACTATTCATATATTTTATAAATGATTTTATAAAACACTATCGAATTATATTTTAATTATATAAATGAATATATACTACTCGTACTATAATTGATAAAATAGTTATTTTAATAATCATAATTTGCATTAATTCAAAAATATGAAATAAATAATAAAAAGTATAATTGATCAATATCATTGTCTTATTTAAAATAATAAGATGAATAATAATATTTATTTTTTATTTACAAAATGATATTCTAATTTAAATATTTTAGGGAGCTGTTGTTGAATCAAAATTTTCTTCGAGTTTTACCATATGAATTAGGAAAGTTATTTCAATTACAAGTGCTAGGACTTCATGGAAATCCACTAAGCAAGGAGGTTATGGCTTTGTATGGAGAACCTTCAGGAACCCACAAGCTGCTGGCGTACATGCTGGACAACTTACAAGGTAAGTTTATAAAATATTTGCTAATTTTAACAATCTTTTATTTCATTTTAAAGGTATGACTCTGTGCACCTGGTGCACTTGTTATTTCGATTTGAAAATATAACAGGCTAGGCATTTTTTTCATTTTTTAGTGAATTTTTACACAAATTATTTATTTATATATTTAATATAAGTAGGAATCTGTTGCTTATTGATAATTTTTAAGCTGATATTTATACTGTGATTAATATTTATTGTTTTCTTTACTGAAAATAATATTATTTATTATTGTTTTATATTTTTTAAGAGTTCAATATATTTTATTAAATTAAATTTTATTCTTAATAATAACAATTTTTGAAACTTAAAAAAAAACATACTTTATTTACAAAAAATAATAAAAATTCATTTTACAATACAAATGAAATATAAATAAATACAGGCTGTTCTCTGTTTTTATATAATTTTCAATGATAATTTTCATTTATATACAATATTTAAAGTCTCATTAAGTTTATTGTTAATGAAGTGATTTGATTATCTGACAATATTTTATGAATTTTAATAAGTTTTTAATATAATTATAATATATATTTATATTGTCTCGGTTTTTAAAATCTCAGCCGGCAGTACAGAAATTTACATTATCGACATTGTTTACAATCTGTCTTTGCATTAAATCCCTAGATGTCGCCACTAATTTTATTTTAAAAGGATTTTATTTTTTTCTTTATAAAATTAGTAAATTTACATAATTAATATATAACACTATAAAACATATAGTATTTTTAATTTAGTTGTATGTAATTTTACTTTAGTTTTGTTCACTACCGAACTGTTAATCCAACTGTTACTTTAATAATTTCCTTCAGCTATCTGTATTTCAGGTTCACTTAATTCTAAATACCTATGGGAATTAATAATAAGCATATTATTAATATCGTTATAGATAGATTAAGAAATCTAATGTCATTTTTGGGTGTATAAATTAATTTTATAAACAAAGACTAACAATTAACAAATTCATTAAAACTTAAGTAAAATAAAATTAAAAATTAAAAGAAAATAAATTTCAAATTACAAAAGAAATTTATAATATAATAAATTTATTTAATTACTTAACTTTCTGGCATAATTAAATTTATTAAAAATTTTTTTTGTTCATAATCATAGACATTTTTTTTGCCTCAAAGAAAAGTAAAACATTATTATGTATATATATTTTATATTAGTTTCTAAGTATGTTATTTACATAAGTATTCAATAATTAATTATTAATTTGAAGAATTTAAAGTGTAGAATCCTTTTTTTTACCTTAAAGATTTTTTCGTAAATTCTTTTAGAATTAAAATGATTGTTAAATTACAAATTTTTTATGGAAAAACATCTTCGTTTTCGTGTAGATTCGGAAAATTGAATATATTTTGTTTTTATAATTTTCTAACTTTGTTTTTCTATTTGATTATCTTATAAGTACCTACGTGAATAATTTTTAATTTACTCTTATTTAAATACATGATTATATTATAAAAATTATATTATCATTAAATTAAGCGAATGATTTTTTTTTTTTTTTTTTTTTTTTTTTAAATTAAGAATATGACAAAATCGCTTTTTTAAAATTAGTAGAAATTAAAAATTAATTAATACACCTAGAATATTCAGAATTTCATTGTAATTGTGCAAACATTTATTTGAAATTAAAAATAAATATGTTGTTCTTCCTTTAGTTAAGAATAATGTAATAGTCAATAGTTTTAATTTTAACTTTAATATTAATGATAGTTATAGTTTGTATTTCAAATAGTCTTAATTTTAACTTTAGGATTAATGATAATTAGTTATAGTTTATATTTCAAAGAATTGTGTGTTAGACAAAACTAAATTAAGTAAATAAATAATTTAGATTAAATGCGTAAATTTAAAAATACCTGTACATATCAATAATTAGTCACATAAGCACCAAAAAATAGTTTTTATTAGCATTTATACTACAAATCCACTGTATGTTTTTATAAAGTCAAATAATAAAATCAATGATGAAAAAAAAAAAATATATATACAATCCTTATGAAATTACTAAATAAACATCTTGGTATAGTATGAATTATTTATCATTCACTCCGTATGCGGTATCCGTGCAAATGTTGCCTTTCACAAACACACGTGTAGGTGCCTAGCAGCTAAATCTAGTTATATCTTGCTTAAGTGTATTTATATCTTCAGTCTTACTCATTCAGCACTACAGACATTTCCCTTATTAACCGGTGAACCAGTAAATTCCAACGTGCTAGCTATTCATACACATACATACATACATACATACATACATACACACATATACGCATACATGTAACACACAAAAGCCTCTAAATTATTGCTAACCGGTCATCTTGATCATAACGTCAAAAGAAACCGAAAATTGAATACGCCACTCTGCGAATAACAACAAACGAACGAACGAACGAACGAGGTACCGATTAACGTCGTAATAATCTAAACTCTTAACACGAGATCGGAAGAGAGAGAGAGAGAGAGAGAGAGAGAGAGAGAGAGAGGAAGGAAGGAAAGTACGCTTAGCAATAAATCCCACAATGCACACATGGCATCTTCACCCGTGGGGCAGAAAGCGCGCGGTGGATTAGTCCCTGGTAAAATCGGGGTCAAGTGGGTGGTACGAGGGTCAGCGCAAGCAGTCGATGGTGGGTGGACGTATTGCGTTTACTCCCCGCTGCGATGCAACAGTTCTACGTCGGCGGCGACGGCGGCGGCGGCCGGCCGCCGACTGCAGAAGGAGGAAGAAAGATACTCCCGGCATCTTCTCATCCATTGTGTGGGCATATTTTTCCGGGACCTTTTGTTTTCTTTCTCTTCTTCTTCTCGTCTTCTTCATAGCACTCGGTTCATTCATTTGTATCCGATGCATCTTTTTATTTTTGTTTATCCCGCTTCGCTTTGTGCGAATTATTGTGTATTATATAGAAGAGTCTAACTGTATAATGGATATTTTCTTTTCTTTTATTCTTTACGTGTAAAGAGCTACGCAACGTTCTAGCTTAAGTGTACTATCTCGGATGCTCGAGGGCTTATTTTCCTATCTTTGGCGATGATAAACGTTTTAACTCGCGCGCGTGTTAGGTGTAAGCGCAGGTACACGAAAAAGTCCAAGCGTTTGTTTTGAATGCGATGTGTTGAATTGGTTTTTGTTTAATGTAAATAGTATTAACCAACATTCATTGTTTGAAATTGTAGAAAATTTATATTTACTTTTCGTTTATCGTATAAATTTTTTAAATCAGAAGGATAACCGTTAAGTATAAAGTTTTATATATAAGTAACAATTTCATTATTTTATGTGCGTGTACGTCAAATTTTGCAAATCTTGTAACGAAGCGCAGACTCACCTTCGTCGCAGAAATATGTCATATTAACGCGCGACGTATAGTCAAGAGCGATCGGAAGCAAATTTCGTCGCGAATCTCCGTCGTCTCGCGAGACTTGGAAGCTTTCCAACAAAGGGAAAAAAAGAAAAGTAGCGCGAGATAAGGGAGAGAAAATCCTAGCAGACTTTTCAATTTCATTCCGCTTTTTGACCGAGACGCCTGAATCCTGCCAAGGACGAGAGAATCGAGAGCTGATGGGGATTCTCTCTTTTTTTTCTCTTTCCCCTCTTTTGCCTCTTTCATCGACCTTTTTTTTCGGGTTTTCAATGTTCGTTTGCATATTTGCCGGTAATCGATCGACTTTTCGATGCCAAGTGCTTGTTAGAAGAAATTTTTTTTTCTTTCCTTTTTACTTTTTCTTCCCTGATGCTCATGTCGGTGAGATGAATGGATTTACTATTGCCGTTAAGAATTCGAAACATTGTTTTAATAAAATTTATTCGTGGGCGTATGGCAAGCAAATTTTCGAATATTTTTTATTCTTTTTTGTTTTTTTAAGTAAAGACAATAACTCTTCAACAATAAAAATTATTAAATTAATCATGTTGATTTTTTTATGTAAGCTTTATTTCATAATAAAACAATTATGCATTTGGTAAAATTTGAGTTTAGTATTTGCTTGGTATGCTTTATTATGGATGAAACTACTTAGGATTTAAATATATTGTAAAATTATTGTAATAAATAATCCAACCGAAAAAGTAAGCGACAGTAAAGTCACGTTTGTTCTTATCGAGGCAATCAGACTGCCCCGATGTAGGACGCTGTTCACTTTTTTCTCTCTCTCTCTCTCTCTCTCTCTTTCTCTCTTACTCCTCTAGCTTTCTTTGGTACTTTAAACAAAAATCAGGTTAAGCACATGCCATTCTAAGAGCTTAAGATCTCGAACTACGTTTTCGACCTCATTTTTATCAGATCTTTGTCACTTTCTAGCAAGATTTTCCTTTGTTCTCTCGCGTGCGTTGGTTAATTTCGACTTTCTCAAGTTTTATGTGTTTTTACGGAATTGCTACAATTACATAGAAAAAGGAAAAACGTTAGAATATTTTGTGAATAAGCGAGTATCTTTTTAATTTTAACAAAAAAATTTCAAACGCGAATGAATCGACACCCACGTGGTATATATTTGAATACATTTTTGGAAGCTCTTCATTTTTAATGAAAGAAAGTTGAATTAAATCCTTAAAAAGTAAACATAGTAATTAAAAATAATAAAATGAATAACAGCTTGAAAAATAATCTCGGAAATAATAGGGAGACGAGGTAGGAGGAGCGCGGCAACGAAATTTCAAAAAAACTTTTAATTTTCCGCTCGATGAATAATTTTTAATTACGAAAAGTAGCGCATTAGTGAATTTTCTGTTGAAAAAGATTATGTCGCTCTTAATGAATAAATAAGCTCGGGCGTAAGCGTTAAAAAAATATGGACTCGTGACAAAAAAAAAAAAAAAAAAAAAAAAATATAATGGATAAATAAAATACGTCTACGTGATAAAACGGGACAACTCTGGATTAGCTCTTCGTACTTAGTCCTGCTTTTTATATTTTTATTATTTTTTTTTCAATTTTTATTTAGTTTCGCGCTCATTATTTTCTAGAGTGTATTCGCATTTTGTTCATTCATATTATTTACAGTCTTCTTTCTTTTATCGCGCGCTTATATATACAAAGAGCGTTGCGTTGATTAAACAATAAATTCATGAAAATTTTCCATTTAACTTTATTTTTTTATATAATATTTATCATAAAAATAGCATAGAATAAAAATTTTTTGTTGTTATTTAATTTCATAATATCAAGTATTAATTCAAATGATTGCTTTTGTTTTAAAAATTTTAACATCAAGACTAAATTTTCAGGTTATAATTAAAAACAATAAGTTAAAATACAATAACATACACATGTGTATAATTGAAAATAAATTTGGCTACTACAGTAAACTTAATATTATTACAGATCAAATAGAATAAGTTTTTAATGAAATCATAAATTACGCTTATAATTCTTCCTATTTTGTTTGTATTATAACAGTAATGTTTATAGAAAAACCAAACAAACGCTATGTTTTTTAAACATTCTTAAAAAACATCAAAATACCACAAGTCTACGCTTCTGTTTGTTTCTTTTTCATCTATCAAGCAAAAAAAAATAAAAAAAAAAAAAAAAAAAAGAATCAAACCCAGTAGCAGGACGCAAGTTTTACCGTAACACTTTCGGTCTCCGCGCAATCGCGCGTACGTCCAGTTTTCGTTCTCTTTCTCTCTTTTTCTAAAATCGCCCGGAAATCTAATTCAAGCTCCCCCCTCTTTTTCCATAAATTTAATACCGGCGACGTGTGCGGAAGTGCGGGAGGCGAGGATGTGGGTCACGGAGCAGCGCCGCGGACGGATCGGCCGCGATTAGAAAGCCGAGGGAAATCCGCGCGTCTCGCTCGCCAACTCTAGTTTCCCTGCCCCTTTCTCTTAATGCGCGAGAGCGCGAGCTCGTTGTATATATGTATGGAACATTTTTCCCTGCGAGATAAAGACCCTTTGTTGGATGATTCATTTATAACGGCTTATTTATTCTTTCGAAGTTTGGCTTTTAATTCGCAAACTTTTTTAGAAAGTCTCGACAATATTTTGTTTCGTAAAATGATTGGATTTTGGACAATTTAGGAAAAATAATTTTTTTCTTTCTTATAAGAAAACAATTATTTAGAAATCCTATTTCTTTTTTTTTTTTTTTTCGACTATGATAAATCTTTATGTGCAAACGTTATGCGTTTATCAGAAATCTTTGAAAATTTTATGTTTTATGTAAAATATATTTAAACATGTTAGGATTAGAAAGCTATGATTTATATCGTTCATTATTTAATTTCAATATACCTAATAATCATAATGTTGTATTTATTCTCTTTATCTCGGTACATTTATATTATATTTTCACCGGCAAGAAAGAAATTTAAAATTATACATGCGTTGAAAAAAAAAATGTTAAAAAAGCAACAAATACTCCATAAAAGCGGTAAAGAATCAATAAGCAAAAGAAAGCGCAACATTTCTAGCATAACCTAAAAACCTCATCGGTGTCTCGTCTAATTAACAAAACGATACAACAGAATTGAATTTCCCCACAGAGAAGCTTTATCTCATTACGTCTACAAGATTGTGGTTTCACACAGTTAAAACCCGCAACAAACGGTCTTAAAAACGTTCATTCGCGTGCGCAAATCGGTAAAAAAGGAAACCCTCCAAGAAAAAGAAGAAGAAAAAAGTGCGGGTGAAAGGTCCGTGGTATACCGAAATAAATAAAAAAAGAAAGAAAGAAAGAAAGTAAGAAAGGAGACGAGGAATTGCACGACGATACTCGAACGTCGACGCGTAATTAGGAGCGCGAGTACACGAGGAGAAAGTGTACGCAAGTCTCTCTCTCTCTCTCTCTGTATCTCGCCTTGTCTTTACTTTTTATTCCTTATGCTACTTCGAAAGTTACTATGCGCTACCTAATTTACTCGCCTTTAAGAGAAGAGGCTATTTTTCGAATGTTTTTCTCGATACCGAGAGTTACTTGCTTTGTTCTAGATCGCGCGATTTGGTGGCTTGCTTTTGTTTCATTATCTTCGTTTATTTTTTTTTATCGATTTGGAACGAAAAATTTCTCTATTAAAATTTTAACTCGAGCGATGCGACCGTGGAGCTGTAATAAATAGCGCGAATCGTGGGAGAATAAATATATCTTGCGACGGGACTTTAATATAAAATTTTTAATTTTTTTTTACCCAAAGTTAAAAATATCGATTTGAGTCTTCTTCGTTCGCCCAGACCTATTGTGATTTCTTATCTCTTCTTATTATTTCTCTTCTCGAATTCATGGGATAATTGAGAATAAAAAGGAAAATATTAAATATTTTTGATAATCATTAAGTCATTGGCGTGAGATATTTTCAATAGTATTTCATATATTACGTACGCATTTATATGTGTGCTAAATCTACTCAAAGTTTTTTAACGGAAATTTCACTTTTTTATTAAATTAAATTGGTGATTTAAACCCGAAAATCCGAAACTTGAAATAATTTAATATTTCATTAAAAATTTAATAAATGAAAATTTATTGTCCTGATAACATTTTTTTTTATATTTAAAAATATACAAGGTTTTTGTTTTCTAAGAGATTATTTGTTTAAACTACGATAAAATATAATAAAACTGTCTTATCTTAATGAAATATAATGATACACTAATGAGCAAACATATTTTGGTTGATATAATTATAAAGTAATACAATACAATGAAGATTTTTCATTCTTTTTCACCACCGAATAATTCGGTTCATTTAAAGTAACGAGTCTAAAAAACTATAAAAAAGGAATGGAAGAAAGAAAAACAAGTGGAACAGTTTTCGAAAATCCTCGCAAAATCCAACTATGCTCTTGTGATTCTCTCTCTCTCTCTCTCTCTCTCTCTCTCTCTCTCTCTCTCTCTTCCTGCATAATACTCCGCGTTTGCTAGGGATTCGGGGAAAGGAAGAAAGGGTTTTATCAGTATACGAAGCTTCCTTTTCCCATTTCTTTCACTTTTTTCCTTCTCCTCTTTTTTCTCTTTCAGCGACGTTCGGGACGTCGCTTGACATTCTGCGCTCGTCCCTGTCATCGCGTCCCATCGGCGCGACGTTACCCACTTTTCCATTCGTGAAACTCGCGCGAACGTGGGAAAGCAGAAAGCCGGTTGTATGCGCTCGCTTACTTGCTCGCTTCCGTCGTGTCATTTCTTTTCTCTCTCTCTCTCTCTCTCTCTCTCTTTCTTTCTCTCTGAGATTACGACGAACACGGACAAGAAACGTGAGTTTGTTGCAGTGTTCGGGATTTTTTTTTTATCGGAGATGGAAGTGTTAGTTAACGTTGAAAATCGTAAAATTTTATATATTTTTTGTTTTTAATTTTTTCCTTCACTCAATATATTCCATTTATGAATGTTGTTTCCTTATCAGTAATTTTTGCATTTTTTAATTTTTTTTTTTTTTTTTTTTTGAATGTTTTATAAATAATTGTAGTTACACATATAAGAATTAATATGGATTTAATCGAATTCCCAATCTTAACCAAAAATGATATTCAAAAGACCAGACTAAATTGTTGGTTATCATGAAATTCGTTCAATATTAGCCGAATTCCTTTAACCTGAGTCACGCGTTATTGGTAAAAGGGCTACGGTAAAATTTCCTGGAGTAAAAAAAAAAGACATTAATATAAACGAAACCGACGAAATTAAGCAGAAAACGTATACACACTAACGCGTGACACATAATTTCGCGTACGAGGGCGCACGTATTCGTGACTCACCGCTAGGCGGCGCATCAAGCCTCTCGTCGCGTGTTAAAGTGAATTAAACGCTGATTCATGATTATTTGTGCACGCGATAAAGAAATGCGAGATTTTTTTTTGTTTCTTAACGACTGTGTATAGAATCGAATATAATATTTTTGTTGATTTTAACAGTTTAATTCGTGTAACATTTTGTTTATTGGTTACTATTTTTAATTTAATATTTTATCGGAATATCGAAGTTTATGTAAATAGTAATGATTGAAATTTAATGATTACATAAACTTTTTATTTATCAGTTACAATATAACCAAGTTTCAAAAACTTAATTTTCTCAAGAGACAAAGAAACAATTTCTCAATCAATTGCGGCTTATTGAAAAGAAAAAGAAAGCATCTAAAATTTTACGCTATAAAATCGCGTTGCAGATTAACAGAAATAAAAATGCAACAAACTCCGAGCGTTACACAACGTTATTTTTCAATCATGGTCGTTAAATGTATAAAGCTTATTCGCGGTAGTGGCTTCGACGACGGCTGACGGTTAAATTTGAAATTCGAAATTGTCGATAGTTCGTTGAGATTGAAGCAAGCAAAGTATATGTACAAAAAAAAAGTTGTGCGGTTAAAAGGTTAAGTGGTGTCATAGAACCACACGGAGGAGAGTTTAAACTTTCTCTCCGGTTCGTTTCTCCGGTTCTCTCTCTCTCTCTCTCTCTCTCTCTCTCTCTCTCTCGTCTGATTTGGGTATTTATAGCATACGCGCGTATAAAAACCATGGGAAATAAAATTTTGCTCTACTCAAATTATACATTTTTAAACGCCACGCGAAATTGTCTCTCGTAAAAACGCTTCTTGTTTATTCTTTTTTCCTCTCTCTCTCTCTCTCTCTCTCTCTCTCTTTGTTTCACTCTCTTTCTAAGCAATTATCATCATCATTATTATTTATAATAACGTAACTGAAAATAATTTCTTTAAATTGACATACGCGCAGTTTAATGCGGCAATGGGATTTTGAAATATCGCCACTTTGTAGTTTGGCGCGGCATAAATTCGTTTTTGAAATTTTTCGTAATAAAAGCCAAAGCCGTATAGATTCGAGCAAAAACGCCGTCGGTAGAAACTAACGTGATCCCGCCGAACGATTGCACTTAGAAAGTGCTCTTCGTTTATATATCCCCCCGGAAAGGTAATAAAAACGTCCAACTACAATCGATGGACTTTACATCACGCGAGAGCCACAAAACGTCGAGATTTTGCCGTTGTGAAATATAACTCAGCGGAAATTTGTACGTACGTAATAATAAGCGGCGATTGGTTCGCGACAGTGCCGAATTATCGCGTTAAAAAACGCGCGTGAAAAGCGTGCGTTTCGTTCGTTTTTTGTTTGTTAATTCTCGAATGAAAAAAAAAAAATTTGTTAATTTCTGCTGAATTAAAAATTCCGTTGGAGTTTAATTTATTTTGCGTGTTCGCCTGCGTTCAAATATTTTTTAACCAAATAAACGTGTTAAATATTGTACTAATTACATTTACATGCTACATTCACGCAAATATTTAGAATTTCCAAACTTCAAAGCCCATTTAAAACTGTGTTATTAGAGCTCGTAAGTATTTCGAATTAACAAGCTCGTTTGCTTACTAAAATTTTATTAAAATTCGCTAGTGCAAAATTTTCATTCACAATCTGATTGATTCTTTAGTTAAAAATAATAAAAAAAAAAAATAAAAAAAAAAAAAAAAAAAAAAAAAAAAAAAAAAAAAAAAAAAATGATAAATAATGCATTTTGCAATTTCATTTAATCGATTTATCGTTTATTTTTTTTATATTATAATTTTCATAAACTAAATAAAATTTTTATAAAACGAGTGCTTAAGATTCGCCAACTGTTGTGCCTTATCACGTTTTTATTAAACAAAATGAGTCATTCTCGATGTTCCCGCAAACGTAATAAATTCGGTGGTTCCTTATGAATCATAAGATGAATTCTGAAAGCACGGCACACGTTTATAAAGTGTCGAACGTGATTTTTATAAGCTCGCGCGAGTAATTTTAATAAATTCACGGCGTGTGTTGCCGAATGATAATTATTATATTTTTCCTATAATTCTAACGTTTATCGTAGCCCCGTTAGTGCCTAAATTTTCAACGTGAACGATAAAGCTAAATTTCGTCAGAAATTCTTCAAATTCATCGACCAACCGAGCGCTATTAAACGCCGGTGAAAATTCGACGTAGAGAATATCAACGGGAGTGGAAGTATAGCGATCGGGAGCATCGGCATCACAGCAGCAGCAGCAGCAGCTGTCACTACTCTCGCCTCTTTTTTACATTTCCGGGACATTACCGTGCGAGTCCGGCGTTAAACAACGATAAAAACGAGAGGGAGGGAGAGAGGGAGGAAAGGAAGAAGAAAGGGGAAAAAGAGAAAGAGAGAGTCAGGTCTTTTTATGCGCGAGCCGTGACGAGGACGATAGCGGGGACGTCGGCGTACGTCTGTACATAATACGTGTAGGGTACGTATGTACGTGAATCTGACACAATGGAAGAGTTCTGTTTTCCGCGTGTATACATGTGTATAGCGTCACGTCTGTTCTGTGTCCGGCTCGGCTTTCTACTGACGGTACTGTTGCTGCCGTTGTTATATACATCGGCGATATGGAACGAGAGATGGATTAAACGAGTCGGGGTTATTTTCGCCTGTATTTTTTTCTCTCCTGTTCTTTTTTTTTTTTTTTTGTTTTTGTTTTTTTGTTTTTATAAAAGAAAGACCGTATCTTTCGTTTTGTTTAGGAATGGCTTTCTTTTTTTTATGCTCTGAATAGAGTAAATTTCGAAATGGTTTGTTCTTTGAATGATACTTTCGTTCTGTTTGAAAAATAAATTTTAATCTATTTTTTCCCCTTTTTTTTTCCTTTTTTTTTTTTTTAATCCAATTAATTTTTGTTCAAATTTATTTTAAATTGATTCTATTATTTTCATTTACATTTTTCAACTGTATTTTTTTTTAACTAATAGTTAAATTCAAATAATGTTAATTAAAAAATATTTTGTTTTGTTGCACAGTTACGATGTAAAATTTATTTTATAAAAAATTCGTTGAGCTGAGTTGAGAAACCAACAAAGTAACAATCTTAATCCGATATTATTGCGACATCATAGTAGAACTTTAATTATCTTCACTTTTAAAAAATAAATTCCAACAAATCTTATCAGTTATCCTCAATGTACTTTTCGAAAATTTTAAAATATTTCCCAATCACCCCTTAAAGCTGGGAAATTTTTCCTCGTGGATCAGCGAGCGTCACGCGCGCAAAGTACCGCACAAATCGATTCTCCGAAAGTCCGGGGATCGTCTCCGTATCTCATCGTCGCGTCGCGTTATCATCGCCTACATACATATATACATACCTATACGCTCTTCCCCTCGTCGATTCACGCCGTCCTTCTCCGTCACTCTCTTTCGATCACCGGCTGTATCCGCTTTACTACCGGACACCGCGTGAGCCATTATACGCGTGCGATCGCGTGACGAGCTTTGACGACGATAGGAGACGAGAGGGCTTGAATGCAAATTGCGCAGCCGCAGACTGACCGATGAGAAGAGAAAGAGAGAGAGAGAGAGAGAGAGAGAACGAGAAAAGGAGATAAGTCGTAAGTCGTAAATATAGAAGCGTAACGGGTTTTGGAGAGTTTTGAGTGCTTCCTCGATCGGATGGATTTCAGTTGGTTACTCGCGTCGGTGAATGATCAAATTAATTCAACGATTGTTACAAATAATTTGAAATTTTAGTTCTCGTAGCTTAAAAACACCCAAAAATTAAAAGTAATTCAATTTTTTCGTTTATCTTTTTCACCGATATGATCCAATTCATAAATTCCAAAAGTAAATCACCGAAAATTATAAAAATTGTAAACTTGCGTATTTATTTTTGTATGGCTCTCGAATATTTATGCATGTCAAAAAGTATAGCATAAAATTAGGAATCATATACGTATTTACTATACCAAGACCGTAATACAACCATGTATAAAATTTTTCTACGAAAATATCAACATCACCACCACCACCACCACTACCAGCGACAACAACAATGACATCGATTTATTAATCAAAGTGTTATTAGTTATTCAAGCAGCCGACAGACTTACTTGCGCATCCTAAAGAAACGCGCGTATTTGCACATAATTCCCGTGCGACGTCTTAGTCTAGCCCACGTCTTTATGAACATCCTCTGGGCTTCGCGCGTATATGCACCTCGACCAACATTGCAGTTGGAAAGACGCGCGCCCCATATGAATTTGTGTACTATGTACAATGTTTGTGGTTGCAGCTTTTTCCGTTTTCTCGTCGAATATATATATATATTCAAAACGCGCGTGCGCGCGTACCATCGAGAAATCAACGGTGGAATATTAGTAGACATAACGATAATGTTTATTTCATTCATTTAGGTGTATATTAGTTTACATTTCTTTATCCGTAGGGGAGCTGAGAATAAAACTGCGTTATACGTGGCTTCTTTTGCATTTACTTTCTAGGGAAGAGAGGCGTCGGCTTCTTCGGTAGCTTTTCTGCAATACAAAGTGCTAGTAAACTACTTTACCGGTCTATGTAACTTTGTTCGGTGTTCTTAGTTCTCTTCTCCTTCGCAACTCGTTTTCTCGTTCTCAAAATTGACACGAACTACTTCTGTTTTTCGTAATAGAGTTGTAACTTACATTTTAGATAACGCGTATCGCGATTGTGTTCAAAATATAACGTGATTTTATCAAAGGAACTACTTTTATCGACGATGTAAAAATTAAAGAGGAACAATATTTTAAAACAATCGTCTCGTTGGCGCAGCTATCTTCAAACGTAAAGTAAAGTTTCTCACCGTTCGAGCGAAAAATGTACAGTCCTTTAAATGCAGTTCGTAGCGCATTAAAAGTACTTTAATGCTTCGTAAGGGTAACTCTCCCTTTTTCTCTTTGCCGGTTATCCAAAATTTCCGTGGCCTTTTATCTTCTTCGGCGCTCCGGGACATTCCCGTGTAAAATAGCTTCTTCTTACTTTACCTCCTTCTTATTCTTTGAAAATTTACGAAACTTGCTCTTTATGTATATATACATATATAGACATACAATGCAAGCGTTAAAACTTTACATCGAGCGAGTGAAAAGTTTTCGGGGCCAATGTTCGAGACAACGCCTGAACTCTTCTCCACCCTTCTCTCTATTTGCGATTAATGGTTTCGCGGCGATAAGAATGCGAAGCTTTCGTGGTTTATGTGCGCGCTCGCGATCTTGTATTTCGTTTTCTTTTCTTTTTTTTTTATTTTTAGCGGGTGATTTAGATACAACTTTTTGTATGTTGAAACATTTATTTTTTTTTTGTAATTTTTCACGTGAATTTTTCCAAGATATTCTGTTTAACCCGTTTCGGCCCAGAATGCCCCTCGGGACATATCGCTCTTCGAGGCTCTATAACTAAAGCTATTCACGTTGAAAAAAATTGAGAAGTACATATTCTTATAGTTTAAGGTCCGCCCTTTCCGATGATGAACTCGAAATTTCTCTAAAATGTTATTAACTATGAAAAAATTCAGTTTTAACAAAAGAAATAATGATTTTTTCACACTTACTTTTTCTTCAAATCGAATTTTGAAGGTGTTTCCGATCTGCAATGTACCTGGAACCTCAATAACCCGTGGAATAAATGTCTAAGCTTAAAAAATACGTGATTTAGATATCGATTTTTTGCCTTAGTGTTTTCAAAATGGCGTCCGGAATGCAAAATTTTTTTGTATACATTCATTAATTTTGTTCTCGAAAAATATGAACTTACGGGAAAAATCAATAGAAGTAAAAAGTTCTTAGAATCTCTCAAAGAATGCACTGGAATTTTTTCGAAGAGTTTTGAGCAATCTTTTAAAATTTTGCCAAGTGTGAATTTTTGCAAAATTGAAAAAATTGCTCGAAACGCTTCGAAAAAATTCCAGAGAATTCTTTGAGCAATTCTAAGAACTTTTTACTCTTGGTGATTTTTTCCAAAACTTCTTTGTTTCCAAGAAAAAATTCTGAAATATCAGAATAGTATTGTATCGTATGTTTGTAGTATTCGCACACCGATCGATTTATGGTTTGAAAAATGTCTAAATTGCTCAAAACTCTTCGAAAAAATTCCAGTGCATTCTTTGAGCAATTCTAAAAACTGTTTTTCTTGGTGATTTTTCCCGTAAGTTCATATTTTTCGAGAAAAAAATTAATGAATGTATACAAAAAAATTCGATTTGAAAAAAAAAGAAAGTGTGAAAAAATCATTATTTCTTTTGTTAAAACTGAATTTTCTCATAGTTAATAACATTTTAGAGAAATTTCGAGTTCATCATCGGAAAGGGCGGACCTTAAACTATAAGAATATGTACTTCTCAATTTTTGTCAACGCGAATAGCCTTAGTTATAGAGCCTCGAAGAGCGATATGTCCTGAGTGGCATTCTGGGCCGAAACGGGTTAGAACAAAAATAATGCGCAATAAAAGACATTTGTTTCATTTTACCCGATGATACGAAAATTTTTACTATAAGTTTGTACGAAATCTCGCTAAGCTATACGAAAATCGCTTACTTAACGCGAGCGTTCGCTTACGAAACGCGTCAGCGAAATTACACAACTGCGACAAAAAATCTATCGCCACTTCGGCAAAAAAAAAGAACAGCCGCCGAAAAAGGAAAAACAAAAAACGCGCAAAAGAAAGAAAATAAAAAATACGTTCAGCCACCTGCATCTCTTATAAAACCATTCTTCCAATACTATAAATTTCGAGTACACTCCGCCGGCAGCAGCGGAGCTTGTCCATGATTTATCGAAAACTCGCGCGCAGTCGCCCCAGCCGCACGGCACGTTTCGTTCCCTCTCGTTCTCTCTCTCTGTCTGTCTGTCTGTCTCTCTCTCTCTCTCTCTCTCTTTCTCTCTCTCTCTTTTTCTCTCCGCAGCGACCGAAAACAAAAGATAAAAAAAAAAAAAAAGAGGAGCGAGCGAGCGAAAAAGGCCGCGCGTAACTTTCACCGCGCCTCGAGAGAAAAGTACACCTATACATATATACGTGTATATAAACGCAAGCGTGGCATAACGAAAAGAAAAAAAAAATGTATTATCCGATGTACCATAATCGAGACGCCTTCGTTTAAACTCGGTGTTTACGATGTATGAGTATGAAAGTCCTTAATATGTGTACGCGTGTCTGTGTCTTGTGTGCTTTATCAATTTGACTTATTTATAAACAGGCTAATTAAGTCGCTCGGCTACTTTCAATTTTGCCTCGGTCGAGTAGCAGTTGTTATAATGTAGAAGAGTCGTGCAGGTGTCCGTATATGTTTGTGTTAACACACTGGTATTTTCTGACGCACCTTGACCTTGACTCTTTGGAGAATCTAATTTCTCTTTTTTTTTTTTTTTATGCTGATCTTTTAAGTGTGCTTTAAAAAAAAAAAGAGAGAGAGAGAGAGAGAAAAAGTATGCAAAAGTATGAATTTTTAGGTTTGACTCGTTTAGGAATTTGCCGTCTCTTACATTTTTCTTTATTTCGAGGAAGCGAGGCAAGATGTTATAGATGTGAGAGAAAAAAGAAATTAAAAGTGATTTAGTGGCTGGTTTACTTTTTTATTTTTATGAAAGTGTGAAAAACACATAAAAAGTGAAAACATATGATTTATTTATTATTCAGTGTGAATCGGTAGGATAAAAATTTAGATATAATATCAATCATTTATCGATTTTGCATACGTAAATCTTACACGAAATTCTGATTTACGTCACTTTTGCTTCTATTTACAATCGTTCTTTTCGTTGATGTATCGTGTAAACGTTGATGTAACGTGTAATTGCCGAATAATTGTGTCAAAGTTTGAGTGGCACTTAACCTACATACCAAATTCATTAACAAAGAAACAACATCTAGATCTTGACCTATCGAATATCGCTTGTTCGAATTGTACGAAAACATTTTCCAAAACTCATACACGCACATACGCACACGTATACAAGTTTTTATGACTCGTTAACTTGCCGCTCGTAAAAGACGTATTTGCGCTTGTTTTCAGTTCGCTTTTACCAAATAGGAAAGCCGAGTTGATGGACATGTTTTTTGGCGGAGTAATAGAAAATTTGTGAAAAAGGAGAAAACGTCGAAGGATTTATTCGATTTATTTGTCCTTCGATATTCTTTTAAATCGATAAATTCACGGATTTAACAAGCGATAGGTGCTTTATTTTATTAATCGTAAATTTTTGTTTGCCGCGATACGGAATGTAAATTTGTTTCATAAATTTTATTTCGTCCGATTTAATTTACTAACGTGAATTATTTGCGAAAAACACGAATATCTTGTTATTGCGGGGTGTATATATTTATGCGCGACAAATCAGTTTCAAAATGCGAAAATTTATCACCAAAACAAGGTCAAAAACGACTAATCCGGTAACATAATCTAACGTTTAAAGTTAACTTTCACACACACATGGACTCGAGACCGAGAGTAAATCCAAACGAGAAAAATAACGATCGTTTCAGCTCCGTTTGAAAAAAAAAAAAAAAAATGCTTCTCTCACTCTGCGATTTACAAAAGCCCGTCGAAAGTGTTCCGTGCTCACGCGCTAGCGCAAAAATTTAATACCAACGATGGCCCCGATGATAAGCGCCGTGGATGAGAGGCTGTGTAATGATAGAGAAGGATAGAGAATCGTGCGACCTCTCGTTACGTCGCGATTGACGCACACGAGCCAACGGTTTTTAGCCGAGAAATTATATTCATTGGCCGTATCTATCTAATAATGTATGGTAAATATTTTTTTAGTTTTTCGTTTATCGGTACGCGGTGAAATGTCACGGGACTGTTGTTTGATGGTTTGGTGTTAAGTAAAGAATGATAAAGAAGATTTATGTTGTTGAAGGTTATAAGGAATTTGATGAAATCATTGTTCGTAATTGCTAGTGCTCAAGCTGAATGTTTGACGTGTAAACATCACTTTTTTTTTTTTTTTTAAATTATTTATAGATTTTCGTAATAGAAAGCAAATACATTTCATGCTTATTAAGCATAAACTAACGAATAATCAAATACCGAAATCGAATTTGCAATTATCTCAACGTCGCTTTCTCGTCGCGAGAAAATCCGCAAGATGCCGCCTTGCGGCCACACGGCTCGCGTGCGATTTTTCCGCCGTTCTAAAGGCAAAGTTCGCCACGGGGCAAAATTTCACGAGAAGTTTAGGGGGGGGACAGGCCGTTATAATAACCCGGCGCGCGCATCTTCGCGCGGCCGCGATTTTCTCTCCTCCTAAAACTCATCGAGACGCTAACGAGGATACAATGTTGATCGTATACCGTCTTATTTTCTTATGTCGTTGTACGAGGAATTAAATTTTTATTTTTCGTCAACGGTTACGGTAGATTTAATGAGTTTCTTTTTTATTTTAGAATTTATGTTAGTTTTATGAAAGAGGCGTGTGTAAGTGTTTATGTTACGATAAATTAAAATCGTTAAATTTTTAATATAATTGAAGCCAAAAATTTTTGTACGTTCTTGGTGTTCGACGCAAATTTTCGCCGTTAAATCAGATCGATTGTCCACCGATCAAAACACTCAGAATCCATCCGACCGTAACCAGGCGAGAGAGAAAGAGAGAGAGAGAGAGAGAGAGAGCGCAAGGGCTTCCAATTTTTAAAATTCAAAATCACGATCTCTAAGAGCCCGGCTTTATTACACCTCCCAAGAAAATAATCCATTCAAAGAGTCGAGTCACGGTCGCCGCAGTCTCGGAGAAGGATATTATAGCCCGACGACGATCGATCAGGGCGGCTTGATTTTTTCGTTTCCCCTATTTTTTTCTTTTTATTCTTCTCTTTCTCTCTTTATTACCCCGACGAACAACGCGGCAGTCACTTTCTCCGGCTATACTACTTCGCGCTGTGTTCCAGTTCCGTGCAGCGCGCCTTCCTTAACAACTCGACGGCGCTCCATTTCCTTTTCTTTCTTTCTTTTTTTCTTTTTTTTTTTTTTTTTCTTTCTCTTGCTTTCTTTCTCTTAACGTCCGTCCGCGTGAATGTTTTAATACGTGCGTGCTGTTCTGCGGTCGCGCTTTCGTTGAATTATTAATGGATTTTTGTGTTCGGGTTCCTTTTTTTTTTTTTTTCTCATTTGTTTTTGTCGCGAGGAATGGCAATGAATGTAGTACTTCCTTTTTTTATATAAGATATGGAATTATTATTTTTTACGATGTAACTTTGGACTTACGGTTTTGAAAAAAGTTTTATTTTATATTGTATCAAACATTTAATATAGCTTTTTTTTATAATCAAAGTATTTATTTACATGAAACATATTGACATACGTTTGAAATTTGTTACCTCGATTAAGAAATATTCAAAAATGCGAAATATCGGTATTTTAAAATCGACGCTTATATTTTTAAATGAAAATGTTCAATAATATTATTTGAAATTTTTCACTCGATCTTGATAAAATTAAAAATATACGTATCTCTGTTTTATAAAAATTTTTTTCATCTTGACATTGCTGTTCATATTTCACAATCAAAATTAAGGATGTTGCATATATTAATACCATATTACAACATTGAGCTTTCGAAATACGCCCAGTCACAAAAAATTTTTATTCTCCTATATTTCATTAATAAAAAGATAAATTAGATGGATGTTTGATTCTTCTCGAAAATTATCATTTCTCCGTGTAGATTAAGAAGATTTTAATAAAATTCTTGTGTATATATATATATATATATATATAAAAATTAATAATAGGGTATTGATTAAATTTTCTTATGACGACTGAAACAAAAATAATAATCGTCATGAAATCATATATTTCACGTAATTTGCTAAATAGTTAAATCAATTTTAAATTGGAACGTTAAATAAGTGAAAATTTAATTTGCCTATATCTATTATTTGTGTGCGATAATTCGTTAGTTTGGCCATCGACTTTAGGATTAGTAATTATACAACGATACTCGGTATATAAAATAATTCATTGTATAATGTTTCATCGCGGATAAGTTTTAAAATTTTTTTTCAACGTAAAAACGATAAACTATTCGCGCATCATTAAATTGATTTATACGTGTAAATGCACATACGGACTCACTTGACGACGTGGGGTTTCTAAACTTTTATCAAAGAATCCACGCTAGAGACGCGTTTTCTCTGCTTCTCACTGTATCTTTATGATGGAGAGAGGGAGAAAGAGAAAGAACGTATCGTATACACATACGTTGTTCTCTCTTTTTCTCTTTTATTCTGACCTTCTTTTACTACCTAATTTACATGCGTCTCGCGCGTCTTCTATCCTTGATAATCGCTAAAATCGTTGCCGTCTCGACTTCATATTAGACACAATATACGTCTGATATTCTACTTAAACGCTTCGATCTCTTACGCTATAATTTTGAGCTTGTACATATTTCTGATATTGAATGTTGATGATATCGGCGATGAATGAATTCGCGTTTATTGTTTTTTTTTTTTTTTTTTTTTTTTTTTTTTTTTTTTTTTTTTTTTTTTTTTTTTTTTTTTTTTTTTTTTTGTAATGACGAAATGCTAATCGAAGCTCGGTTGGTAATAAATTTTACTTAGTCAGCTATAACACGACGATTTAATTTAAGTAATTAGAAAAATTCGTGAGTTGTTGGAATATTAAGTTACAAGTTTGAATTATTCGTGATGCTATGCATGATTCAATTTGAACAATTTCAAGTAAACTTTGAGTAAAACATGCCGCAATCGATAATTACTAAAATAGTAAAGTATTTGGTTCGTGAAAAATAAGTTAAATTCAATAATTCTTATAGGATACATTTTTCACTAGGCGATGATTTAATATAGCTTTAGAAGGTTCAGAGTTTTCTTTTTTTGCAAACATTGAATATTTTTAAAATTAATTTTCTTTTCGTTTTGAGATGGAATTTGAGTATCATCGTCAAGTTGTGTATCTGGGTCACTGAATTTAAAAAATTCTTTCCAAGATATTCCATTGATTTTTCAATTTCTCTGGTTCGGATCAATGAGATACCAAAGTTTATTTTTTTTTATTTATTTATTTATTTTTTTTCATATGTACGTGTGCAAATACTATGTCAACAAGATATTATAAATTGAAATATGTGTGGCTGAAAATGTCTTTGAATTTTTCATCAAATTCTTACTCTTATATTTTGAAATCAAATGGAATGCTTTATAAACAGTTTCTTTTTTTTAGAGTAATATATATATGTCTATTATTTTTATTGAATCTCAAGAATTTAATATCATTTATTTTCTCACCTAATAATTTTTATTAAAAATATTTTGGTCAATTTTCATTAATATATAATAATGCATTTTATTCAAATGTTAATGTTTTTGAAAATTTTAGTTATTTAGTTATTTTATCGATAATTTATATTGCTGCGTTTGTATACCGAATAAGACACTACGGACGTACATATTTATTCTCGCTCGATGAATTTCGGTAGCAACGTAACTCAAGGAAAACCAAACCAAAACCTTTTCCACTCTTTTCCAGATAAAAGAAAAAAAAAAAAAAAAAAAAAAGAAAAATAAGGAATCTCGTACACACCTACATTTTTCTTAACCTAAAAAAGACTTAGAAAACCGAGAAAGAGAGAGAGAGAGAGAGAGACGCTCGAGAGAGTGACTCTCGATTCCCAACTCGAGCACACACAGCAACATGAGTCGTCTTACGCTTCTCTCGTGTCCTCGTCGATTCCCCTACCTCTTCTTTTTAACTCCCGGCTCCTTTCTCTTTCTCTCGCGATCCATTTTCATCCGGAGGGGATCGACACTCTCGCTCCGCGTAGAGAAGCTCGCCGGCGCTCTGGAGCAACGGGGGAGAGAGATAGAGCGGACATCTCTCGCGCGAGATATACCGCGTGCGCGTGTGTATGCGTCGTTGAAAGGAAACGCGCGCGGACACGCGAACACTCGATTAACCCCGACTACTTCTGTTTTCCAGACGATTCACCTTTTCTCTTTATTCTAGTTTCTTTTCTTTTTCCTTTTTTTCATTGATTTCTTTTTTGTTTTTTTTTCTTGAAGACAAAAGGGAGAAAGAGAGAACGACGAGACAGTTTGGATTATGGGACAGAAAATTGCAAAAAATTTAAATTGGTTTCTCGACGAATCTTCTCGACGTTCTCTTTTTTTTTAACGACTAATTTCAATTGTTGCAGAGTATAATATGAAAATTTAAAGTAATATTATTTCAAATGTAAAATAAAAATTTTAAATCAATCGATTGATGATAATTTTTCTTAATAAAATTTAATTACATTTAAAATTGAACCTATAAATTATCCGATATCTTCTTTGCCTCTTTCTCTCTCGCGTAAATTTGTAAAAATTCTTGTTTAATTACTTCCAATGCTCCATAGTGTTTTGTTATCTAAAGGATTCTGCCTGTTTTTTATTTTAAATGCGTTAAAAGCTGCGGTAGCTTATTAAAGCCTATAAATAAAAGCTGTCATAAAGATATAAAAAAGTAAATAACGAGATAATTATATCTGAAATACTCAACGAATATTCAGATCATCAAACTTTCGTACGTATTACAAGTCTATACGTAAGAAAAAAAAAAAAAACAAGAATCTTTCCTTGATAAAGAAAAAGGAAAATATCGCATAATTCGAACTTTGAATCAGCGGCTCGTTATTTCCCTCTCGCATAACTTTCTTAAGTGAACGAGATAACGCGAAGAACTTTAAGAGATCTTGTTCGGCAACTCGCGTCAATCTCGATCCCTTCCCTTTTAATCCGCTCGTATATATGAGTCAGTCCCAAAAAACCTTATCTTATTTACGAAGCGACACAAAAGCCCCCAAAAGAAAAAAGAAAAAAAAAAAAAAAAAAAAAAAAAAAGCAAGGAAAACGAATCTCACGTGTACTGTCCTCAAACTTCTTCGTTTCGTTGCCGTTCCGGTTTCTTACACCTAAGAATCCTGTAATAACCAGTCGGATAAGCTGGCTGTTCTCTCTTTCTCTCTCGATCCGAATAATATTGCGTATCGTTAGAATGATAAGTGTGTACGTGTATATTTGTGTATGCGTTACTTTTATCGGATGATTTACGCTCCGCGAGGCCGTAATTGATTGTCTCTTTTGTCCGGCTCGGCTTCTACCGAGCATCCCGGGCGTTTGAGTTATCTTAATGGCCGGTATTCTGATGTTACGCTCTCCTCATGGCTTACAATGTCACGACCGTCGGACTTTGCTGGACGCTTTTTTACTTTTTATTTTTATTCTCGTTTGGTTTGTCGCAGAGCGCGTTAAGTTACTCGTGTTTTTTGTGCCCTCGAATTGTTTTTATTATTTTATGTATCGCTGCGAGCGATTAATTCGTTTTAAAACTTTACTTTCAATTACAGGATGTATCTCATTGACTTTATATTTTGTATATGTATTTGCAAGTTCGTTTATCTATAAGAAAATAAACGTGCACGTGTAGTTTTCTTTTATTTTTTTTTTTTTTTTTTTTTTTTTTTTTTTTTTTCTACCAAGTCTTTCTTTCTCATTCGGGCGTAATCTCTGACAATGTATGTATTCAAGATTTTCGTTTATCATGAGACGTTACGCTCTGTTAAATAAATGAAGTCGAAGTAGCGGTGGCAGTTTCTTTTCTTCGTTCAGTTTTCTTTTTATCTCTTCTCTCGACCAATCGGTAAATTTGAGCGACGGTTGGCTCGCGATAAAATTTAATATTTCGTATTCCAATACCTCGCACTTCATTTCGAGTCATATTGAATACGAGATTTATCAATGGCCATTGGTGATTATATCGTTTATATTGGTCATTTCTCGAATGCATAATTTTGCATTCGTTTATTTATAAGCCTTTCTTTTATTTCCAATCGTATGAATCAAAATGCAAACAACTTCAATGTGGGACTTTCGTGCGAATTTATAAGCGAGATAAGATATACAGATATCATGAAGGTATGGAGGATGTTAACCGACTATTTTAAACAGGGAGCAGATCTCCATCGAGCAAATAACACGAACGATGCCGATAAGCATCGCGTTGTGTTTTCTTCCAGCCTTCCTTTCTTTCTGCGTATTTTCCTCTCTATTTGTTTTGTAGACGCATACATATACGTATATCAACGAATCTATGCGAGCATAAAACTTGCGTCATCGTTTAGCCAAGATTTCCTTTAGTTTCTCATTCTATTTACAGAATCGAAGGTGAAAGTTGTCTAATAGAGCTTTAAAGTCCTCATTTTCGTATACAACGTAGCCTAAAGAAAGTAAGTTTTCAAACACATAAACAACAAATTATCAAATTAGGCATAAAATTATCTATAACAACAACAAAAAAATTTTTTTTTATTTAATACAGATTTGTAAACATAGAAAATAAAAAATTAAATTCAATCGATGAATAAAAGTCTTGAACAACGATAAAATAATTGCGCGTAAGTAGAAAAGAAGGAAAGAGTTCATCTAGCTTATGAAAATTATATTTACGAGAGGTACTCAACTCAAGGTAAATCGATCTCGCGAAAGACACATTACAGAGCGCGAGTTCACTTGTTCGCGTTATAGCGAGAGAGAATGTGTCCCTCGCGCGCCTTACAATACCATACACCGAGGCGAGACGAGAGTATTATATAGGTACCTGCATGCCGCCGCGAACGGATTTATATCAATGGCACGTTCCCACGTTTGCATTGGGCTTGCGTCATTTATTTTACACGGGCGAGGCTTTTTTGAAGCGAAAGAAAAAGCGAGAGAGAATGATGGGCCCGTCGGGTCGCGGTTACATTTTTGACCTCTCCCCTTCCTCTTATGTTGTTTTTTAACCGAGCTTTTTCGAGAGAAAGAGAGAGAGAGAGAGAGAGAGAGAGAGGACTCTTCTCTTTGGTTTTCTTGAGATAGATATGAAGCATGGGTGTGGAGAAATCGTTAGACGTGTTAGTACGCGCATAGGAGAATGCAAGTGATAGGGAAGGGTTCGTTCGTGCTGATTGCTATAGGGAACGAGGTACACGATCGTGCGATTGTACAAATTGAAGTTTGACTGTCGAATAATTAGGGATTATAGTCATGAGAAATAGATTGTAAAAAGTTGGGTAATTATTGAGCGGTGCAACAGGTTAATAGATGTCGTAATCTTTGGCAAGATTCAATTTTTATTCTTACTCTTAAAGATTTTACTCTTAAATAGATTTAATTCAATAATGTCTTGATAAATAAATTGCAATTGAATTGTATACAACGTTATGTCTGGATATAAAGATTCTATGTTTGGAAATTTTAAATAATTTTTCAACAATTTGTCAAATACCTAACCGATTGTTATTTATGATAATAAAATTTCTAAAGTAAAATCATGAGTATTGTTTCATCAACGCAATAACATATGAATAAGAAGGCATCGATTGTAACGATAACAAATCAATTTTATTTAAATTTTTGCGATAGAAACCTAAGATAAATTTAGCAACGCCAATTATCAACATCCATTGTCTCTTGATGTAAAATACGTTTCTTGACTCTCGCCTTTACCTCAGTCGGTGTTGATTAATCATATTTATTATACGCGGTACTAATCGACGTTTGCAGATACAATCCCACGAATTTGTATAAATTATCCGGTAAAAACAAATAATTCCCCGTCACTTCCTCCACAGAGCGCGACAATACAATTTTCGAAGACAAAATAGTCGGACTTTTTTAGCAATTTTTTTTTTTCTCTTCCTATTTCATTCGACTCAGTAAGCCCAAGTTTTTATTTTCTATTTTTTTAATTTTTTAACAAGTTTTTACAAAGTAAAATCTAGTATTTGCGTAATGAAACCACGTTCGCGGTGACGGCTGACGTCGTTGCGACAACGCACCTGTCGGGACTTTTATTGTTCCTTTCCGTGTTTTTATATACATACATATATCTCCGGTTTTGTCTTTTTTTTTTACTCGAGTGAGGGAGAGAGACGGAAAAATAAGGACAAAAAGAGTGATACACAATTCGTAAAGCGTTCGATGATTGGTTAAATTTTTTCTTCTTCTCTTTTTTCGGAACTCGAGCGATTGCCACAAATTCTGGTAACGTAAACGTTTCTTTCGACTACCAGTCGTTATAAAAGTTTAAAAAATAATGTTTCATTTAGTCGTAATCACGTAGAGCACCGCCGCAGTGTCGTAATCGAACGAAGGGTAAGAGAATAAGAATGGTTTCTTTGATTGTTTTGTCCAGAACATAGTATTCGCGGAGCGTGAGAAACTCGTTAAAATTGGAAGTAATGGTTGCGCAAAGGAAGATTTGTTAATGTTGTTAATATAATTCATGACCGAAATTATAAGCATTTGGTATTGATACCAGCTTTTATATCGCTTACATAACTACCCCTTTTTGCCGATGTAAATTTAAATAATCAGAATACAACTTTCTGACGTAACCTCTCTCTCTCTCTCTCTCTCTCAGATAAATTGAAAAATTAATGCTAATCATGTGGTGAGCTACGGCAGCCGATCCGAAATGTTGTAAATTTCGATGAAGTTATCGCTTTTTCAACCTTCCTTTCATTCTTTACAAATAATAATCCAACGTATAATAAGCCATTTATAATCGAAAGAAAAGATATAAGCTACGCTGTAGGTATTTCGAAAAATCGGCTCATCGGTTGCTCATGATAATATAACGATACATGAATTTTGATACGGGGCTAAAGAGAGTTTCGCGAGATCGGTAGGGGGGATGAACGGTATTAGAGCGAGGTTGAAAGTTCCATCAAGATAATGGGTGCATGAGTAACCTACTTTGGTAGCAAAAAGTATGATGAACAAGTTTTTTGATTGCATATTTAAATATATGTGTGTGCGGGCGAGCGAGCTACTAAGTTAAAGCGTCGTTTAAAGCCGCCCGTCATTAAAAAATATTTCGTGTATTACGAGATTATATAGATATACGAAATACATTAGATACACCGGCGGCGTATATCTCTCGGTAACCTCTCCAGGCGGCAAATTGCTATCCACCGTTAGTTCTTGTTATAATATTCCACGGACTACGTTATTACATAGTTGTTACCTTTTTTTTCTGTCTGTCTGTCTGTCCGTCTCTCTCTCTCTCTCTCTCTCTCTCTTGTTTTCGTTTTCGTTTACGAAAAATTTCAATTTATAAAGTTCGTACATTCGCTTGTTTATCGTACGAAGGCGTTAGATCTCGCTCCTGAACGACGATTCGATCCAGCCATTAACACCGTTTTCCAAACGCCTCGAAAAAATCCCCTCGAGCTATTTTCTCAACTTTTACAGTGTGTTCGAATAGTCGATATTTATTTTATCGCCGTGAGAATCAATATTTTGTTATAAGCATGAATATTTTCGTATATTTTGGTTCGATTTTGTTATTTTTATTGCGCATATAACATAATTGATCGATTAATTTTTTCTCGATTTATTTACTAAATTTTCATGTAAATTTTACAATCTTAAATTCAGATATTCCACATTCAATTTAATTTTCCAGATTATTTTCGTGTAGTTTCGAAAATTTACAGTTAAATAATTGCGATTCGTAATAAGATACGACGGAAATACTGCGCGCAGTCGATTTTTCCAATTTTAATTCACCGCGGGAGAAAGTCGTCATCCTTTTATCGTGGACACACATCTTTACGATACCCTTATTCCCATACTTAACTATATACTCGTACATAAAAGTACTCGCTGCAATGCACAAACGATGAAAGGGAGGGAGAGAAAAAGAGAAAGAAAGAGCGAAAAGGATGAGCTTTCGAGCATTCGACGATGCGCAAAACTCTAATGCAATCCCCATTAGCCGTAGATATCTACGTATGCGAATTTCAGTATTAATAGGAGAAATAACCAGACCGAGCAAACCTGTCAATTTGGGTCAGTAGTCAATGGCAGCGTAGATCAATTGTATTATGTTTACTACATATTCGTATCAGTCTCTCCGTTTCGGTGTACCAAATTTCGAAGTTGTAACGAAGGGAGCTTTCATGGTATATGTTATACACGCATTCTAGGATCTCCCTATGTCATTTATAACAAGATGAGGGGCGTTAAATTTGATTAAGTAAAATCGATAGATCTAAATATTTTTTATTTAATTGAAATAATTAATAATTAAGTATGCCGCTGAAAATAAAATTCTTATTTCGATTGTTGTAAATATTTTAAATTATGAAATCTACATCGATTATTAATTGAAGAACACAAAACTTTGGTTTGTTAATAATTTATAGTTTTACATTTTATAAATATTCATTTCTCAAAAGAATTAATAATCCAGATTAATTAAATCAATGTCCCAGATTTTTTGTCGATGCATGCTTGACATTTCCGATAATAATAATAAAACAATTCAATGTTTTATTGTTTTTTTGTGTATTAAATTTTCTTTTCGTCAATTAAAGCACGATTCATTATTCCTGTCGAACAAAAAAAAAAAAACTCTAGTGTACATTTACTAAAAGAGAAAAAAAAAAAGCAAATAACGAAGATAACCTTCGCATTATGAAAATCTCGAGGCACTCGACGAACGACATCAAAAATCGCCATAAAGATACCTCTGAACCTTGCCTCTATAACGGCACATCCCTCCCCATTTCTCTGCCAATAAACACACGTACACGCGCGCACGCAAAGCTTTATCGAATAATAAAAAAAAAAAAAAGAAAGAAAGAAAGAAAGAAAGAAAGAAAGAAAGAAAAAGAAAAAATAAACGGTCAGCAGTAGCGGCTGTAAAATGAAAAGAAAAACAAAAAAAAAAAAAAAAAAAAAAAAAATAGAGAGAAAAAAACATGTTTCCTCGCTCAAACGATATAATAGCGTATGCGCGCAACGGACGCGACTACAATCGCGCACATTATGCAAAAAGTTTCGTTGCCAACCGGGTCCCTCCTACTCTCTCTCTCTCTCTACTTAGAAACGCGCATATGTGCGCTCATCACTCCCTTGCCCTTTTTCCCTGTAGCGCTCGTTGTGTGCGGCTGAGCGTACATATTATATGCGTTGAGACTGTATAACCCGTGTACTCGTAACTGAAAATTAGAGAGGGTTATTGTCATGGGACACATGGGAATGGATTATTAATATTGGAAAACTGCAGGTGATCCTAGCATAGATGGAAGGAGATTTATGGTATTAGAGAAAACCGATCGAATATCGTAATGGAGAGTTTGGTTTAAATGAGATTGACGTTGTTGTAAGTTACTCGCCAATAGTTTTGTTGTTGTTTAGATATAACTGTTTGTAAATTTCAAGGATCTATCAGCGTGGAGTGGTTATGCCGTTCTTGGATTAAAGATTTATCACAACTCATTTCCTTATTGAATGAAAAATAAGAAGTGAGAGAGATCGAAGTGCGTCTATGATCATTGAGTGAGACGCAATGAAGAAGTTAGCGGTTAACCGCTAGCGAGCTCGTTCAAACGGGCGTTATATCGTAGTAAAAGTGAAATCGTACGTTATCATCCGCGCACTCCGGTCTCTCGTAGAAACGGTAGCTAAAACTTATCTTGTTATTCGCAAATTGCGAAGAAGCATTTGACGCTTGAAGTTATACATATGCAAACGTGACCGAACACGAATATCGCGCGCGGGATGATACAAGCACTAAAATAAAAGATTGCATCAAAGTAGCGCCTTGTCAAAAGTTTCGTCTCGTATACTTTTTCTATCCTTTTTTTCTTTTCTTTTTTTTTTTTTTTTTTTTTTTTTTGTTTTACTTTTTTTTTCATAGCACGGTAAACTCTTAGCTTGCATTCAACTTATAAAAAAGTTTCGCGGCTCAAGCAAGTTTCTCGGCCGATAAACTTTCATAATTCGAGCCAACTTGCCAGACGGACTTACCTTCTTTCCGAGCAAATTTTACCGTAGAAAACATACCGAAATTTCCTCTTTCCTTACCCTTCCAATTCCTCTATTTTTCACCGCTTGGACAATTTCTAATTAGCATTATGAGCGTAATTGGGTCTCTTGACGATAAAATAAAAAAATAAAAAGATAAAGAAAAAATATAGAACAAGAAAATGATTTACAACTTCTTTCGGAAATGCTCGCTTGCGCGATGTAATTAACTCGCGGCGCGGCCGTATAATTTTCCATTACACCGCCGGGATTTTCTTAAACGCCTATTCCGCGCCCGATTTTTCTTCGTATACACACACACACACACACACATATACACATACGTGCGCGTGTAAAACGGCAGTGCAGACATAATTTTTTGTCGGCGACGACTTCGAAGGAAATTACAATACGTAACGCTGAATTGCCCTCGTTCAAAGCGGAATTTTGCATTATAATAAATCCGCGGACGGAATGCATTGCGTCTCGTATTCGTTCGAAATCACCGTGAGCTTGTGCATACGTATTGTGTAATGTTAAACGTTTATACGTGTATGCATGTATACATACGGGGTAGATTAATATAATTTTCTTTTTAATGCGTCGGCCGTTGAATTTTTATTTCAAACGAGGCAGGATATTAAGCTCGGTGAAAAAATTTTATGCATTTTTATTTTCACCGTTTATTAATCTAGGAAATTTTTTACATTATTTTACATCTTTGCTTTTAAATAGTTGCATTAAATTTAAATTTTTTTTATAAAAAGTGTTAAATTACGTCGAATGAAAATTCTTAATTTTTTTTTTTCTTTTTACAAAACGTTGAAACGTTGTAATGAAAACAAATTTTCTTACAAAATTTCATTAAGCCATCTTAACAAATTTACGAGCAATGAATGACAGCATACGTAGACATTTTCTAAATTATACGGTTAAGCATCTAATATAAAAAGAAATACTTTCCTTTCGGAGTAAATGATGAAAAATGCGTTAAAAAAAAGCTTTGGAAAAAAAAAAATAGGACTTTCCAATGAAAATTCTTACTCAATATTTATTAAGAAACTAAAAGCTATCTTTTATTTTTACAATATCAAAAAAAAAATTATCGAGCAATAAATAATCAAATTTGCTTAAAAAAAAAAAAAACAATCTGAAAAATTCTCGAACCTCCCCTAAGCTTTCATCGCTCGTTAAATGCGCGATGCGTGACTTTTTTTTTTTTACTTTCCATCGCGACCGTTACGCCGATAGCTTACGCACAGTTATAATGCGCTCCGACGCATCGTTAAGCTGTGAGATAACGCGAACCGCGTGCGTACGCTCGAGACGTAATCCAACTGTCTGTTCCGTTGAGTTTTCAATGGCTGTCGTGGCCGTAGTTTTTTTGAAAAATCGGCGTCGTTTGGGAATTTTGTTTTTTTCCAATGCCGATGTCTTGATTAGCGCGTCGCCGCATGTTAAATTGAAATTTAATCGGAGAAAGATTATTGTTAAAAGAAACGTTATGTTATTGTAACTTTATACGGTACATTCGAAAGTTCAACGAGTTACAAACGCTGAATTTATCGAATCAATTAACAATTAATTATAAGCGCTGTTTATGTTAATTGCACGTCTGTGCAGTTTGCACGTTGGCGTGAAGCGAGGCTGGAAATAAAAGAGAAATAGAGAGGGGAGAAAGAAAGTGCCATTTATCTATTATCATCGCGCGAAATGGTTATAATCATCGGTTAAGCGGATCCATAGATACTTTTAAACATCGGTTTCGGTTAAAAACCGACTCGTTGAAGTCGTTGTCCCACTTGTTAACTCTTTATAATTATAAATTTGATTTATGAATTTAGCGGATACCCGTATAACGATTCGTATATTTTATATATAAATGTTGAGACTTTCTTTATGATCATTTTTATGAGTTTCATTTATTTCACAATTCTATTAATGACTTTAGTTATTTCATCCTTATTGCATTATTCCTTATCCTTTAATTGATATCATTCATCTCGAACTTATTATACAAAATTTATTAATTTGAATGGTTAAAATAAAATGAAAAAATGTACTCTTCATCATATAAACCTGCAATCAAATATCCTATTATTAATAATTGAACAATTTTAATATCGTTGTATTATTAATGAAAGCAAATTAATTAAATGCAAATATGAAATAATGAAAAATTTCATTATTAATCATTATTAATTTGGAATTTCTTTTTTCTGTTTTAGGTAAGTGGTATCATCAACGTTTCTCATATCATTGCATGCCATCATCTGCAAGTAATAGTAAGTTTCAAAATAATTGTTAACAATTTTCGAGACGATTGCATATTTATTTTTGCGGAAAGTTAGCGTTTATATTCATTTTAAATAATAGTGATTCTCTCTCTCTCTCTCATTGCAAGGTTAAGTGATTATTCAGTCGTCTTGAAATTCAGTTATTAAAATATTTTTAATTGAAAAAATTTACCGGAAAATATTGAAATTAAAATTTTCATTTTTTTTTTAATTATTTTACTTTATAACTTATGAAAGCATACTTCATTTTTTATTTTTAACATTTTCAACTGCTCTTTCTTTTATTTTACCTTTATTTAAAAAATAAATAAAGTAATTTGATTTATCTATTTAAAAGTTTATATAAAAAAAAAAAATATCGATTGATAAAAACTTTAAAATAGACAGACGGCATTTAATTCTTAAACAAATCAACAACTTTACTTTTAAACCAATAAATAAATTACTCTTCAATGGAAAAAGCAACGTCGAAACTCGATTAGACAAAAGTTTGATTCATCCCACGGCAGAAAACACCGACACGAGAGGAAAAAAGAAAGAGAAAGAGATAAAGCACAAGACCTTACTTACATTTAATTCCCGGGTAGTAATTATGCAAACGACTCTTTTCCTCTTCCCTTTGGCAAATTTAGCCGTACCGTAGCGCAAGTGGGAGATACATTTATTTTAAAAATACGCAAAACGAATGAAAAAGAAAGAGAGGATAAAAATTGAAAAAAAGGAGAAAAAAAATAAAAAATCATTGTCCCACATTTTACCGATGTAAAAGTACGAAAACTTATTAGAACGAACACACACGCACACACACGCGCGTATATCCGCGCGCTCGACTTTACAAATCGAGCGATCTGCATGCAAATTTGTTAACGAGTCGTCGTTTGGCCCCTTTCTTTTTTTTTTTTTTTATTTATTTTTTTTTTTTTAATACGCACTAACTTGCGTTCGCTTAATTTCCATCTGTCAAAATTGAGCGCGAACGACTTTCGATTTCTCGAGGTTTTAGCTTATATGGTATAACAATTGAAAGTCGACTCGCGGTAAACTCTGCGTTGATGAATTATGTACGAGCGAAGCTCTATTAAACTGTAAAGTTTGCGCGCGCGTTTTGAATTCGTTTGTCGAGCGTTAAGATTTTACTTTTTTTTTTTTTTTTTTTATTTTATCGAGCTGCGATCTTATACTACGTTAGTTATGATTAATGTTACGTTTTCTGCGCGATAAACGATAACGACCGAGTAACTAAATGGAAATTTCGAGCTTAAACACGCGCGGTTCATTAAATTCTAACGAATGCGTTATATAAATCACGGCTCGGTTTACTAATTATGCGCGCGTCTGCGCTTATCTAATTTTAAACGAGCAGGTGCGTCCAAACGTTTTGAAAGCGCCGATCGATGATCGTGTTGAGAAAGATTGGATCGATGTAAATTTTGTAAATCCATAAGAAAAAAAATAATGAAATAAAAGTCGACGAAGTAAGTTTGAATTAGTCGAGCAGAAAATGCCGGCAAAAGGCTGCCGAACGCGTTCACCTTGATCGCGTAACCGATAGCTTTGTTTTACTATACATCACGAGTTTTTTTTTTGTTTTTTTTTTGTTTTTTTTTTTTTTATTACTTTACAAGAATGAAAGAATGAAAGAATGAAAGACCGGTAGACGAAAGTTAAAGAGAAAGGGGAGAATGCATCGTTTTCTACACAGTCACCGGGGGCTCGTGAACGCAAACAGGAAAGTCATCGTGCCCCATCGGCATTAAGATTAAACGGCAGCAAATTCTCTCTTTCTCCCTTCTGTATTTTCCTTTCTTTCTTACATCATTAGTAGGGAGAGCGAATGAACCATAAGAAGAAAGAGAAGAAGTCGAATGGGGCATCTCATCGACGAACGTGACTTTCACGTGGCGCGTCGCTGGTCGTGGATTCTTCTTTTTCCGTCGAGATAAATCCTCTTTCTCTCCGCGGCGTTCGAGTTATTGCTAACGAAACTATTTGTATGCTCTCTCTTTCTTTTTCATTCTCGGTATCCGAAAAAAGAAGGGCTATTTCGTTGTGTTTTTTTTCCGGTGGTTGGTTGGTGGCGACAGTGGCCCGCGTACACAAAGACCAGTTGGCCGGTATGCCGAGGAATTTATATTTCGAAAGTTTGCTGTTCGGGCTCTTCGAACTCGTATGATTTGTTCCCTTGGAAAGTAGGAAGAATCTCTCTCTCTCTCTCTCTCCCTCTCACTCGAGTAATTTCGTTCGTGGTAATGGGTTTAAGTGGTCGCGTATTGGCTGTTTTGCTTCTTATTTATTTTTCGCTAACGGGATTCCTAAAGCCTTTCCTCTCTTCGGTTCTCGCGTTTCAGAAAACGGGATTATGGTCGAAGAATCTTGCGCGAATTTTAAATGTAATATCCCGTGAGAGAGCTCGCTTGTTTATTATATTCTTGCTCGAATTTTATGCTTTCAATTTTTTCAACGAAGTTAATTTTAACGAAATAAAAACTTCTAATATTCAATTTAGATATTAGAAATTTTGATAAAACGTTTAAAGAAAATTAATCCTTACATTACAAGCATGATTAAGAAATATAAACATTTTCTAACGACAATAAAGGGCAAATTTTACATCATGGTAGTACTTATTTAAAAGCAATTCTTGGTATCGGCGAATAAAAAAATCTCGACTCTTTGGTAGTGATTCCGTTTAGTGTACGCGGCATTTCGATGAGTTTCGATTAACGCTGATCGGAGTTTAAGTAGAAATTTATATATGTAACCCAGCGCATTTATTCCAATTCCACTCGTCGAATCCCAGGAACTGAATGTTGCTAAACGAGAATTTTTGAGGGGATCGATTCTTTTTAAACTGTTCGCAACTCTGCCACTATAGTCTCGTACACGGTTTCAAGATTTACCAAATTCGTTAGTCGGCTCACGTAGTAACCGTTGATTGTTTTGCGCTATATTTTTGACTTTACATGTGTATTCGGTGTAGATGTGTGTATCGCACGACGATGAACTATGAGAAAAAAAGTTGAATGACGTCAAACACCGCTTAGAATTGCTACGGATTTTCAACGATTGAAAGTCTCACAAAAGATTCTATTAAATGTAATCGTTTTTTTTTCTTTTAATGTCATTATTGTGTTAAAATATCGTTATATTTGGTTGTGAAGTTATCTTAAAGACATTTTTCTTCCTATTTACGAGCATTGTTAAAAAAAGAAAAAAATTAATTGGAAAAATAACCGACTAAAAAAACACTATTAACATAAAAGTATTTAAATTGCAAATAGAAAAACTCTGAGCTATCAAAATAATATTCTTTCATTATATTTTGCTCGTCTATCTGTACATAAACTTTTCTAATATTGGTACAACAAAAGTTTTGAATTTTCATATTCAAACTCACGGTATTTCACATCAAAAGACTAAGCTTCGCAAGCATCGAGTGATATGCAAAAGCATAAAAGAAATCTGCATAAATATATCTGGGTCAAATTGTAACATTTCCGCGTCTTCACGCTCTCTGCTCAACGCCCGTTGTATATGAGCGCGCATCGCGTATGCGTTATCAATATATTATATACACGACATGGAATTGTGTTCGACATGGCAATCCTGATATTATATGACGACTCAATTTGCGCTGTGTACAACGGCGAGTTTGGAATTAGAGATAAATATTTATTTTTATTATTGTTTTGTTTCTCGCGTGACGTTTTATTATCGTCGATGCTTTTAACAATACTCTTATACGTCATAATAATTACGAATTGAAATAATGGAAACTTTTAATTAACGAATATTTTCATTAAACCCATCGTTAAGTTTGTTCCCTCGCTTTTCATTACAACAGGAGCCGTAGAAAAAAAGCGATAAAAACACAAAGTCATGACGCTCGTTAATTAAAAAAAAAAAAAAAAAAAAAAAAAAGAATATTATCAAAGCAGCACAACTTTGCTTTTCGCGATATATCTCTAATTAATCTAGCTAACGGCTTATTACGCATTACGAGCGTCACACCGAATAACAATGATTGTCAATTTGCGAAAGGTCGAAGATACATCAAAAGATCGAGTCTCTTATTGTTCGTCGAGTATCGGACAGATAATTCTTCCTGCAAGCCGATTACCGCGATATTAATTCGTAGGGTGGGAGGAATCCGAACGAACGGAGAAAAATATCGAGTGGTCAAAGGAATAGGTTTATTCGTCGCTTTTGTACCGAATGATGTTTGCGTGGGGAAATCGTGAGGATATCGTGACATTGATTAATGCATTGCATGCATTGAGATCGAGTGATTTCCATCGGGAAATGTGAGAATTTCGTGTGTTTGGGACAGTACAACAAAAGTATTTATTACAGTTTAACATAGTATTATACGTCGACAGTTCATAGAATATCAAACAAACTTAAAAAGACAATATACTAAGCTATTGAGAAAAACAATAATCGAAGATTGAAAAATACGATACTTGTTCGAGATCATCTTTTAAAAAATCCCGTTGAATTCGATGCAAGCAGCGGTATATCGGAAAAATAATCGACGGAGACGTTACGTCTCGTCGCGTAACGGACGGTAAGCGATTGTGTTGTTTGCTTACGCGACGTACGACGGGAAGACGAGTCGAGGCAGAAGACTCGGCGGCGTTCCAAGTTGAAAATCGCATGTACCAGAAGCAAATCGAGCAATTAACTCTTGATTGACCTCCACGGCCACTGAATTGAACTTTTCTTCTGTTCCTAACCGACGAATCCCTCGTTTCTTCGGGTCGCCGATCGTATGTTTCTTTATTTATTTTCTCTTATTTTTTTTCATGCACACGCGATGGTTTCCCGTGTCCGTAATGTCGTTTCTGTTGATCGTTTGGCTTCTTTCTTTCGTTCTTTCTCCTGAGATTTTGTATAAACGTCGGTAAAGATTGGATGATGCAGATAAGCAACGAATGTCTTACTCCATCACGCAATGCCGAGAGAGAGAGAGAGAGAGAGAGAGAGACATCGTAATTGTTGCATTGGTATTGTGTGTGAAAAGATTACGCAAATAAAATCGTGCTTTGTTAAATAAATTACGCTTTTATTGTGTAGTATTTTCTAGTTTGCTGAATAAACTGACTTACTGAATATTTACTTCGTTGCAACAAAATAAATAATAGAATCGACTAGACGAAAACTTGGAAAAAGTCAATCAATCGAGCCATAAACATTATCGCCAACTCCTACATTTATCAACGTCGAACGATTCATACATCGACATTCAGCGTCCATTTCTAATAACTTTCATTAGCTTATTTTTGCCATTAGCGCGTACTGTTTCATCACCGACAGGGTCAAAAAAAGAACCACCGCGCGATATCGAGAATCGCGACCGGTCTCCTTTAAGAGAACGCGAATCGGCGCTTCATCGTCGTTGCTGTATCATCGTGAGGGATCTTTCGTTACACGCGACTTATAGGTACGCGTATGTGTGTGTATGTATGTATATATATATATATTCATTTGGATGTACTTTACGCGTGTGAAAGCGCGCAGAGGACGCGATGAGTCGAACGAAAGGAGAGCAAATAGCTCGATCGCGTGTGCGAGTAAATGATTCGCGGTTTTTTATTTCCTTATTTTGTTTTTATTGACGCGAGCTATATCTGCGTATAATCGAGATAACGCGTAAAAGGATTGTCACTAATTGTGAAATTGGAGCGATTAGGATTATTAAATTCGAATCGCGGTTACATCGAAACGCAATCCGAAAACAATTAAGCCCGAAGAAGCGAGTCACTCGGCGTGCAGCGGAGTGCAAATGATTTTCCCACCCGGCCTCCCCATTAATCATCCATTCACGGGTTCTCTCTCTCTCTCTCTCTCAAACAACAAGCGCGTACACAGAGTATATACGCATCGCATAACATCGTATAGAAGCCGAGTATTGTGGGCGACGTTTGACGTTAACGTTTCTCTCCTTTCTCCTCTCTTCTCTATCTTTCTCTCTCGTTCACGGTTTTGCAGCTGCGCGCTTTGAGTATTTCGTGGAAATAACACGTGGAATAATACAATGCGAGATAGATAGATAGAGAGAGAGACAACGCAAAGACGCTCTGATGCGCGCTTTCTTTTGAGGCCTTTGCAAGATGGAGCTTTCAAAGGGAACGTTTGCCGCTTTGTTTAATTTTCGTCGGGAGATGGAGTTTAATTTTAGCAGCCGAGAGCTGTGCGAAGGTGGGAAAATAAAAAGTAAGTAAAAAAAAATATGCCTTTTTTTTTCTTGAATAAAATTAAAAAACTCGTTCTTGTTGACAAAGTTTAAATTTAAACTCGTCGCGTATATGCATTATTCAAAATTGCTCATTGTGAGCGAGAGAAAGAAGCTTAAAAATTTTCTTGCGGTGTGTATAAATATACGAACGCCACATACACATTGATCAAAGTATGTTATTCCACCCGTATCATATTGTGCATTCGGTAAAAGTTTACGGCTCCATTCAATTCGCCTAAGAAACCATCATCGCTAAAAACCATCAAAACGCCCAAGCTTACTATTTTCGTCTCCGCCTTTTATACATTACAGACAGTTCTTTGACCGCTTTAAAACTCTCTCCCTCTCTCTCCCTTTCTCTCCTACTCTCTCTCTCTCTTTCTTTCTCTCGGTTGTCGTCACCTTTTTGACGAGCGCATTTGTTCGTTTTTACGAGGATCGGCGTCGTCGTCGTCGCCGGTCGTTGCGAGCGATTTACTCTGAAGCTATGGTTCGCCGATATAGCCAAATAACAAACGAGGCACGAAAAGACAAGAGAAGGAGAGAGAAGCCTTACATCTTGAATATAATTCAACTGAATTTTCTAAGCGGTGGTATGAACTGTTAGTCGCTACGTCGAACAGGTTGAAGAATGCGGTTCCCGATTTTACGAGGTTCGAGTCGAAGTGTCCAACGGTATCGCATGCGTTCGAGATGATGCAAAGTGCGAAGGTGCATGCGAAGTTTTCCGCTGTTACGTCGGACATAGTAATCGAGCGGTGATGTTCGTCAACGGGGCGAGGATAAAGGTGTTTTCGTGTAACCGAACCACTGGGAATATTACGCGTGAAGTTACATTGCATTTATCCTTGTGGATTGATTTATTTATGAAGTTTGATAATTTTGAAATTATTATCAATTTGAATTGAAACTTGTTACCGTATGCGATGGATAGAGTATTTTTGAATTATTAGTTTCAGATGTTTACTTTCTTTGTTTTAAAAAATCACGAAAATAAGAACGCAAAAAAAATTTTAATTCATAGAATGTAAAAAAAAAAAAAAACGTAGTTATTTTAACTTGCGAAACTAACTTTAAGTTCGTCTCAACCAATTCTCATCTTACGTCCATTGTCGTCTAATCTTCATTCTTGATCACCTTGCCTAAAGCCTTTAAAGTTCTGCGATTCGTTTTTAAAAGCAATGTTATTTAAGGTATAATAGCTTGGGATTTAATTTATGCCCTTTCTTTGTTCTTGCGCGATTCACTATTGTATTATATTAGTAACTGATAAAAAAACTCAGACGATACAATCACAATTACATAAATTGATTAAAATTATTTTTGCAAAGTGGAACATAATGGATCCTGATAAAAAATTCAATAAATAACTCGCGCAATAAGAGGTCAAATAAGAAACTCCTCGGTGAAAAGCAACGAATCTTGAAGTCCAATATCACGCTGTAATAGACATTATTTATATATACTTAGGTGAAACGGCGGCTGTGCAGAGACAACACAAGAGTAGGTCATACAAAAGAGCAGCGGTCGCTGCACTATCTCTCTCTCTCTCTCTCTCTCTCTCTCTCTCTCTCTTTCTCTCTCTCTCTCTCTTCTCTGTCTATCCATCCATCCGCACTCATAGAAGTACATTGGGATCTCTCGTGCGCGCGCACGCGCGGTAATAACGCTGTTTGTCATTGTGTTCCTTGCACGGTTGATTACGCCTCGCTGGAGCTTACACTTCCCTCGCGATATGTGCAATATCTGCTTCGATGCGTACACTGTTACTGTAAAAATTTTTTTTCATCAAGCAAAGATTTTTTTTTCTTTTTTTCTTCTTTTAATAACGATTTGAAACATAGTTAAAATATACGATTGGTCGAAATTTTTCGTCATTGATGCATTATGCACTTCTTGCAAGCCTCGTGTTATTACTACGAGTAGCTGTGCTCGCACTTGAATACAAACATTTATTCGTGCAAAAACGACATTAGATGGCACGTACAAGCCAACTTGTTTTGCTGAATGTTCTCCGACGACTGAACGTTGCAAAAAAGAGATACTCCTACGATGTTGACCCCTTTGAGACCTAAGCTTGCATGTGTATTGGCTGCCTTTGCTCTACATTGGTTTCTTTGTGATAACAAAACGTTAGAGGGGACTGAACTTGAACATAAGTATGTTGGTTTTAAATTACCGATCTGCATATCCTTTGTCGAAAAAGTTACAGAATTATTTAATAAACTGTATTAAAAGTACAATTAATATTTACAAAAATTTAAATTAAAATGTAGTCGTGTGTTTTGTTCAGAAACATTCGATAAAGAATATTCTAATAATACCTTCATGATCAAAATAAAAAAAAAAAAATTAAAATGAAATAAGCTAAAGCCACTCATTGAAAGCTAGAAAACTTAAAAATTCAAATTCTAAATTCACTCTCGACTAATTCCACCTTTCTCCGCGTTACAATTGAAAGGAAAAAAAAAAAAAGAGAAAAACAATCCCGGAGCAACAGCAGCAGTCGGCGCAAATTACGCAGATTTTGCGTCTCTTCTTTTCTCTCCCTTCCCGTTTTGCTTTCTCACTGAAAAGATACGAAATTGTATATTGTATTATGCAGAGCCGCGGTGGTACGTTTCTTCCCCAAAGAGCTTCTGAAATATTCAAATCTTTCCCATCCTCTCCTCCCACCCCCTTCTCCGCCTCCCTTTTGTCGACTCTGAAAAAATCTCCGAACTGTATGATATCCTCTCGGTGTGTATGTATGTACGGAGATAGCGAAAAATCGGCGTGATGAGCGAGACCGAGTTCTAACCCTCTTTCTATCTCCCTTTTACAAAAAAAAAAAGATACAACAGAGCGAAGTGCGCGCACGTGGCGCGAATTAAAATTTTAATATTCACTGCACTCCCACCTTCTTTTATCTCAATGTCTCTCGGTGCAATTCTTTTTTTTTTTTTTTTTTTTTTTTTCTTTCTCTTGTAATCAAGCGAACCGATTGCGTCGATGTTTGCTGTGATTTTTTTGGAGTTCGGGATAAAAGAAAATGAAAGTAATAATAGCAGTTGCGTGGAGTAAGAAAAAAGAAGAAAAAAAATAAGGGAGAATTTCGAAATTTTCGATACACTCGTCGCGTGTTGATTTTCTTATTTTCCTCTGCATCGATTTTCGTTATTTATGTAATAAAATATTAAACTACGCCTTTAAATATTAAAAAACATTTTTATCGAATAATTATACGAATGAGCGAGATTTTACGTAATGAAAAAATAAATTAAAAAGAAAAAAGATCGTACTCCATGAATTTGATTGCATCGACGAATTGAATCGCCAATCCCATGTATGATTTACTATCCTTGAAAATTCAAAAGCGACAGTAACATTCGCGCATTAAATTAACGAGAGCACACGTATATTCGAGTCTCTTTCTCAACGTCAATTATCCCCGACAAAAAAAAAAAAAAAAAAAAAGAAAAAAAATGACGAGTTCACCCGCTATATGACGCGCAGTTTTTTCATTTGCGTAAGAATAAAAGACAACGGTTTTATTTTCCCCGCTTACTTTTCGCCGACGACGGGTCGCAACGGTCTTTGACAGTATTACTCGGATAATTGATTCTTACGGCCGAGCGGTCGTTTTTTCTCCCCTTATTATTCTACTTATTCCGGAGGGACGTAAATACTCAAAACGTCTGTTTTTTGTGAGAAATTCCTTTTCTTTCTCTACCTCTTTTTGTCGTTAATAAGCGAAGAATGACGCGGGATTTGTTTTGACGGCTGGTGGTTAAAGCGTCGAGAAATAGCGGGTGCCGTCTTTCAAAGTATGATCCGATAATGGAAATGATTTTTACGTATGAGAATTATGCAAAGTATTATAATTATTAATTTAATACTCGTTTCTCATGAAAATCGTTAATAATTTATAAAATTTACTGCTTATATTTCAAATTTAAACTATATCGTTAATAAATTACGCACAACAAAATGTAAACTATTCTTTGTCCTCACAATAGCCATGAAAAAATAAAAAAAAAAAAAGGAGAGCTTTGTTACTGTCTATAAAAGTTTGTTTTCTCGGTCATCGAGAAGCACCTCTTGCTAATTAACCATCGCAAGGAGCAAGGAGCTACTACGTGTTAAGCGTACACACAGTATATATGCGCGCATCGTAAAGGAAGCGTTCGTCGCTTGCTTACACTTACACGTCTGCAGGCCCGCGCGTAAGTCTTGAAACTTTCCAAAGAAAGTCTCTTTTCTCCCAGCGGACTAAAAATTCATTTAACAGTCGCCCCGTAATGACAGAGACATGATCGTGTAATGGAGTAAAAAAGGAGTGGGGATTCAACGTTGAAAAATCGTACTTACGCCATACGACTAGAAAGCGCAACCTCTTCGGCTTTTTCACAGCTTTTCGGATTTACTTTTTTCCTGCTTCGAGCTGGGATTTTCATTTTTGTGTATATACGTATGATCGTGTGCGCATTTTACGTTTACTTGAACGATTGTAAAATTTCAAATTGGTGAAATTTGTTCGCGAAGCGTTTTAGAAATTGATTTACTATATATAGAATCGCTTAAGCTCGGTAGTAACTGCTTTTTTACGATTTTGTTTTATCGTCATCGGTTAAGAGTTGTTGGGATTATGTAAAAAAGTAGTATTTGTGAGAGAGTGAGGGGGGGGGGGGGAGAGAGAGAGAGATAAATTTTTGTCGAACGGTCAATAAAAAATATTTACTTACTTTATAGTTGAAATTTAAAACTTTTTTTTTTTTTTACAAATAAAACGAGCGTTATATAAAAAAATAAAAAGAACAAATAATCGTTTAACAAATAAAACAAAATACAGCAAAATATAAAATGTTTAAAAAAATAAAATTGTGCAAACGAACGAAAGCAGCGTCGATTTTTTTTTTGACTTTCGATCATCTCTCTTTATTTAATTTTTGTAACTCGATGTGGAACACATAAGAGGATATACCAATTCGCACGCGTACATCGTTCGTGTAATCGCATCGGGTGGTTAATTAAATGCTAATGAATTTTCGCTCGACGACATTCGGATACAAAATAACGTAAGAAGAAGAGAAAGCAGCAACAGTTCGCTCTTTAATTTGCGCTCTCGTTTTACATTTTGATTTTTGACTTTGACGACTTTGGCAATCATTATTAGCTAATTTAATAAAAAAGAATGAATAAAACGAGAAAATTTTTCACTGGCGAAAGGTAGGTGCTCGATAAAAGTGTGCGAAATTGGGCTTTGTTTTTTAGTTTTTTTTTCTTAATTTTGGCTTTGCGTCTTGTGATCTTTTTTTTCGCGCAGTTACGAGAAAGTAGGGCAGCTTTGGTTTTAGATCGAGACTTCATGGTTTTTAATTTAAATAGGCTTTGTGTTTCAACAAAAAACTAAAACACTATAGTTTCTTAACGAAAATTTTGTTTTCGTTCGTTTATGCTTAAAAAATGTATGCATTAAATAAAAGTAGAAATAAAGAGCTCGTTGAATAATTTGTAATCGAGTCGATCTGCATAACGTACACATATTGGTATAGAATGTGCAATATTCAAAGACGATAAAAGGCTAATAATATACTTTCATTTAGAGAAATGAAATATACTTATCTATGTGGGACAATCGTTCTTTTTTTCTTATTTCTTAATTCTGTCGGTTCGATCGTAGAATTTCTATTCGTATTTTAAATAAAATTATTCCTAACGTTGGAAAGTATGTATATTGCATAAATGTTAAACTACATTTTTCTTTCATCCTTTTTCAATTAAACAAATCTGAAGTAAACTCATACATTACGAATAATATTATACTTTACAATTTTGCTCAATAAAATAATTTCTCAATAAAATTCTTACAATGAAATAAAATGTATACTAAGTATACGATTAATTGCCTAACAAAAAAGTACATTATGTTAAAGATAATAGATCTGCCGTCACATTTAAAAACTCTTAAAACTTTATGCTCTTTTTCTTTCGATAAAAAAAAAAAAAAAAAATAATAAATAAATAACAAAGTTATCGTGCTCGGTGTTACAATACCGCTTCGTTTCCTTTTTTTCTTCCGAAAAAACTTAAACTCTCAACAAAAATGTATGAAATAGAGTGGATTAAACGCAAAAGAAGCTGCGCGAAGAAAGAGAGAGAGAGAGAGAGAGAGAGAGATTATGAGCAAGGGGGTATATAATGACGGTGTAACGGTGGTTTCCGTTTAACACTTGAAGCACTCGTAAATTTTCTCTCCTCTTTCAAGCGAGCAAGCGCGAAAGATAGAGCATCGATCTATCGTCTTTTTACGAGGCGGCGCCGGAGCCTCTTCAATTTCGGACTTTTTCTTTCTCTCTCGCTTCGTTACTTTTTTTCCCCTATTTTCTTCTTTCTTGTTCGTTCGAACACTAAGCCCGAGGTTGCTTGGGTTTTACCCCGCCCCAACGCCTTCGATAAATGTATAAAGAATATAGCGAAGTTGACGTTTTAGTGTGCGGCGGTTCACTTGCTTTTAAACGGCATTGATTAATTTTCAAAATTTTGTTTCCACGCTAACGATTGTATTTCTCTTGATAAATGGTAAAAACGTTTTTTTTTTTCTTTATTGAGTATATATAATAGAGTTTATAAAATAATGTGTATGTATTTAAAATAAAATAAAAAAAAAATGGTGCTTAAATTATTATCTATGTATAATTTTTGTATGTAAATATATAATTTTATTGTATATAGAAAGTTAATTTATATATAAATACTGACGCTTATGCACCAAATATTTCTTCTTATTTTTTATATCTTTACAAAATCTATAACCTTCATAAGATATAAATTACCGATAAATAATATAGAGAACTGATCGTACCATAACTTACAATGCAAAATTATTCATTCTATGTACAAGGCAAGTAAAAAAACCCATAACTACTTTAGCAAAAAAATACCCATTGCAAGTCCACTACCGAACATAGAGTGAGACAATATTCAGGGAAATAATTGAAAGAAAGCAGCCTTGATTCAGCTAACACTGCCACTGAACTTGAAACTCGGGCCGAATCTCTCGCGTTGTTTTTCAGTCTTCGCGTCACCTGCCGTTGTTGTTATTTCGATGCAGGTGCAAAGAAACGGGCAGATGTTCCATGCTTTCGATCTGTATACGTACACACACACACACATATATATATATATATCAGATCTCAGAATTTATCGAATGCGGCAGATGTGTACAAGAGATAGGTTTATTGGTGTGACTGGTTTTCATTTTGTTTTTTATTTTCTATGCTATTAGCGCTTAATCTTGTAAGATGCTAACTGAAATTTCAAGTAGTAGATTACAAAATATTTGGATTAGTTTGCGGTTTAATCTGTATTTTTAAAAAATTTAGATTCGAATAAAGAACAGACGTGTTTCACACGTCAAAATTTCGTGAATTAAAAAGTGAAAAAACAAAACTCAATATTATTTCTCTGTCGCCTCAAAATTAACAATGTTTGCTCGCAACCCTTTATTTTTCCTCCGTGTAGATAATATCGTTTGTAACTGAATGAAAGAATGGATATAAGACGATTGTCTTTATGTAGCCTTTATGTTTGTCTTAGCGAGCGATGAAGAAGAAAAAACGGCCGGATAATGATGTTTAAACAGCAAGGGATTGAGGAAATGAAAAAGAAGCGCTCAAGTTTTGTGTGCAAATATTTGTAAGGTAAATGCCGTTACAGTCATCGTATTTTTTTGCTTCGACATGTTTGTACTTTAATCGATAAATTACGATGATGTTTACCATAAATTAACCCAGTTACGAATTTAAGTTGTAATGCTATCAATGCTTGACCTTTTTTTAACTTATTCCAACGTTTAAAAACTATTATAAAAAATTATTGTTTACTTTATGAAAATTTCTTTAGTCCAGTAGTTTTATACTTTTTTCATTTGTATATAATGCGATAGTATGCATTAGCAATAAACATCAACAAAGATATTACACATGACGTAAAAAGATGTTTGCGCTTTTTTTTTTAATATAGGTCGGCTTTTTTAATTAAATTAAAAAATGTGGGTCAAAACTCAACTTCATCATTGTTTATCTTTAATCGAAAAAAAAAAAAAAAAAAAAAAAAAAAAAAAAAAAAATGTAAACGTTACCGAACATTTTAAAAAGTATTGTAAAGCTTGACCTCGTCGTTATCAAAATTGCAATCAAAACTCATCTCATTAATTCGCGACAAAGTTCATCGTCAAAAATAACGCATCCACAAATAACGAAAACACTTTCCCCCATAGAAAAATTTCCAGCTCGTCCTCGGAGCAACGATTACGTAATGACACAATCAAGAAGCACACCTCGTAAATCCCCTTCCCGGAGTACGCGCAAATCGAAGTCGACGCGTCTACACTTGACCCACTTTCAACGAACGCGCGTGTATCCGCTCTCCTTCGTATCTAAAATACTCCTCCCGCACCGGAGAAACGAACCTGCGTTGAGAAAGAGAGAGGCATAAAAGAAATGTAAGAAATATACGGAGAAAGTGTCGTCCTCGGTAAGAAAGAAACTGGAGGACAAAGGGCTGAAGAGAGAAAATATCGCGGTCAGTGGGTCGGCGATCCATGCGCGGCCGTGAACGCGCGAGCAGCGTTTCCGTGCCGAGAAGAGAAAGTTTACGCGTGACGCACGGCACGGAAGTAGAGGAGCGCCGCGGATGCGCAAGAAAGCGACGGTGCTCTCCCTCTCTCTCTCTCTCTCCCTCTCGCTGCCGCTGAGTAAAAAATAATAGAAAGACGCGTGGGAGTAAAACTCGTGTCCTTTTTGTTAAACGCTTGAGTCGTATTACTTTTGTCTCTCTCTCTCTCTCTCTTTCTCTTTCTTTCTCTCTCTCTTTCTTTCTCTATCTTCATCTTGCATTTTTCTTATTGCCCTATGTTGGATCTCTAGTAAGTGGAATGCGCTTATACTTCATACGGACAAAGTGAATTTACAATTTTCGAATTAAAAATCTCGATCAATGAGTTGTAGATGTTTCACGGGGTTTTGATCGTTATGCAAGATTTTAGATTAATGATATGTAAATTTATAACGAATGTTTACAATTAATAAATTTAAATATTTGTTTTCAAATTAAATTTAAAATATTTCTTATAATAAAATAAGCCTTGCTTATTACATACTGGTTACCAGCTGTTTAAACAATTTAAAACACTTTTTATATTTTTCAAAATTTATTATTTTTTAATGTGTAATCTTCTAGAACATTAATTTATATATAAGAAATAGCTTGCTTTCGTTTTCTTAAATTTTGATATTTTTCTTATTAATAAAGTACTGAAAATTGTCATAACTTATAACTAGAAATTATATAAAGATTAAAAATTTGTGGTCATGAATAATATTTATCAAAATAAATTCAAACAAAATTATTTATAAAAATCAATACTTTGCTTTGTCTCAGTTCCGCAATACGCGGATAATTTTCATTACTTTAAAATTTTAATCAAACAGAGAGCCCAATATAATTTTCTTATTTTCCACTTTCCACTCAACTTCCACTTTACTTTTTAACTTACTTTTTGTCCTTGTGGCGTCGCACATATATATATATATATCTGCGTATATGTGTGCGCGAACGTCGAAGCGGTGACACTTTCTCTTAAAATGGTACAGCTAAGTATCGACGGAGGAGAGAGTGGCCTGCAAAGCTTAAGTAAAATGAGTTTAAATTTATGTATACGTATAACCAGTCTTTCGTGACGACTTGTGGTATACCGCCTACTTGTGGTATAATCTCCTTTCATCCTTCAATTTTATTCAAAGAAATTTATTTATTTATTTATTTTTTTATTTATTTTCTATCATTATTTATAACAAAATTGTATAAAATTTCAACAGATATTCCAACGAATTTTCTAATCATTAATAAAAAAAAATCTAACCGAAATCACGGAAAGCACTCGAGGAATATTTTCGAATAAATTCGATTCAGCTTTCAAACTTAACACGCTTAACATTAATTTTCCGAGTTTATATTGCGCGTAATACATGCGCGTGTGCTTTGCTCAAACACGAGAATCAACAATATGTCTGTTAAAAATCGATCAAATATTTGGCTTAGACCTTTTCTTTTACCATCTTTATCTTTTTTCTTTGGCAGGTTCTTTATTGTGCGATTAGACGTTAACCTATTTACTGGAATACCGTATAATTTCTAATTTTCGTACAAGCGAGAGAGAAAAATAGAGAATACGCAAATTTAACGTTTTATTCTGTGCATAATTACCTCAGACGCTCGAAAAAATTGCTTAACATTTCCATTTTTTAATCAATTTTTGTTAATTTACAACTATGAAAAAAAATTATTATTTTATCATTTATTTCTCAAACACGGTAATTTATATTATATCGTTGGAATCAAATATGCAGCGTTTAAATTCTAATTTTATGAATTCTCAGATTTAATTAAATAAAATAATTGCATTTAGAAGTAGATGAAAAATCATTGATAAAACATTTAAAGGATATTTAGAAATAATAAAACTACATTATCGTTAAAAGCAATCGTCGAATTTCGAATAGTTAAACATAAGGAGGTCAAAGAATATACTACTTTCTTGCATTGCCGGTGAAAGCCGAATACGTAAAACGTTAAATTTTGTCGTGGCTCTAAAATCGAGTACGAATTTAAATTTGAAACGTTCACGGATCGGTAAATATACGGTACCTCGGTTAAGCTGCGATGCTTCTTGTTTCCTCCTCGACGACGACGACGACTTTATCCTATCATCCGCAATAAGTTATATTCTAACCGAAAGAAAAAAAATGTTTAAGCCGACTTTGCCGATGTTTTACAAATTTACCAGTAGAGGAACTTTCACAGATCGATTTGTTTCTAATACATCCTTGATAATGGCAAGTTTAATCTTTTATTAATTCCAATCGAGTAATTATATATACTGTATGTAATGCACGAATAAGTAAGAGAAAAAAAAAAAGAGGGGAGTTGTCTCGCGCACGTTACACACGTCCACACGAAATTACAATAAAAAATTCGCGGTTGGCTAAACAAGACTCAACAAACAAGATTGAAAAAAGGTAAGCTTGTACTTCGCGTACAACTTCCGAATAGTAACTCGCGCAAGATTGTAACTTTCTTTTATTCGTAACACAAAGTTTCATCGTTTTTTAGGCTATATTAGTACGAGAATCGAAAGTGTTTAAAGATAGATTATCGATCGTTGAAACGATTTTTTATGAACACAGCTCGTAGTGAGAGAGAGAGAGAGAGAGAGAGACCAGCTTTAAGGAAAATCGTTAAATGTCGAGTCGCAGTAAGCGGCAGCGCGGAAGAAAGAGAAACTCCGAGGGATAAGATTTAGAAACGTGATGTGCTCCGTATAACGGCAGCTCGCCCGTCCAATTTATTTCTCGCGAGTTGTGCACGTGAAACGTTTATGGAGAGTTAAACGAATGGCCAATTGTCGGATGGAAAAAGAAGGTCGTTTTAGTTTTTTTTTCTTTCTTTCTTTCTTTTTTTTTTTGTTTGTTTTTTTTTTTTTTTTTCTTTTTTTTTTTTTTTTATCGATGATTTAGGTGCATACTAAATTAATATTTGTAAAATATTGTTGTTCGTTTAATTTTTAATAATGGTCACGTTTAGAATATACAATGAAAATTTAATGTTATTTAATTGATCATTAAATTTTCCTGATGTATTTTAGCTTTGTGTATCCAGATATGGTTTGAAACTTTTGTTAACAAAGTGAAAGAGATCTTTATTATGATTCTCTAATTATGATCATTAAAATTGTACATCTCAGATAAAATAAAAAGTTTTTAAAAAGTATTTGTTAAAAATTGGTGTAGTATTTTATAAAAACAACAGTATTATTCCAAATGGAGAAATACTCGAGCAATCATATACTACGTTTCACGTTTCCATTTTCCCTTTCGCGAGCATTCGTTTCATTTAATAGCGCGCCCTCGAACAATCGTTACAACGCGAGCATCACGACGTAACTCGTCTCTACGCCCAAGTGATAAAACAATAGCGCGAAAAGTTGATTTTAATTAATCGTAGCAAAAGACAGATTGTGGGAGACACGTCCTTGTAAAAAGTTAAACTTACAATACGCGAGACGCTTTCGTTCGTTACTGCGTAAGAAAAAGTCAATAGCCTGGTGTATGTGAGCAACCGAGTTGGCAGCATCTAAGCGTTTGCACTCGAGGCTTGCCGGATAATTGACTTCTCCTCGGACCTCTCTTTCTCTGTCTCTCTTTTCCCTTATCCCCTCAAGCCGGAAGAACCATGATTATATACGTTCTTCTTTTCTCGTTTCGCGTGCATTTTACCACATCATCCTTTCTCTCTCTCTCTCTCTCTCTCTCTCTCGCTCTCTCTTTTTCTTTTTCTCAACTCCTTATCCTTATATTTATCTCCTTCGCTCGCTTCGATCCTTCTTAACGCTCTCTTTGTGCGAGCGTAGAAGCCGAGCGCTCCTTTTCCCTTTCGCTCGTCCTCCTTTCGCTTCCACACGGTGAGCGGCGCGGCTGTCGCTTAGTATGTGTGTGCTGCACATACTGGGTCGCGTGTTGCCGACGCCGTTAATAACTCGCTCCGGGTGTACATAACCGGAAGCGCATGTTTATTAACCGAGCCGACGGAGAGATGGAAAACTCGCGGAGATGGGTTACGGACGCTTCTATTGCGCTTCGGCTTCGTCGTTCACGCTAACGTTCGAACGAACGTACATTGTGAAGAGGTTGACAAAAAAAGCGCCTATATTTAGGAGTTGTATTTCAAATGTCCGTGGGATTTGATATGCCTTTTATGTTTCTGCTTCTTTCTTTATATGCTCATGCGTTCGAGTATGAGTAATTTATCTGCATATACTCATCGTGAACAATAAAAAAATCCTTTATTGTATTTCTTCTTCTCTTTCTTTGTTTCTTTAATTAACCTTGAATTTTAATACACAACATGATACAGGTACAATTCACAATTATTGAAAGGATCTTCGACGGTATGAGATTTTCTCGATTACTTTGGAATTTTTTCATCGTTCTTTCAACTTTTGATATTTATTATTTTTTTTTTAATTCTAAAATTTTTGTTAGATACTTTGTCTAAGATCAGTGAAAAACTATATAGCTTTGTAAAATAAATTTTTCCACGCAAATCGAGTGAATTCGAGCAATGCGCGCGCGTTAAACTTTCAAGCAGTAGTTTATTACCTACTGTATTTTATGTTTTTATGCCAAATAAATTGTAGAATTTACAAAAAGCCCGAGTGATTAACGTTTAAATGTATCTAAACAATAGAGTGACTATAAAATACCGCGACTTTGCCATAGTTATCATCTGCAAAATTTGTTTACGATGTAGTAAATTATCCATCGGCAATTGTAAGTTCAGTTTTATTCTCTTCGGAGCAAAATCCAACAAAGTGAAAAGACAACGGACAAAATTGGAAATAAACGCAAGGATAAAAAAATTAGAAGAGAGCTAACGGAAAAACGCAGCTGAAACTCAGAGTTCTCTCTTTATCAACTTCCACGTCTATTCAATACGCCGAGGATTTCTCTCGTCCCGACGAGGCGCTATAATATACTTGGCTGCATCCTCGCTCCTTTTTCCTCTATCTTTTCTTTCCCTTGGACGTACAATGTTTATATCTCTGTAGATGTATATAACTGTATAAAAGACTCGAGGGAGAAGATCTTTTCAGTCGGCCAACCTCTTATCCGCCTATCTTTTATATGTATTCGTTCTCATGTGCGCTCGTTGATTTGGCTACCTCGACGATTTTTCCTTGTGCTCACTCGCTCGTTCGTTTTTCCTCGCCGAACTTCTAAAGAACTAACGCGGTAGAAAGTCACTTTTGTACACTTTTTTTATACTTTTGTACACTTTTGTACACTTTTGTACACTTTACGTACGCTTTCTTACATTTTGCGTGCACTTTTGTACATTTTCGTACATTTCGTTTACACTTTTATCGAATATTTATTGCATTAATAGTTGAAATTATTCTTTGTTCTTTGCGCGCAATGTGAAATATTGTTAAGTCACTTTTTTTATTCTTGATTTTATCCATTCCTTTTTACTCGTTTTACTTTTTACAGCACCATATCGTAAGTTGATATATGCAGTCCCGAGAAATTCGGGTATTGAAATTCAGGGTTATCGACGCATTACTTTCGGGATCCTATCCTTGGGTAATGCGTGGATCATCGAGTCTTCGCGCTGTCATCTGCGCGTTACGATAATACAAATTTACAATTTCTACTGAAAAACGTCTCGTTTATTATATAAAATATTGTAAAATTTGTACAATTATTTCAGAGTTTATTTAATATTTGCATCGTTATATTATAAGTAAACTTTTCTTAAGATATGATTTAAATATTTAGTTAGTAACGTTTATAATTTTGGTTAAACTAGTCAATTCCCTAAAAATAATAAACTATTTTACATTTTCTGATAATTTTTTTATTTTCACGATTTTTAAGTCAACAATAATTTACCATTCAACAGAATAATATAAATTTTTTGAAATTCTATCGTATCTCACAAAGTATACGACTTTGGTACTACTTTACAAATATATTTTATATTCTTAAAAATTAAATAAAGACCAACAGATGAAATCTTTCAAGGATTATAACACGCGACGTCTCGATTCCTTTAAGAATTATTCCGTACTTTCCACCGAAAACGAACGCGTGTCTCAACCAATGACGCAGTCGGAGCTAGTATTCCGCAAGACACTCGCGCGATGTCTCCACACCGATAAGATAAAGATTTGCCTTTGTACTTTTGGCTTTGATGGCAAAATGCGAGGAAAATTTGCGTTACACGACGCGCGTCACGACGGCTTATTATCCTTTTAAGTCAAACACGCGACGTTTCGTAAGTTAATTACATAGAAGGAGCCTCGTTTCGTTGCGTGCGCCAATGTGCGTAACTTTATTTACGCTCAACGATAAAAGCAACGAGAAAGACGGGAGCGACGGGAAACAATGGCGACGCGAGAGGATGACACGGAGGTGACGACGGGCTTGGGAAGAAGGTCGGATATATTGTTGCGGATACATCGAGGACAAGACTATATTCGTGTTTGCGTGCGTTTTCCGCGGCTGATTTGGAATTGGATTGTTGACAGTATAATTGCGCGTGTGATATTGTTAAGAGATATTAAAGTCGCTCCAGAAAGTAATTGCGAATTATTTTATATTTTTTTATTTTATTTCTTCTTAAATTTAAGAGTGCGTTTATTCTTTACGAAAATTTTTGCCTTAAATATAAGAAAAACTTCACTGTGGGATTAATATTTTTCTCGATTGACGCGATGCCCTTATTCGATGTAAAGTATCCGTAAGTCCGTAAAACTTCGTCGACAAGAAATATTCGCAAACGTTCCCGCTCTCGACAACGAGAACTCTACATCGTACCCCATGTATATGCTTACGCACATAAGCCCTTCCGACTGCTCCCATGGCAGTTCCTTTATGTCCGGTGCGCTTTGAAGAGAGAAAGCAAAGTAGAGGGAGATAGAGAGAGAGAGAGTGAAAGGGAGAGCGAGCGCGATATAGAACGAGAGGGCGAATAAAGGAACCCGGGAGTCGTATAATAAGCGGCGCTGCATTTGCGCTGTGCACTACATACATTCGCACACATATACGCAGCCACAATGTGTATATGTTACTCCGGTGCCAAAAGCGAGAAAGCGGGTCGCGCTTTTGTACTTGTGTGTGCACGTGTGCGCGTATGTATAAGACACACGCACTCACACACACATACGTACTGTTCTGAGAACATTCGTTTAGAAGCCACTCCATTTACTGAGCGCAACGCTCGCTGCATCTGGTAATAGCTTCGTTCTTTCTCTCTTTTGCCCATTGTGTATATATACCATACACACACATACATATAAACACACGAATGGATTCCTCTTTTTCTTTCTGGATCTCATTCGGTCTTTTCGTACTTACATATACATACGACCGCCGGGAGAAAGAAAAGAGAGAAAGAGAGAAAGAGAAAGAGATGCCCAGACCGAACAAATTGCATGATTCCGTTAAATTATTAGGCCGCACCGAGAGGGAGGAAGGGTGAACGAGAGTAAGAGAGCAAGCGAGAGAGACAGAGAGAGAACAAGAAACTCGGCGGACGCGCGTGACCGAGGCGTCGATTTATTGGCCCGGCTTGAGACTTAAAGCGGGGAGAAACTAAGGTACGCGTTGGGATTATCGAGCTCGTTTCTTATGCCGCTTGGAGTTTTTGAACGATGCCCTTTTTTTTTTGCCTTACCCTTTTTTTCTCTTTGGAATAAGGGACAGTTTTTGGATTATATGTGAAAAGAGTTTCGTTAAGAGAAAGTCACTTTTGTTTGAATAAATCGCGTGAAGCTGTTGGAAGCAAAAAAAAAAGCTCAAATTAGAATGAAATATGAAATTACAGTGTGCGCGTAGATCCTTTCATTTTACTTTTTTTCTTCTCTCTTTCGTCCGGATAATTTAATGTATCTTTCGAAATTGTTATAGGTTACAATGTAAACGGCTCGTATATACCGGCGAATGTTTAATTTAAGCGCGCTTAATAATCGTTGGGAAAAATCGATTCGATTACGCTGCCTTATTAACCAAAGTTAAATGAAAAAGAGAAAAGAGAAAGAGGGAGAAAGAGAGAGAGAGAGAGAGCATACTCTCGGTAACATTTTAAACCTGGTCTCTCGATTTCTTGCGTCATTTATTTAGCGATGTTACTTAATCGATTCGATTTTCTTTGCGCGAGCAATATTACCAATACCGCATTACGCGAGCAGCGAAATAACGAGTGTTTAAATAAACTTTGTAAGGTTTAAGTTAAACGAATAACATTATTCATTTTCGAACAAATTAAACGAGAAAGTTGACAAACTTTTTAAATACGCGTTATTTAAACGTAGATTTTAAGAACTTTATAAGAAAAAAAAAAAATAAAAAAAGGCTATATTCTCGAAAGTCAGTAAGACGGCAAAAAAAAAAAAAAAGAAGGTAAGGTTCGAAATTCCAATCCATTAACTTCAAAATCCATCTTCATCCTTTTTATTTTTTCGCTGCATTAAATGCGCGCGCGAAGCAAAAAGCGGACACATATACGACTCGAAGAGGCGAGAGAAATTGAGCTGTTTTTCTCCGGGGCAGCGGCGTGCGTCAACTGCAGACACGAAATTTTCAACTTTCCTCCCTATTTGTAATTTGCTGTCCTCTCTCTCTCTCTCTCTCTCTCTCTCTCTCTCTCTCTCTCTCTCTCTCTCTCTCTCTCTCTCTTTCTCTTCGCCTTTCTCTTTCTATTTTAACCAGTGCTTTGCACTGGTGTTTTGTATTATGCAAACCTTTTTGATATCTACGTGGCAAAGTTTTATTAAGGAACGGACGATTTAACGTTATGTACGGAACTCATTTACGTTTACTTTTTCCACTATTTATTTTATTTTATTATTTCTTTTTTTTTTTAGGTTGATAATGTTTCATTAAAAAGATACATGGTTTTGCTCAAGTAGAGTGTAATTATTTAAAAGGAAAAATGTTGATACAGCAATCCCATCGCAATATACGATTAAGAATCATTGAAATTGCCGTAATACTAAAAAGTACGCGTCCATAAAATATTCAGATGAAAATATATTCACCGAATGCTTACATTCGCACAGATTTCCAAAGGTTTTCCTTTTTATTTTATCGGTCCTATACGCGTTTGTTGTGTCTCACGCTTAACCAAAACATTTTCGATGGGACAAATGCAGCTCTGTTCCGTCGAAAACACGTACACTTACGTACCGCTAGCACGTGAATGAAAACTCATGCTTCTGCGGGCTCTCTCTCTCTCTCGATTTATTTATTATTCAGAAGAGAGATAATCAGGTTGCGTGAAACGACTGAGGCATTTCGGTCGACCGGTGGATACTACAGAATGAATTTACTGTATGGTTTTCAAGCTCGTTTTTCGCTTCTATTGGATTTCGAGTTATGAAGTGCATATAGTGAAAACTAATGGAATCATCGATAAAATATTTTCCTTTGTTTAATAAAGAAAAGAAATAACTTTTTTAGACATTAATTATACAAAAAAAAAAATAAAAATCTATAAATGACTCGAAGATAAAAGGACCTAAATCTGAAAATCGGAATAAAAAAAACCACAAAAAGCACAACTAATTTTAGTCCTCTCATCTTTTAAAACATTCGATTAATTGTCTTATCCTCTAAAAAAAAAAAAGAAAAAATTACCCAACTCAAAATCGCACAATCACGCTAAGCAATATCCAAATTCAAGAGCGCCTGCACCCCAAGTTGTCTTCGGTCTTCTTCTTTCTTTTTCACGCACACATACCTATCCAAATTTTATTTCAGCGAGAGCGAATAAAAAAAAAGAGGGAAAAGAAACAGGGAACGAACACTCGGTAAGCGAAGAGTAGGCTATTGTTCTTCCCTAGAGAGAAGAGGAAGCTTTTGATTTTACGCGTTGGAGGGTTGCCTCTAGCTCTTACTCTCGTTTTCTCTCTCTCTCTCTTGCTTTCTCGTTACGCCGCGTTTTTTGTGAACCAGTCGGAGAGAAAATCCTTCAAATAAGAGAGAGTAAAGCACTCCTTCGTAAAGTATCGTCGATTGCTCCTGAATCTCGAATACCTTGAAGCTTATTAAGGATAATATTTATTGCTTATTTTTCCTATATTTTTAATTTTAAATTGTCTTTACTTAAAAAAGAAATCGTCGATAAGTATAACCGCAATCGGTGACTGTAATATATTCGAGCTGATTGAAAAAAATTGTTGCGTGATAACAGGTTTAATTTGAGAATATTAAAACATAACTTTATTTAAATTCTTAAGGTAGCGAGTACTATACGCATTAAACTATCTTGCGCTTATCAAAAAGAGGTAAGAAAAAATGAATTCTTAATTTTTTTATTCGTTACTGGAATATTATTAAAATACAATTTTACATCAGTTCAATGTTTTTTAGGGTTCATCCACTCATTGATTTGAAAGTATAATCGACCAACACAGCTCATAAATATGTAAATTGTATAAAATTAATTTCATTTAATGAAGTCAATGTCGTGTATAATGATTTCTCTTATGCATCTATGTGTCGGAAACGTGTTTTTTTTTTTCACGTATCAGTGACGAATTTAACTATACACTAATTTTTGTTTTAGTTAAAGTACAATTTTTTTTTTTTTAGTTGAAGTTCATTTAATTTATAAAAACAAAGCGAAATACAAAAAGCTTCATAAAGCCGACGATGAGAAGTTTTACGCAACTTGAAACTTATTTCTCATCGCAAATTTAACGCTTTATTAAGAAAAAAAGTGCACGGTTATTTAAAACTTTTAATGAGACATTAAACACGAATATTTCATTATTGTAAATTGTTAATAACATCTGATCTTTTACGGTAAAACTCTTTTTGCAAGATAAACCGTGTATTATAAAATATTGTATTAAGAGATTAAAAAACTGCGCTAAAGGATCGTAAAACAAACTTTCAACTGTACACGTGTAAAGATTGACCGTAATATACAATCGACATGTAAAACATTTTTACGAAAATCCCATTCCCGATAATTACATCCGACTATAATAATCGCTTTATTCTCGCGCATTACCGCCTTACAACAACGCCCTAAATTCCGCGAGCCAATGATTTCAACATCGTGGCATCGACATTTTAATGCGGTTCAACGTTCTATCCTTCCTTTCTCTCTCTCTCTCTATCTCTCTCTCTCTCTCTCTTACTTTTTCTTTTTCTCTCTTTCGTTTTCTCTATCTACTTCTCAACTTCAACTAGTCGGTGTACTTACTGAACTACAACCTGAAATTTTTCTGAAATATCTTGCGCCTTTACGTTTATAAAATCCATCGCTTTCACGCGAATCTCGGGAAGTAATCTTCCACGAGAAAAAGAGTTCCCTCCCCTCTCTCTCTCTCACTCTCTCTCTCTCTCTCTTTCGATAATACACGCAACCGGCAACGACTAAAAACTTCGCTCGGGCGCTTCTCAGCGTTCTTTGACTCTCTTCGGTTGTTATTGAAGGGAAAAGCCGAAACTGGTTACGCCGGTTTTCTCGGGGATGATGTGCTTCTGTACTCGGCTACAGAGTCTTCGATTAGTCTCGTGTACGTTGCTTTGCCACTGTACTGTAAAAAAGAAGGAACGTAACAGATTTATGAAGTTTTCGTCTTCGTTGGTCTTGATTTATGGATTTTGAAGTTGGAGTATAAGATTGTCAGGTTGTATCTGATAGGTGACGCTTGCGTTATTCATTATGATAATCTAAAGACCCTTTTTTTTTTTTAAAGATCTTTATGTTTTTTTTTTTTTTTTCTTGTTTTCGCGGGAAGAAAAATATACATTAGACGACGTCCTCGTTATGCAAATAGTCATTTAATTTATTAATAATTGTTATCGATACATCTTTTCTCTTTCCGCGGATTTTTTTTTTTTTTTTTTTTTTTAAGTCATACCATTTATTAATATGTAAATATTATCTTTGAATAAATTGTCCACATTTTATTATCAGCCGGAAGGAATAAAATTGTAACGATTACTCTGTGCTTGAAAATATTTTAAAAGCATGTAATTTTCGATTACGTAAGGTTACTCAAATCGAAAACTACGCTTTACTCTTTGTAAATAATAATTTATCATATATATATATATATATATATATATATATATATATATATATATATATATATATATATATATATATATATATATATCCGCTGTCATAAAATATACGCGCTAATGATGAAAATCTAATAATTATGGTGTAAATTTTATAAAATAGGTTTAAAAGTTCTTCGCTATATACAATGCACATCTCAAATAATAGCTGTCATAACTATAAATACCTCAAAAGGGAAACAAAGAGAAAGAGAGAGAAACGCTGAAGATATGCATCTAAAATGTACATTTATTACACGTAATAAGGCCGGATCGAGAAGAAATAAATTGTCCAGTTGAAGCAAAATAATTTAGAAAACTTAAACGTATTATCATAAAGATCTTATTCGTGTATTTGCGCGTCCAATTACACGTGTCGCAACTCGGAGCAATTTCGGAATCTATATTACAATCGCCAATGTAATTTGTGCATTACGCGAAAATCATACTCTTTGCATCTTTACACAAACTATTAATAATAATATGTGTTATAAAACTTATATTGGGAAGATATAGATAATCAATTTTCATTCCATTTTTCTCTTTATTTTACTTTTTTAAGTTTTACGTTTAAGTAAGTCGTTACATTAAAATATATAAGACCAATTTTTTAACAATTACGAATTACCGAGCGAACTCCAACCGAATTCCATTATCGTTCCTTCATCAACCCCGTTCACCCTCTTCTTACCCTTATTAACCTAACGGCTTTTCTTCGATCGCGCTTACCGTGCACACACGCACGTACACACACACACACACACACACACACACACACACACACGAGCGCATATATATGTTGTACACACAAAACTTCGCTATAATGTGCAAGTTTCGAGGGTCGACAAAGTGGGGCCGGGGTGTTAACGCAATGCGCCTGGCGCAAGAGGCGCTTTACCGTTTTCGAGTAAGCCTGGAGCGGCACGCGCCATGCCGCTCGACGACGCGTGCGCACGTTAACGCTTTGCTCGGAATTTACTTCCTAGTCTATTACGCGTATAATAAATGCCGAGATCCTCGATTTCGGGGCGCGGATGTGCTATTTGCCCCCGTCGTGCATCTGTCGTCGAATGCGTGCGGTGTAACGGATCTGAAAATGGGTGTCCGGCTGGTTGGATACCTGCCACGGTTTAATTTTGCCGGTAATTTTTTTTTTTTTTTTTTTTTTTTGCATCGGAACAGAAGGGTTATCGGAGGGATAGTTGATAATAGGAGCAGGTATGCCTATTTTTTAACTTAAACGGTTTCTACGAAGGCTTTCGTGTATTTGAAATTGAAATTTGTTTTGAAACATTCAAGGGATGAGTTTGAAAATAAGAATATATTGCAGATTATGTACGTAAAATATGTGCATACATTTGTTTAATTTTAAATAGAGATTGTAAGGATAAAGAATAGCGAAAAATGCATACCAACAAAAATGATATTTGATTTTTAATATTTGATCAAAACATAATAAAATTTACAAAATAAAAATTTTTCCAAATTCAAATGTCAATAAAAGAATGTTTTCTTTTTGTTTCAGGTAAGAAAAATCAACATTTTACACTTGTTTTTTTTTTTAATTTATTCTCCGTACGAAGGTGAGTTATTTACTTTAATTAGATAGTCCATCATGCGTACATGCATCGAGCTCGCACCTATAGATGTTACATTTCCCTCGTTCTCCCTCGTATCAACAATGACCCGACCAACTCATGTTTGCCTTATATCCAACTCGTACACATGTTGGTGACTCCCCCATCTTATCAAACATGTGTCTTACAGAAATTGTGCAAGCTACCCGTATTATAGAACTGCGTTTGTGGTGACCTGAATTTAAGCGTTAACAATAAATTAAGGAGACGTATAATGATAATGAATTCTTTTTTTTTTTTTTTTTTTTAATAAGCATAAAGAATAGACGTAGACGCTTCTGTATCAGTATCCTCCACTGGAATAGTCCGTGTATAGATAATATTCTCAATCACATTAATCGCGATAAAATGTTTACGTATCGGTGGTCAATAAACAACTAATTAGCCATATCACCTCTCAATCGACTTCATATTTATTTTTCGCTTCATCTGGCATACTGCGCGCAAATATGAAGTCGTCCAGTAAGAAACGTAAGAAGAAGGACCAACCGACACTATGTAATTATCTCTCGGACACTCGGCAGAGAAACGAGCAGCAGAGGCATTGGTAACAGCAGCCGGACGGAAGCTCCCGAGTGAGCCACTTGTCGTCCGCACTTGACATTCTTTTTTTTCTCCCTCTTGTCATCTTTCTCTCTTTCTCTTTCTCTTTTCTCTCCTACTCGCTCCGCGTAGCTCCGCAGTACTCGACATCAACGCGATGATGAACTCTCCAGCTTATAAATCTATGATTATTAACGATTTCCTGAGTGCCGTTGCCGCTTCTACATTTTTTTTTTTTTTTTTTTTTTCTAATTGTTTATTTTATTAATTAATTGATTGAGTTAGTTGTCTAGTGGACGAATGTTTGCAATATATTCAAGTGTTGCCGAAAAAAACGTAGATAATATCTGACAAATATTTTTAAAATTATTGGAAAACAGCAAAACAAATAGTATGTACGAGTACTTGTGTTGTTTGTCGAAATTTCTCAGTAAAACAATTGTCATTTTAGCACAACTTATAATTATCTTATCCCTTACGTAATCAAATGCATCTCAAAACAGGCGCAAGTCAAAAATCCATAACCGAAAAAATTCTCGTCGAGGTCGAAAAAAAAAGTCCGTTGCGCATTTTCGTCACATGCGCTCTCTCGTGCACGAATCGTTTGCAATCGTTGCGTCGACATCCGTTCAACGGCCCGAGCTGTACTCGGGTCGGCAAAATACTCGAAAAAAAAGTAAACGCCTGCACATATATATATATATACATACACACACATACCAGTGGTACATACACATATGTACACTCAGGCACAATGACAACGTTCTACGCGCAAATTAACGGCTAAAGAAATAACGCCGAATGTTTTTGACGCTCGTTTTATACGGATACCACCCGTGGTGTATGCATTATTATCGGGGAGTTTCTGGTCCGGCGCGCACATTCCCCCGGCGGCCGTATCTCTCGCATTATACGATAACGGAGGAGCGACGGTGTACTTTTCAGTCGTACAGCGTTATGTCTTTCACGTTTGTCCCCGTCAACGGTTATAACCTAACGTGCGAGCATTAAAACGACGACTCCCGCGTTTACTCGCAACTCTTTTTTTCTCTCATTGCGGTTGACAGTAGAGACGAAGTTAATCATATACATAGGAATACTAGGAATTTCGGATGCTTTGTTTGTTCTCTGAATATTTTAATGTGCCCATGATTACGTGTTATTATAATGTTTTGGTTATTTTCTTCTTCTGTTGAAAATTCATATTTTACAAGTTATTTAAAAAAAAAAAATAATACTAACATTTTTTATTTATATACACCTAATTATAATATTACGTAAAATTTTAATTATAAAAATCATTAATAATGCGATTCTTACGATACTTCATTAAATAATTATCGAAATCCTCTCTCGATTTCACTAAAAAAAAAAAAAATAAAAACTAAAAGAAAAAACGACAGAATCAGCGCTCGCATTGCAAACCCGCGTAATTAATTCCTTTTCTGCGCGCCGCTTATGTGCGCTTCCCAGCGCTCAGTAATAATTAAGTGGATTTCTCGGACACACACACAAACACAGAGACACGATAGGACCGTCGAATGAATCGTTAACACGCTAATAACGCATTTATACGAGGCGGCTCTCATTGAGTATCGAGCAACTTGTGCGTCGCATGATTAATCGACGTTTATTCATCTCTTTCGTCTCGTGCTTTTATACTTTTTTTCCGTTTCTTTGTTTTTTTTTTTTTTATTTTTTTTTTTTATTTTTTATTTATTTTGGCTTTCATTTACTTTCGAAGAGAAGATGCACGAAAATTTTTCTTTACGAGCGTTTTTTGTGAAAGTTCGCCTACGTCGGCTTTTTATGTTTGTCCTTTTTTTTTCACTCGTTTATTTGCTTTTGTTCACATTGCGAGTGGTTCCGAAACCACGTTGCGTCCGATACGATCTTCTCGTTTTTTTTTTTTTTTTTTTTTTTTTTCTTTTCAGAAACTAGTTTTTCTTTTACTTGTTATGTTGTGACATAAAATAGACGGTTTATGTAACCTTAATGACTAATTTTTTCTTACGACAATAATGAATAGAAAAACGACTTTGTAATTAAAATAAATTTAATGTCATTCATCGCATTTATCCGTAGCACAATTGTAATTGTCGCTTTTTTTAACCGCTTCAAAGTTACAAGAGAAATAAATAAATTGCTCAGAAATCGCGTTTAACAATTATTCGATTAAAATGCAAATACGCGCACAATAAACTATCGAATTTTTAATGTCAAAACGATCACGAAACACTAATTGCTTTATTCACTTCGATTGATACGTTAATAGTTCATAATTTTTCATACATGAAAGCTCATAAACAAAACTTTGCTCTCGCCGGGCGTTCATTTAAAATCCGTGTCCACAAGCTGCACGAGCATTGCGCTCTCGAATATCTACGCATCGTTAACCTTTCTACGTTGTATAAAAGTAAGAGTCGATCGATAAAATATATAGACCGCGTTGTCCCCGGCGGTATATATGTCTCAGCAAGGCAAAAAGAAAATAAAATCCCGAGGGAAGAACGACGACAACGACGAAGGAAAATACTTTAGCTGCGAGGAGGTAAGTGAACAGTATCAACTTGATAGATCTGAGCCCATTAAAAACTCGACAAATAAATGCACTCGTTCGTTCGCTCCTTAAAAAAAAAAAAAAAAAAAATAAATAAATAAAAAAAAAAGAAATAAACAAAGAAAAGAAAAAGAAAACGAAAATAAGAGTACGGAGCCGAGTCTTTCCTCGAGGAGAGGCACACAGCACTTGGACGTTAAAGTACTGGAAGTCGTTACGTAATTTACGGCGAACGAACGTTCGAGCGCGAGTTTAGAAGCCTCGCTCGAGTTTTAAAGTTACGAAACGAGCGTAGAAGAAAGAATGAAAAGTCTTAGGAGTGCGCGAGCGAGCGCGCGAGAACGAGGGAAAAAGAGAGTGACTTTTGTAAGCGAGCGCGATTGTGCGCCAGCGTAGCTTTTTGACGCGCGCGGCAAAAGCGACGCGCGTCTAATTAAGCCGCCGCCTCCTACGCAACGACGTTTTACCTACATGTATATGTATGAAAAAAAAAAAAAAAGAAAGAGAGAGAAAGAAACATTGCTTGGCTATCCGAGTTCTTCCGTCTTCTTTCCCCCCCCCACTTCCTTTTTTTTTTTTTTTGCTTCTACCGTGTTGTGTTCGCAGTCTGGTTGCATTGTGCGTTTTCTTCTTTGTCGGGTGGACCGATTGTTTCGCGGCCCGCTGAACGTTGTGGAACTTTTTTTCGGAACAATGGCCGCTTGGAGGAAAGGACCTTTTTCGATGAAACTCGCGGTCTTTTCCTTTCTCTCTCTCTCTCTCTCTCTCTCTTACTTCTTCCATTACTACCGAATGGAATTTTTTTAGGTTGTTTTCGTAATAATTAGATTGCTTAGTGTAATTGAGGTATAATTAAAGCGACTGCCTTGAAGAGATTTAAAATAGGTAATTATGTGGATTAGAAATTTAAACAGATTTTTGTAAACGCCGACTTGATAAATGTTTGCCTTACTCTGAATGAAAAAGATTTATCAATGATTTATTTGTTAATTTCTATTAAATAATATCTCAAGTCCACGTACTGAGATCGACCTTTTTTTAATGCAACACAAATTATATCACGTTGTGTATAAATAGAAATTTTTTCGCCTTTCTAATTTTAAATAACAACAAATTTTACTTCAACATTTTGCTATTTTCCGTTCTACTCGGTGGAAAAAATTCTTTCAGCGATAGTGGAATTCTAGACTAACTGCTCTCTCTCTCTCTCTCTCTCTCTCTCGTTCGGCGGATCTTTGCAAAATTCTTAAAATTTCCAAAAAAAAAAAAAAAAAGCGTAATAAATCTTGGAGTTCCGATGCAATTGGATTTAACGCTGCTGTTATGTTCACTCGCGCGCAACGTAAACATCGCCTCATTTTCGATGCAAAGAGCTTTGAGAAAGAGGAACGCAAACATACTCACACACAGAGACAGGCACATACCGTCGCTCATTCAAGGGACGCGTGCTGGCATTCGGCATTGCGCCGCATATTATTCAAGGATGCGCGATCTCGCAGGCCGCGCACGCGTGTCTCTCTTTTATGCACACATATAAGCTGTTGTTGTCGTCGTCATTCCTTCCTTCGTTTTTGCTTATTCGCAGTATCGTTGAAAAGAGTGATCGAGGAGATGCTCGAGCAGTCCGCGCATAAGCTTTGACTTTTTGGCGCTCGCGAGTGGCGGGTTTTCTTATACGTTCGCTCGTTTCTTATGCTCTTTATTGCTGGATATGTCTCGCACGATCGGCTCGTGCATTCGAGACGTTGAAAGATCATCGAAGGTATGGAATGCCGCAATGTTTGGCCAGGTGTACACGCGGAAGGAATAAGTTAAAAGCAAATTGTGGCTGATATATTGAATTAATGGTTAATCTTAACATTCGGTGTTTTATTTATTAGATATTTGAAAAAATAAAACCTAACGAACCTCGAGTTCTTTTTATAATTTAAACAGCCGTAATACAAAATAAAATAAATTAAGGCTTCATCTATAATTCATATTAATTATTAGAAACTACATTAAAGTGAAAAAATGTAATCCTTAATAATTCACTACCAATTAAGTTCCTGATGCAATAAGATCTCGTGCATGAAATCGTCCACCGAAATATGAAGACATGCAGAAAACCAATTAATGAGCTTCATATAATCGATGTTAAGTAATTCACATAGGCGATGTGGAATAATCAGTTGAATTACGCGATCGACTTTTTCGATCGTTTCACGCGCAGAATCGCAAACAAACTTCCTCTTTATTCCAAGTTCGGATTGCTCGTGGCTACGGGTTACTTCCTTTTTACACGCGAAAGGGTGGCATTGAAGGGGAAAGAGCATAATACTTGCAAAGAGGTTCACGAAGAGCGTCAGCTTAACGTCATCGCCCGAAAACGAGTGCGACGTAGCCTTCCATTACGCCGACGACGCGGTGCTTAGTCAGCCACTCGTATTTGGCTTTTGGCTTTCCTTTATCTCTCTTTCTCTCTCTCTTTTTTTCTCCTTTCTGTGCGAAGGTTCTAGGTTAAGTTCGACGAGTGGTGATTGGTTCCGAGCAAAATCCTCTTGAAATGCCTCTTAAAGGGGTGCGATTTTGCGCACGACAGTCCACTGGATAGAGCAAATTGGTACGATCGATGATGATGATGATGATGATGATGTCGTCGTCGACGATGGAAAATCAAGAAGTGGCAATCGCGATTGTAGAAGCGCTCTTGCGTAACGCAAGGGAATCGAACCCTTTCTAAATCGAGTGAGCTTTCGAGTTTGAAATTTCTTGTCGCTCGATGCTTCTCGAACGAGTTTATAATAGCTTTGCTTAATCTCAAGATCAAAACGCGTCGAGTTTAAAATTTTTAAAAATACGAAGTTTCGTGTTTAATGGCAAAGGCCTTTCAAAATTACGACATCAGTCCTCCTGATACGCTTCGTTTTTTTCCCGAAGTAACTAGAATAACCTCTCTCCCAACCGGAATTCTCAAAAATTTTATCGCTATTAGTTTTCACTCGTCATACATTCGAGGCGCACAACAAGAGCGCGCGAACTTGAAACGAAAAAAATGCGTTTTACTTTCTTAAAGCCAGGCTTACCTGTTTTTCGCACGTTTGCGCTCGCATTAAGATACAGTGCAGGGCTTCCGTTCGTTCGTTCCTCCGCGGCAATTTATGGCGCGCAACAAGTCGTGAAAGCAATTGCGGTTTATTAAATCATACTTTTAATTGAAATGTCGCGAGGACGTTATCGTTGCCTTTCGTTTTTCTTTGTAATTCGTGCATCGCAATTTCGGTTTTGTCATAGATGCATTATATCGAAGCGCCAGTAAGATGACTCTTACTGAATTATTTATGCGAAATGTTAAATGTCAATTAAAGCCGTATATGCGCAATAATTTTACCGTATAACGGTAAAACGTATCGCAGAGAATTAGCTTTCTCGGTTTAGTTTTTTTTTTTTTTTTTTTTTTATTTCGAATATAATAACACTTTCAATTGAACAGTAATCCAAGTATCAGTTGCTCGCTAGTTTATGAATAGAAAATACAGTTTATTACATCAGTAAAATTTTTGCATTAATTTTTTCACTAATTTTTTTGTAGAATAAATACAACTTGTAAAATATTATAAATATTCTTAAATTGCCTTTGCATTGTTCGATAAATTTAAAACTATCGTTTGACCTTAAATTTTATCGGATTCTCGTTTAAAAATTATTATCAACAAAAGAAGAAAGATAATCCAAATTTTGCAATACGATCGCATCAATTTTTATACGAACCAAAAAATCACCGAAAAGTGACCTAACCCAAGCTCATTTCGAAACAGCTTTATCTTATTTTCTCCATCTCCTTGTCATTCTCTCGAACAAAGAGCCATTTAAAAACTCCGAGAAAACCCTCCATAACAGTTTCTCGTCGACATCGTCAACCTCTTCTTATCTGAGCACCGATAAACCAAGCATTTTTATCACCGACTTCAGGCCCCCGTCAAGTATCTCCCCGAGCGACGAGTAGGACGTGACATCTCCATCGTAACGCAAACGCGTGACTCGCATCATTGGCTCTCCTTTTCGTGAGAGAGAGAGAGAGAGAGAGAGAGAGAGAGGGGGGTCTACAAGTATTATTTTTCGGCGTAAGCAGGAAGGACGAACGGTACTTTTCACGCTCCGTATATAAGCCTGATTGCGATGCAACAACGGCTTCCTTTAATAGTTTCAACCGTAGATTCTTTTATGTATATATATACATATATATATATATTTTTTTTTTCTTCTCTTTTAGGCCTCGAATCGCCATTCGTTATTCCTGCGTGTCTCAAAGCTTAATAATACTTGCTTTCGGGCTGTAAAATCCTTTTAGCGAGCGGATGAGAAAGTAAAAAAAAAAACGCACGTTCTACAAAGTCCTTGGCGTTGGCTGCATAGGCTTGGAAAAATTTAATGAAACCGAGTGAGGAGAAAGAGATTGCGTTTATGGTTTAACCTGAACCTGTTAAGGATTATCATATAAATTGCTCGAAATAAGGATTATTTACTGTTGATGAATATGCTAAACTTTATATACGTTTCCTTTTCTCATCTTATCTTAAAATTTTATAAAAGGCGAATATTTACACCGGCGAGTATAAGGGCGTATTTAAATTACGCTTTTAAAAATTTTCATGCGGAATATATAATTTACGTTAAACGCGATAAAATCTATATAAAACAATACAATCAAGCGGAAGAATGAAATACGAGTATTTAATTTTCGTCAATGCGTCATTGATTCGAAAGCAATGGATAAACAAGAAAAATATATAAATTTTGCATCGGATCGTTCGCGAGGTGCCGGTGTCACAGCTCCAATTTATTTTATTTTTCGATGCGCTCCTTCGGCCAGCTGCGATCTCGCGTTTGTATTATGACAGTACATACACATATATAGATATAGTTTCAAGAATGATTGAATTTACTATTGACGCGACGAAAATTTCGTCGTTGTAATTTTTTTTTTTTTTTTTTTATCTTTCACAAGGCACGAACGGAAAGTTTTTTTTTTTTTTTTTTTTATTTCTATTTCGAAATGTTTGCCGTTATTTTTTTCTCGTTCGTAAATAAATAAATATATAAAAAAAAAAAAAAAAGAAAAAGAAAAAAAAAAAAAGAAAATAAAGAAAGTAAAGTCTCTCGTACGCAGTGTACGTGCGAGAGATAAAAGGTAAATTTGTCTAATACTGGCGGTTACATTGGAGCGTAAATTCAGCCGTAAGGAAAACTAATTTGCCCGCTCGTGTTAAACGATGCCTAAAGGCGTAACGCGAATTCCCCGCTAAAGGTACGTACGAGATGATCGCGCGCAGCGGTAGCACTCGTATTTATTTAGTTTGTATTGGTGCGTGTCTCTTATTACGAAAAAATAATAATAATAATAATAATAATAATAACGGTGATAAATAAAATAATAAAAGTGAAACCGTTGCGTTTTCTAAAATTTAAAAATTATATTTATTGGCGTTATTATCTCTAAGAGCTCTTAAGATAATTTTTTTTTTTTCCATATATTTCTTTGAGCTAAAACGTAAAATCGGTAAGACGATTGAGAAACTATTATTAATAAATGGCTTTAAACTTTACACTTCAAAATTTTATTTCCTTTTTTTTTTTTTTTTTTTTTTATTTTTAAAATGAAATTTTTTTTTCATCGACGTGCATTTATTACGCGCCATAAATTCATATCGAATATAATCTCAATTTTTTATATCGTTTTCCACATAAAAAACCGGAAACGTATGCCTAACACTTTTCGATCAAATTAATGCATAGTATAATGAAATTATATACTTGACGCCGCGCGCTAAATTTATTTGCTAAATATGCTCATTATGATGTTTTTTTTTTAAAAATTATGAGCACCGTTAATCGAAGTTAAATTTTATATCGTTTTTTAAGATGAAAGCAACATTTAAAATTCGATCGTTTAAAATACTCGTAAATAATGTTATTTACTAGCATTTTAAAATATATTATAAATATTTTCATTATTTTTATTATTACGTAAATAGTAAAATTTTATAACATAGTTTTTCTTCATAATACTTAACATACATAGTTAAATTTAATTAAAAATACAATAATTTCGTTTCTCAAACGGTCCATTGTAATTACTTCTGTTTTTTCTTTCACGTGTCATAATCATATTTTTTTTTTTTTAAATAAGCTTATAATTTCATAATTGACTTTTATTTAAAAATTTATAAATTCAAAAGACACAACCGCGCTTCGAAAAAAAAAATATCCGTTACGGTCATCGTCACCTTCTACGCATCTTTTCTCCTCGCCCATTCACGACGATAATTAATTCACGTGTGATCGTATACCTATAGCTAGATAAACACACACATACACACAAGCGACGAATTAACTCGCGGCAACGCGGCTTTTATTTAACTCGCGATTCACCGGTAATAATTATTGGCGACGCTGTCGCAAAGGATCGGCAACGTCGTTTGTCGCTTATACTGTTTCAAAAGCGCGTTCGTTTGTTATATAGATATATATGTGCACACGACTTGCGACTAGCCGCTACCTTTTTGAACTGAATTATTTACGAAGATCGGAGAAAAGAAAGTCGGAGCTGAAGCTGGAAATAATGAAAGCTCGTTTAATTTTCATTTTTCTCACAATGTTCGCACACCGATCCGAGCGTCGGATGTTCGATTGCAGTGAAATAAAAGATACGATATACATTTTTTTATTGCAAAAAATAACGTTTGTAAAGAAAATTTAGATTTACGCTAATACATTTTAAATAAACGTTACGATAAAATTTTCGTCGTCCAACAGTTGGATCGAGCAAAGCGAGGGCGTCGAGTATATGGAAAGTTCTGATTTAATAACTATAAGGAAGTAGTTCTTCGAGTTTATATTTGTGAGAGTTATTAAACCGGATTAGGTATGAACGAAAGTTTATGTTGGCGTTGAATGCAATTCAAACAGTTATTGCTTATATACATTATTTAATAAGCCTTTCTCACTTTTCTCTCCATTGCTATATTTGAAACTTCGAGAATTTATTCTCAACTTATTTATTCTGCAATATGTGCACAAAAATTGTTATGTATCATTTTACATCGTTTACTATCGTTATTATTTATATCGATAATTTCATTTACCTTCGGTATATGTACTTGTGCCGTACACTAATTGCCTTAAGAAATAAAAATGTTTATTTTATTATAATTAATATTTGAAACTGTATCAATTGTTAAAAATTGAGATACGTCTAAAACACGCGTAAGATTAAGAATCCTTTAACGCAAAATAAAAACGAGTACGGCCAATATTTTGCCCAATTAGTACAATAAACTTCCGCTTCATTTCACAAGAGTTCGTACGCAAATTTTCATGAATTTCATTGTATTTCAAGTCTCTTATAATACAGCCGAATAACGAAGTCAAACAAAACCGATTTTGAGATCGTCGCTTAAAAGAGAGACACGGAGAGATGGAAAAAAGTAAGGTGCAAACAAGTATACGCATACAGACAGACGTTAGAAATTTTCATGCGCGCACTGTTACTCTTATTTCATAAATTTCATCTCTCGCCTCTGCGCCTACGCGCTAACGTTTTTCGGGGCATACATATATATATATATATATATATATATGTACAGACTTACACGCGCATATGCTTCACGCGGGTACACAAGCGGCTCAAATATTCATGACTCGGCGTCTGGCCGCGCGCACTAATTATGCCGGCGGTTAAACACTCGCCCCGGTAAACATCGTGGCGTTACACTACGTATTTTATATGTATATATATGTGTGTGCGTGTGTGTGTGTGTGCGTATATATGCATGTATATATGTCTGCCTGCACCATAGCTACTATTACGACTGCACAATACAACGCGCTGCTACGAGTAGTAGTGGTAGACTTGCTGAGTCGCCCATGGAGTTACTACCTCGCGTGAGCCTTTGATGCTGATTCGCATAGACGACAAAGAAATGTATATTTTTTTTTTTTTTTTCTTTTCTTTTTGTTTATTATTGTTTTCGTCTTAGGTTTTGTTTAGCGTTCGTGTATGCGATGGAATGCAAAACGAGGGAAACGAAACTTTTGTTTTTGTGAAATAACTTTGGAAATCTGAAAATTAGATATTATTTGTGTTATACAAAGATATTTTATATTAATTTGAAATCTGTTAAATTTTACTACTTTTTAACAAACAGCAATTGTACTTAATAAGATCTAATTTTGTTTTTTATTAAAATACTTTTGACTTTTAACCCTCAAGAGGAGCACTGGGTTACGCTAACCCAGGGTAGATCTTTTTTCGTCAATTTTCATTGCATTTTTTTTTTTATTTTTCATTAATATTATAAAAACTTAAATTTTTATTCATTTGTTCATGAAATATTCTTATTCTACATCGTTCGACGAATCGATTAAAAAAAAAAATTCAAAATTGATCAATTTTATAATAAGATATAAGTGGTCAAAGCTAGCCGGGTAATCCTTACCCATGCGCTCCAGTTATGTTAAGCTGCGATAGTGCTCCACTTGAGGGTTAATACTGATTTTTAATCATCTTAACGTCATGTTTTTTCGATTGAAAACTGCCATATGTTACTTCTTCATGTATTTTTGCTTTAAACTGCAACGATAAAATCTACATAATATTAAGATTTTTTACTTTAAAACAATATAAAATTTTAATTTTTGCTACTTGTACAGATTTGCAGTTATGAATTCGTAAGAAAGTTTATAAAAAATAAATTTTTTAAGCTACTTATTAAGATGAAAATAAATGCATATGTACGTATTTGGTGCATGAGAGTAAAATTTTTTTTTTTTGTTTTCATTAAAAATATTCTCGCATGCAAATAAAGAAGTAAGCGCAAAGTAAAATATGATACTTTGAAACGGAATATCTTTTAAGCGTTAACTTTTTCTTCTCTCGAGTGCATTATATTTCCAAGCGCATTGATTTAAAGCCGTTACTTCATGCTGAGACAAAACTTGTTGACACACAAAATGCCACTGAATAAATTCGAAATTTTCGAAAGTGGCTCATTTCTTCATTTAAAATATTATTAAATATTTATGACTTTACGAAACATTAAACGTTATGTTTAAGTACTTTTTAAGTGTAAAATTTATAACGCTGCTACATTTTTCCATAACCCGTTTAATTGATTTGTTTGCATTGAAATAAATTATTAACAAAAATTATGCATTTTCAAAAGATTCGGCAAATAAAAAGCTCATCGACATACAAGAAGTGATACACATTTTAATTTTAGCAAATATTTATTCGACAATTTCTAATGAAAGAAAAAAGTGGAAAGGAGGGGAGGGGAAGTCAAATGTTGAAACTAATTAAAAACTTAATTAAATCCACATATAGAAGTAGCGACAAACGAGAGAAATAACAGCGAGGTACATACTAACCGAATCAAAACACTGTTTATTTTCGCAAGCATCACGCCGCGCGCGTTCAAAACATTTCTCTCTCCGTGGCGCGCAGTCACTGCCACCAAGAGAGTCGCCGTATCGAGTTTACCTTTCATTTCTACTCGCCAAGTGCAATAAAAAAGGAAGAAAAAAAGAAACAAGAATTCGCGTGCAGCTCTCGTGTATATATATATATACACACGTAAAAATCCAAACGCAACGGTGAGGTGTTCGATGCTGGGCGCAGATGCAGCGCAAAAAAATATATATATATATATATATATATCCGAAATCGAGTTGTTTACAGGTCATGCGATGAAAAAATAATAATGATGATTATAATAATAATCATAATAATAATAATAACAATAATAATAATAATAATAATAAGAATAATAATGAAAGAAGAAAGAGAAACTATGGGAGAAAAAAGCACGTTCGTGTTGGTAATGAAAGACGTATAACGTCCAAGGCCACGCGTATATATCTGTACACGTGTAAGCACAAAATTTCGAGGCTGATCGTGAGAACGGCACTTGCTGCTGATGTATTATCCGTTGATTCTGCTTTTTTGGTCAGAAGTATAGTCGTTATCGTTGTAATCGCACGTTTCGCGCTGTAACTTTTATCGCTTATTATTTCGGGTTTATTTTAAAGGTTAATCCGTAAGTATACCGAGAGTAGATTTTATTAAATTAGAAAGGATAAATCTCCAAAGTAAATATTTACTATTGAAGCGATATAAAAAAGAAAGTGATGATATTATGAGAAATATGAAAGACGGTCGAAAAATGTCTCGAGTTCGCTTAAAAAATTTTTTTAAAACCTTCAAAATCCACGCGATCGTTAACGCACGCATATCGAATAAATTCGAAAACTATATGCGTTCCAGTGGCAACGAGAAATTCACACGCGCGCGAAAGACTAAGAGAAAAAAGTTAAAGAGAGAGAGAGAGAAAAGAAAAGCACGCAGTGGCGTAGATTTCGTCATTCACCGTCGGAAAACATCCTCCGAGGCGAGTTTGGTTTTATTAAAAATCCGTGACCTGAAGAGAGAGAGAGAGAGAGAGACAGGCAGACAGATACAGAGAGAGATGTGACACTCAACGCGTACATACCTCCTCTCGTATACGTTTAGTATTCCGCGTACGTATCGAGTCTCAACGACTTGTGAACATTTTATATTTGTGTGCGTGCGCGCAAGAAAAACGTGTGGGACTCTCGTCTTGCTCGTTGCTCGTCGTCCCTTGCGTTCCCCACCTGCCGCCATGGCTTTTTAATATTAATGCCGCATCGGCGCTTCGAATGATATTCATCAATAATGAACGTCGTATTGTCAAGCTTTTAAATGCCTTTGTACTTGTGGATAATCTTTCTATCATATCTCTTTGTTAATTTTAATGTCAATACAATTTATTTGTAGGTTAGAAATTTCCAACCTCTCTGTTCATTAACTCGACAGAAACATATTTTACAATTTATTAATTTTATGAGTTAAATTTCGTTAAATAATTTAAAGATCAAATATATATTTATTATGAAACTATTTTTTTCAACTATTTTGCAGCATTCTCTACTAAATATCCCAAGCTCTATCACTTATAAAAACAATTCGGTCTCGACGATCATCGTGAAAAATCGATAATAGCGCCTAACCGAATGCACGAATACAATCAAATAAAAAAAAAAAAAAAAAAATCGAAACTCCCTCTATCCAACTCGGACGATTACTCAAGCAGTAGCGTATCATATTGGCCTACGAGTAAACCCCGTTGCTCATCCCGCGAAAATTCTCCGCGCTGATTCTTTTTATTCTCGCGTACGGGCAATCTCGCATTGAAACCTTCCGGTGGCATAAGGAAGTCGTGCGCGCGATGCGGCATAACTTCTCCGGCGATACCGTTGGGAGGGAAGAATAAACTAACGACGCGGAGATTGCCGCATTTTGCGCGACTAGAGGGTGCGAGGATGCGTGAAGCTCTGGGGTACCGGGTTTATCGTGGAACTGTAATGCGATGGGATGTGAAAGCTTTAGTTGCTGGAGTACGCAGTAGTGAGAGGTTGAATGTGTACTCGTATTATATACGAGTATGTTTAGATGTAGGAAAAATTTTGCCATTGAATATTTGGAAAATTTTTTTACTTTGTTTGCTTATCATTGAGATAATTGCAGTTAATATATCTTTTTTTTTTTACTCCTAAAATTGTGAAAGAGCAAAGTCATTTTGCAATAAAATTGATTAAATTCGCGTCTAGGGTAAATTAAAACTGGAACAAACACATTGTTGATGTTTATTATTTTTATCGCATGGAGTTTTTATTACTAATCCTTTTCAATAATTTTGATTAGATAAATATGAGCTTTTGTTTTATATTAATAAATATTCAATTTGATTAAAACATATTACACAACATAATATATGTGAACACAGACACATTTATCTTTTAATAAAAAGCAAAACAACGAAAAATATATGAATTAATCGCAATATCTTTTTATTCGATACCTGACGATATCAACAAAATCGAAGAGATAAAAATTAAAAGGAAAAAATGTAAACCAAGCATTTCTCCGTGAAAAGAAAATTTGCAGAGGGCATAAGAGGCAAAACAAATAATCGAACCTCGGCGTGTAAACACAGCGCCGCGGTATTGCTATCGCTTCGCGTAAAAATCTTGCTTGCTCCCTTTTTTAATTAACGTTGCTGCTACGCATCCGCTCCTCTCTCCATCCTCAACCTTCTCCTCCTTCTCCTCCTCCTACTCCTCTTCATCAAAGTGGCATTGATTAAAAAAAAAAAAAAAAAAAAAAAGAAAAATATAAAAAAAAAATAAATAAATAAAAAAGAAAAAAACATTCGAATTCGTTTCATCGACGCGTACTTTTTCCATTTTATCTTTCTCTCTTTCTCATTCCGAACGGTTTGTATGGAGATAACCGTTGTGATGCGTCGTTGACTCGCGACGTGTCTTTTTTTTTTTTTTTTTTTTTTTTTTTTCCGTTAATGCACAAAGTGTCGCGCTGTTACCGCTGCCCTTTTTTTTTTTATCTTTCTTTCTCGCTCAATATTATCCGATTTGTATGTACGTCCGGTGATGCATAGCTTTTGTTTCGATCGTACTCGAGAGACGACTTTGCTTTTAATGAATCGCGGGTAGTGAATCGCATCTTTTTTTTTATTTTTTCATTTGGTCAGTGCTGAATTTAATGTTTTATTCGTTGATTTTTATCACGCGAAAAGTATTCGATTCATTATTTTTTTTTTTTTTTTTTTTGTTTTTTTATTTCAGTTTACAATATAACGTATAGCGTCGAGGTTATTATAAACATTAACAAAGTTTATTAAAATTTAATTTGGCGAAACTGTAATTATTCGTAGAGACGAACGTATAACAAAAATAACAGGGTTTCCTTTTCATTAAATATATTTAAAAGTTCATATCATAGAATACCTCTCTGATATAAAAATCTCTTTTCTGAACGCAATATACCTTTATCCGTTAAAATTCGCGCGTAAAGCATAAAAATGATCATCGTGGATGGCACCATCGCAAAATTATTCCATCTTCCCGAAAAATTTCAACAGCCTTCCCCTCTTATTTTTAAAATCATTTTTATATTCAACGCTCCAATAACTTATCGCGCGAAAGAGCCAACTTTCCCTCGTTCACATAACGCGTAAATCGTCATTCTCGTCGACGTCCTTTGTAAACGGGCTTGAAAGCTGTTTTTGGCACGTCGTTTTCCTTTTTATTTATTTTTTTTTTTTTTTTTTTCGTCGTTTCAATCATCTTATTTGAATACAAACGATCTCGCGTCCAGCGGTCCTCGAATCAGGATCTTTGAAATCGACGTTGTCGCTTGAAAGGATTTGCGTATTTTCGTTACGACGTTACATAACTTTGTGACGATATTTATATTATATGCAATATTATAAAAATCAAAAATATTGCTTCAAAATTTACGTTAAAAAGATTTTTAATATTAAAACATGGGCGCTTGATCTTCTTTAATGCAGCTCTTCAAAAACATTGCGAGATTACGAATCAGCTCCTCTAATATTCAAATAAGACAGATACAGTCACGTTTTACTTCCTTAATAAAAAAACATAAATTCTCCCCTTCGGCTTTATGAAAAAAAAAAAATGAAAAAAAAACTGGCTGGTCAGCCACCTCTCATACGCACATTACGCGCACGACATACTTTCGAGTAACGGGGGCCAATATATCGTTGGTTCGTAAACGCCACCCCAACCGTGTGTGATTTACGCGACGTCTTTAGCTCCCTTTCTCTTTCTCGAGAAAGAGAAAAAAATCCCTCTTCATGCTCGAGAGAACTCAAAAAGGGCGAAAAAAAAAAAAAAAAAGAAAGAAAGTCGTCTTCCCCCTTCGCACTCCAGCGTAACGAGCCGCGATTATGTAGAATATGTAAAACCCATAAGCGTATACGCTCGATATCTGTCTTTTCTTCCCTTAGCTTATTCTTTTTTTTTTTTTTTTTTTTTTTTTACGTTCGAAACCATTTTAGTCGGACCGTTCCTTTTTCACGGTGAAACTGTTACATTCGTAGAAATGTTAGGCGCGGTCGCTGCATCTGCACGAGACGTTTTCGACGATGGAATTACTTACGGGGATCTTTTTTTTTTTTTTCTCTTTTATCCCGCGATCGCGCGTCTGTTGAGGATCAAGGGCTTCGAGTTCGTTGGTTCAATTTCGCAATGATTGGAAATCTAAATTGACGAAATGAACGAGGAAAATTCATTATCGTTTTATCGCGTTTGACGAACGAGCATTGATTTGAGTACAAATAGTGATTTACAAGAAAAAATTCATTTGAATGACTGACAATAAATATTGCTCGATAAAATAATTCACGAATACGTTAGCATACATTGAAATTAAATACTTTTAAGCATCCAAATTAATAAAAATGTAAAAACCAACCCCGTTGCTCGCTGTTCCATTCATTCATTTCCAAAAGTAAGTAAAAATAAGAGAGAATCTTTTTCTATGTATGTAGAGAGAGAAAGTAAAGAATCTCTTTCGTTCACGAGACATTTTTCGGATGCATCGCGCGCGTGTTCATTCTCCGCTTATACATTTTCGGCCGAAGAGAGAAAGAAAACGCGTCTCGTCGTCTAGACATTTGACGACGACGTGACAACGCAGCGTGTACTATACACCGTTGTACTTCGGATAGTAGAAGTGCGTGCGAATAACAGTGCAACGACGACGATGTGGAAGAAAGAGAAGGAGAGAGAGAGAGAGAGAGAGAAGCACTTGAGTGAAAGAGAGTAAGGAGAAGTGAGTTTGCGACGACGAAAGAGTAAAAAAAGAGAGCGCACTCGCGTACCTCATTGCGACTAACTCGCGAAGAGTAGGGGAAGAAGAAATTGCGCGTACTTTCGCTCGCTTGGTGAAACAAAAGTGAGCGCCTCGGTACTCTGATAAGTATTATGTATGTCCTCCATTGTCTCTCTCTCTCTCTCTCTCTCTCTCTCTTTCTCTTATGCTCTCCTTCCAATCTCTTTCTTCCACCTCTACGTCGTCGCAGACTGCGCTACTTTCCCTTTTTATCCGCGGGCGTTGTAAAAGAAAGAGAGAAAGAGAAAGAGAGAAGAGCACACGCGTGTACGTGAGTTAGAATCTTCTTCCTCTTGGAGGGAGGATACAAGTGAAGAGTAAGAGAAGAGAAAGAGAGACTCGACGTAGCTGGTTTTGATCGCGTTTTGCGACGTTGACAATGCGACCGTGAGTTCGTTTTCTTTTTTTCTTTTTCGTCGCTGGATTTGAAAGATCTTTCTTTTTTAAAGAAGACAAGCGAAATTTTAAAATGAATGCAAAATTATATTACTTTGTATATTTTTTCCATTCGTATATTTTACGTAAATAAAAATATTAGTATTTTTTTTTTACTTTCTTTGTCAAATTAAATTATTAAAAAAACTGTTGGAGCAAATTGCTTCATATGATTGTTTTTTTTTTTTTTTTTTAAACGTACGTTTGTGCAATTGAAAATTTAATTTACCTCTCTACTTTAACATGAATTGAAAATAAAATCTTAGCAGAAATTTCTTTTGAACGATTAATTATTTTTATTTTACGTAATTGGCATTATGTATATTATTGCAATCAAACTTAATTTACTTCATTAAAAAGAATATTCGAAAAGATCGATTACATCGATACAAATTTTTAAATCTATGAGAATTAATTTCACTGCGCTTTGATTTCGCACAAATCACCCACGGTTAACTCATTTAAACGATGCATCTCGTCGACAAAACGAATTTCCAACGTCAAATACAAATTTCCCTCGATCAGTTCCCCCCGCCCCACCCTACCCCTCACCCCGTCACGTCCAAAGGCCTTGGAAAACCTCAGCCGGCGTCAATGGATACTCGATATCCGCTCAAAAAACAGAAGCACCGCTCGTTAAAATACACGTAAACACACGGCGGATATACAAGCAAAATCATTTATTTCAATTTTCAAAATCTTCGATCTCCGTTCGACAATCGCCTCGACGATCCTCCTTCTATTACCAATTTGAGCATCAAACACACACATACACACACGCGCGCAACATTTGTTGACCCGTCATCCCACAAAAACGGTAGTCGCGATTGCGTATCGACGTATTCTCAATATACTCCCGCCGATACAAACTAAACTCTGTACGATATTACACGCGCACACATGCGTACACTCTCATACCATCAAGGTTTTCTCCGTTATACGCCGCATTGCGTATTCCGCGCGCGTATCGCGCTACACATATCCACCTGCATCTCCTCCGCCCCTTCCCCTCCTATTCTCTCCGCTGCACATAATCTCGCGCGGTCTCTGTATTTTCAGGATAGATACAGAGCCGCGTGCTCGCGACGCGTCGTCGGTAGTACCATTGTGTATACTCGCGTGTGTGTAACCGCTTGCCATGCGTACGCATACATGCGGGCCGATTGGTGCGGCTGACCTTCGACAAACGTATCGAAAGCGAGCGCGCGAAATTATGACGAAAGCCCACGCGCGTGTGAATGCGCGCTTTGCGCGGGGGTGTGGATATTTGTGGTTTTGATGTTTTTGAAGAGAGAGAGAGAGAGATCCGTTGGGTTTTGAGGGCAAAGCTCGAGGTTTGCGCTTTGCGCGTTGTTTCGAAGTGGCTTTTGTTCACCCGTTAATTTAAATACGGGGACTATAGTTTAGATTCGTTTAATTGAAATAGCCGATTGCGTTATAAATTTATATGTATATATATGTGTGTGTGTGTGTTTTTTTTTTAATTTGTTGATTTTTTGATAACTACTTGATTTAAATTTTCTATAAATTTATTCATATAACGTCGAATAACCATAAAACAAGTGAGCGAAGTAAGATAATAAGTAATAATACGTTACTTTAAATCTCTACTCTTAACTTTTTCCACTTCCAACTCATAAACGTCAATATCTGTCTTTCCCCTCTTCGTATTACTTTTATCAGCTCACTTTCATTAAACTTATTCTTTCTTCTCTCTTTTTTCTCGTTTTTTTTTTTTTTTTTTTTTTTTTTTTTTTCATCGGTAAGAAAAACGATGGTTCGAAAGTTGAAAACTAAGTTATTTGCAGGACTTTACTATATACATATAATTCTAACGAGCAACTGCATTTCTGGCATTTATATCTGCTCGGAGTGTTTTATTCTTTGCAACAATTATTGTTAAGTGCGTTTATCGATATTTATCGCATTCGTATAATGAGATTACTTCCGTTAAAATATAGTACAATATAATTGTAAAAATTATTTAGTAGTAATGCATTTTTTTTAGCAATCTTTTTAAGTTAATCGTATATTGAATATCGAATTCGTTTGATATTAAAATTAACCGTTCGAAGGTAAACATTCGTTTGCGTACAAATATTTCACGTCAATTCTTTCAATTTTAATAAAACAGACCGTCAAAAGAAATACACAGAAAAATCGATCGTCAAACTTCACGTCACGTTCGTCGCGTTTTTCACATATGGCGGAAGAGGAACAAATTGCCCCATACTTCCAAGTAACAACAACAAAACTCGCTGTCGTCGTTGTCGTTCTCATCCGCGATGTCTCTTCCTTACACACGTCGCTCTCTCTCTCTCTCTCTCTCCTCTCTCTTTTTCTCTCGATCGATAACCATCCGTCTCTATATTTCGCGTTATACCGCGCGTATATTCGATTCCGAGCCGCTCTCAAGTTTAATCCGAAGCGGCGACTTATCTCCGGCGTTTGCCAGCGCGGATATTTTCGAAGCGAGTCGAGTTCTGTCGTCGAAATGCTCGTTGCGCCGACAGAGCGATATCGACAAAAGACATCCGTGATAGTACTGTTGCCTCCTCCCGAGATATCGAATGATATTTTTTAAGACTCGCGAGGAAATTTGTGTTTTTTTTTTTTTTTATTTGTTTACTTTCTTACATTTCGAATTTTCGTTTTTTTAGGACTTGAAGATTGTAACTTCTTTATACAAATTATTTTAATAGATGTAATCGACATACTTTAAAATATCAAAACTAATCGTGATGCATTCGAAGAGAAATATTTGTCCTCAACTTTATTTCTTTTAATTTATTATTTATCAAGTCATAGTTCACAAAATATAAGATTAAACTAATTTCGACAAATTCAATGAATATTTCAAGAGTTAGTAAACAAACTCTATGTACTAAATCCGATAAATTAAACACACCTCTTCTATTTTATCTCCCAAAATTACCACCAAAAAGAAAAGAAAAAAAAAATCACTATTTATATGCAAACATGATGGGCGCGCGCGCTATAATCATATCGTGTCCAGCCACGTACATTTATCAAACATTGTGTCACCGTCCCTTCGAGGCACGCGAGTCGTGAGAAAAAACGGGCGTCGCGTCGGCCCTGACGCGTAATTAAACCTTCGACGCGCGCGCTCATCGGTTTTATTTACACCGTAGGGGAGAGATCAGGAGGGGGGGGGAGAGTGAATCACTTTGTAAATAAAAAAGGGAGAAACGGAATCCGTATCGATGGTCTCCCTAAAAAAAAAAAAGAAAAACAAAAACAAAAAAAAAAAAAAACATAAGAGATCGCCTGGGAAAGTGACGCGATCGGTGAAGTGTAACCGAGTGAATGGTATAGGTCAATTGTTTGGTTTCATGAGTGAATCGGAGCGATGATTATGGGTTGGAGATTATCTAGATTATGGTTTTAAATGTTCACTTATTTGAATGTCAATAACGTTATTTATTTTTATTTACAGAAGGATCATAAATTCCATCTCGTTATAAATTTTTATCAAGCAAATGCCATCTGCGCTCGCTTAAAATTTTCGAATGACGATTCATTTGTTAAAAAAGCTTCATTTTAAAATGATCTAAGAATAAAGTCAATTTTTTCCACATGCGCAAACGTAAAAACATCGCTATAAAGCAACGATTCGCAGTCGATAATCCAATCCCAATTTAGTCGCGTTTAAACTCTTGAACTCATATCCAAACATTACGCATTTTCTCTTTCTTGGATATTCGCCTACATGAACGAAACACTCGCGCCGTGCTCCTTTTATTGTTATAGCCACGTCTTTTTCCCACCGTGGAAGTGGAGATGCAAGTAAAAAATCATTTTTTTTTTTTTTTTTTATATTTATAATAGAGAACGGGTTTCTGGCATCGATTGTACGATATTTGCGATTCTAGATACGCCGTTTCTTTTCTTTATCTCGTTTTTTTTTTTTTTTTTTTTTTTAATGGATCCGAGAAAAAGTTACGATCGCATGTATTATTCAAAATTATAAAGAAGACATCCGTAAATCCTGACACATATATTTCAAAGGGACGAATCGCGCGAGATTTTAAAATGACGAAAGTCTTTATACGACGCGAGGGAAACGCATACGCGAAGTGCTTCGGTCGCGTTAACGTAAGGGAGAAAAAATTCCGTTTTATGGTTTCGTTAAAGAAGGAGTCGGCTCTTTTTTATGGGTGAAGAGGAAAAGAGATTTTCGAAGAGTTATGGCGATGACTTACTCGAAATGATTTAATAACTCGATTCTATTTTTACGTGAATTTCCGTTCCAATATTTAGTAAGTAATTTTCTAAGATTATAAACGTAGTAATAGAACAAAGTTAATCAGCATTTGGTTAAGCATTTCCATGAAATTCTTTAAGCTACAGTAATTTCTTTAATCCAATTTATATTTCAACCGGCAGAGAAGACTTGTACTCTTTGCTTTCTATTTTTACATCGCCACTAAACAATTCAAATCTGCCTCGAGAAAGAAAATTCCTATCTTCCGCTTACAGTCAAAGCGCCATCCAATTACAACAAGCCTCGATATATCCCGATTGCTCTCTACACCCTCTCTCTTCCTCGTTCTCTCTCTTTCTCTCTTTTGCTCGCAAGACTCTCAAATCCTCGGCGGAAAGACAAAGGCACTCCTCGTGAAAAGGCCGCAATCAAATTTCCTTCCTCCTTCTCCTTCTTATTCATCCACCGCGAGAGCAGAAAAAGGGAGAAGAACCCTTCGGGATCTTTGACCCCGGCGCACTCGTTGCTTTCTTTCATCCTTTCAGCTTGGACCTTTCCGAGCTTCTCGCGAAAGGATTAACGTTCTTTCCTTTTCAAATTTTCCGAGGCGGATACGATTCCTTTACGAGATACGAGTTATTGCCCCTCCCCCCTCCCTCGCCTGAATACTTTGAATTTTTCGACGTGTGCGGTGTGTGTGTGTGTGTGTGTCACACGAGTGTCAGTATGTCAGAGTAATTATTATACTAGATTTAATTTGAGGATTCAGGTTTTTCTTTTAAAAAAAAAAAAAAAAGTGCTGATTCTTAATTTAATAACACATTTGAATTTTTAACGACGTAAATATTTAAATCATCTTGATTCTACTTTTAAACGTGTCAATTATTTTCTAAAAAAAAAAGGAATAATAATTAAATTACGTATTCATAAAATAAATGTCAAGATTTCGACGTTGTAATACTTTGATTTACATAGAAACAGAGTCTCGTTTTAGTAACGAAAATTAAAATTTTTAATTTTGCAACGTAACACTTATAATTCAGTTCAGTAAAACGTGGTACGGAAAAATATATAATTAATTTTTTTAATAATAGCGCTAATTGTACAATTTCATCGATGTGCTGTGTAATTCAAATCACTATAAAGCTTTCTTTAAATGAAAAAAAAAAAACAAATCTTCGTTGTGCAAGAAATAGGTGGGAAATAGAGAATAATAATTCTCACTAATCGCGAGAGAAAATAGTAATTCGAGCGCGTGTATACATATTGTTTGCTGAATAAGTAACATGAAATTTCGACGTAAGTTTATTCGGTGATTAGAATATATAACGATTAGGTTACATTTATGATACACGACGTATTGAAATTCGAAATTGTTCGTTTGTCGCGAAGACAATTTAAAGGCAATATTTATGTAAGACGATTGCTCTCGTACAAAACCCAATTTTAGTAATGAACCATATGCGAGTATTAAAAGTGAAAAAAAAAAAAAACATTCAAAAGCTTATAAACGTTCCACATATACTTATTACCACGGTCACGCTTACGTAATGAAACTACGAATCAAGAAAATTCGTTTCACTTAAACTCTTCACCCTCTCTCGCAATTTGTTTCACCTATGCGGTAAACACCTTAGAGAATAGCGCACAATAAAAGCCGAGAGCACACGAATATAACTCGCTAATTTTGTAAGCTAAGTTCGCGCGCGCATGCGCGTTTGAAAAATTCACCGGTAATTGCGTTTTGAAACTTCGCTCAAGAAAGTTCAGGGCAAGTTACAGTGTCTTGTGGCTTGTGGCTTTTTCATTAATTTTGAATGGCAAACAAAACGAGTGTACGCGTGTTTGCGTTGTATATGACAGGTTTTTTTTAAAAAATTAAACTTTCTTTGTGGTTCATAGCGATTACTAAAGTATTATTTGTATTCGAAACGCTTTTAAATTCATTCAATAAACATTCCATTCTTATTTATTGTGAATAGTGAAAAATTGGTTTGATATTGAAAAAAAAAAAAAAAAAAAAAAAAAAAAAAAAAAAAAAAAAGGATTTTATTTGAGTAATAAAATTTCATTTTAATACATTGCCGTATACTTGTTCGTTTTAAAAACGTCGATACTTGCCTCGTAAAAACTAAGAAACATATTTATTGTATAAATGTAAAATACCATTATGCCAATCTCTACTTTCTCGCAATAAAGAAAAGCTACAATTATAAAATCGAATCTATTTAATACTCCATTAAACGTTGCTTTTTGTCTTCTTCTTTATCCGTTATAGGTAAGAGAAAAAAAAAGAGAGAAAAAGAGAGATACAAACATAATCATTTTGCGGTGTAGTAACAGTCGCTAATAACGCGACCGCCGATTCTACCGCTACTACTACAACCTTACGCTTTCGCGTACATAAAGTGCGCAAGTAGAATAACATTAGCGATAATGTCCGTAATAAAAGCGTGTTTTTCATTCGCGCGTCATTGAACAGCGACGAAAAGTACTCGTTTAATATTTACTCGCTAAATGCGAAACGATAAGCTTCCCTCTCGCTTTATAAAATCTCCCCCCCCCTCTCTCTCTATCTCTTTTATTGGTTTACTCTTTTTTTTTCACGTTTGCTCGTAAAATTTTCCAAACGAATCTTTTCTCTCGCTCGTTGAAATTTGTATTTAATAATTTTTATAATTGACGCATTGGAGATTCATCGCGATGATAAAAAACAATAGAATTGATGCAAAATTTTATAACTAAAGTTACCGCAAATATATACGAGGTGTGGCAGAAACGTAATGAGACTAGCAACACTGTAAGTGATCTGGCAAGAGCGCAGCGTTACGTTCCGTTAACTACGTGATTTTTGTGACTGCTATTAGTGAAGTTGTGTTTTGGTTGTGCGTCACGCAAAATGGAACACTCATGACAACGTCTCATGTCACACTGCCCTCTCCGTCACAGAACTTTTGACCTCATAAGGCATTCCTGTGGTTCCCCAGCCCCCCTATTCACCTGACCTCAGTCCCTGTGATTTTTTCCTTTTTCTTAAACTGAAAAATGTCCTCAAAGGACGACATTTCGGGACTTTAGAAAACATCCAAAAGAGTGTAACGGACATGCTGAAGACCATACCGGTTGAAGACTTTCAGCGCTGCTACCAAAAGTGGGAACAACGTCTTCATCGGTGTGTAGCTGCCCAAGGGAACTACTTTGAATAAGGGGATAACATTGATGTTCGAAAAAAATAAAAACTTTTATAAATAAAAAATCGGTCTCATTACTTTTCTGCCACACCTCGTACAACAAGCGTGTGAGTTTGCGTGATATAAAAATGTCTGAAACGTAATTCCAGCCTTGTAGCCCGCGTAGGTTTATTGAAGAATAAAGCGTCGGTGTGTATAAGATACTCGACAGTCTCTCTCCCTCTGCAATAAAAGTGCATATGACTCGGCGTTCGCGCGTCGGCTTTTTTTCCCTGTAGCCTCCTTTTTTCTTCATACGTTATTAAATTTCAAAGACCGTAGACGCCCTACCGGAATCGTTAAAGTCACTCGCACTTTCTTTTCTTTTCCTCCCGTTCTCGGCTGCAGTATCGTGCAATTCATATGCCGATGCAGACTCTCTCGCACCCTTCATCGGCTCCTTTTACGACGGTTAAAGGTGCTCAAAGTGTATGTGTATGGATAAAAAGTAGACTGATTAAAGCTGTAAAAACCGAGCGAGCTTAAAGATCGATGCGCGCGCAAGACCCTATGCGATGTATATAAAAGCACTAAGCTTTTATTTTCTCTCGACGTTTTCTATGCTTTTTTTTTTTTTTTTTTTTTTTTTTTTTTTTTCCATACGGCCGCGTGTTTCGGCCGTTTAATTATTTTTTCAGAAAAAGATTGATAGTTCTACGTCACGGTAGGAGGCGCGCGCGAGCCGATGTGTCTATTTTCGAGGAGGATTAAATCGCGAAGCGAAATGTTGGCTTTTATGAGCACTTACTCTTCTGCTTTTAGCTTTTTACTTCGGCTCACTGGAATTTTAATAAACGAGAATCGATTCGTCATTTCTAACTATAGAGGAGATTACTAGAGCATTTTGAATAAAAAAAAAAAGCCCGAGAATTATTGTGTCCCTTTTCGATGATATATTTTAGAAGCAGTTGTTTTATATACGCATCTGCTCGAAAGAAGTTGACGGACGATGAGCACTACGTAAAACCATTTCGCAAATGGGCGAACTGCCCGTGCTTCGGTACTTTTGGGCTAACGATTTAGCATCATGCTTTTTCATCAAAGCTTATAAAATTTATCGGCCAATATCGGACTTACCGTACCAAATCATACCGCGTTGCGGAGGCCGTTGTGGTCACACGCGTGCGACGTAAAAGCACGGAAAACGAATTCCACAGCTGAGCGCGCGACGCTGCACGAGAGCTTTTTCCCTCCCCCGCGCACACACGGGAATTATACGAGCGCGCGGGCTTTATAACCCGCCGATATTAAAACGTCCTTTGCTAACGGCTTTCCATTAACGTGCGAGTAAAAGAGAGAGAGAGTGAGAGAGAGAGAGAGAGAGAGAGAGAGAGGGAGGGGGAGAAAAGGGAGTTATCTCCGTGCGAACGCAGATGCGTGCGTATAAAAAGTCGCCGCTGTAATAAGAGACGCGTTATATATATATATATATATAGCGGGGAATATTTTTAACGTATTAAGTTATGGGCCGAGAGATATCGTGTTATTTTTTTAATTAAAGACTTTAGTATATTGCGTAAACAAAGATGTATGATGTAACAACTAAAATCTACGTCGTTGGCCAATAATTGTGTTACTAAACTAAAATGCAGACTATTTATACACTAAACCACTGTATACATTACAAACATTTGATACTTGTAGCGAGCAATAATTCTATATTTTCGATTTTCTTAAATTAAAACAATACAACGATTACCTAAGACTAAATAACATAAATAGAAATAAATAAATTAAAGTTTCTTATAATCTAAGATTTACTTTAAAATTAGTAATATTCATCATTTTACTTGGTTTATTATAAATTTAAATGTTAAAATACTTAATGGTATTAAATTGAGATATTGATTAAGATAATTAGTTACTTGATTTTTTAACAATTTTCGGGACGAATGGTTGAGAGGCAGATGGAAGAATTACTTTGGAAAAAATTCGATTGGATCTTCGTATATAACGTCGAATTTTGTCGTCTAAAAGTAGAAGTGAATTAGTAATTGATAACCATTTTTGGGATACTAATAATGCATCGAATAAGGATTTAGTGTCTAATTTGGAAAAAATCACTTAGGATAGTTCGACTGGCAGGTCTTTTACGAAATTGATCGATTGGTTATACACGCCGATTAAATTCATCAAGTTTGTAAAAAATCCATTTTGATTACTTTATCTTCGCTCTGCGAAAGCAATCGCTCAATTGACTGTTCCACAAAATATCGGAATATCTATACCGTACCTATAGGTGGTAGGAATATCTCTACCTCCTTTGAGTAGCCAATCAAAAACTGTAATGTCAATCAAAAAATGTATAGTGAAGTAATTAAAGAATAAGGGTAAAATGGATTTTTACAAATTTGAAATATCATTGAATTTTCATGTTACACGTTAAGCTGACTGTAACGAAAATATTTTTTATTCTTAGGTACAAATATGGATGGCTCATCCCAAAGATAGTACTCTAAATATTTACTCGTATTATAACATTCATTTTTTAAATCACTTATAATTCACTTTCGTCGCATCAAAAGTACCTTGTTTCCATTCAATTTCTTTTCATTTCCTCGTGTTTGAAAAAATACTAACCGATCGTTCATCGATTCGTTCATTTGTTTACAGTGCGTCGAATATTTCTAATTCGCTGCTTCTTCTGTGTGAAAAGCGATTTTAAGTTTTTACTTTTTTTCAAGTTGCTTACATTACCGAAAGAAAGATAAGAGCGAATCGTTACGAAGACTGTTTTAGTTATTTTCTTTCCTGAAAGTAAGAGAAGTAAAAAAGATCGAATTAAATCAACACATTTTCAGTGTGCATTAAAAAAAACGGTAAGTTTTTTATGGGATGCTATTTACGACGCAGGAATACAATTGAAGCCATAATTAGGTGGTACAATCTATTTAAATATAATGCAACTTGAATTTTTACAACAATTCTAATACAATAGTATATGCGAATCGCAAACACGTACTATAACTTACACACTATACACGATGTATCACATCGAATTCGGACGACCAACTGTCGAGCTATCCCCATCGCATACATTAAAAACTTTCTCTTCATCGATCGTGCATCGCACGCATCCTATAACTTCAGGCGATTATCCTCGCATTTCCGTCCTCGCGTCGTTTTCACAGATAAAACGAAAACGCGTGCTAACGGTGTGTAACCATCGACGGCGGAGTCGTAAAGTACACAAGACGTTCGCGTTTATCGGTGAATTTCCACCTCGAATGATCAATGTTCGGCTTTGCCGTTCTTCACCCCCCCCCCCTTTTCTATACTAGTCGTTGCTCGAAGCCCCTCGCCGGAAATTAAGAGCCGATGTGTACCGAAAGATGAGACCTTTATCGCTCGGAGATATAGTTTGTACGAAAATGGGTAGAAATAGGTTGGCGAGATAGTTAAACTTTTTAAAAGATTGAATGAAATGCAATTATTTTTGTTTTTTTTTTTTTTTTTTTTTTTCATGATAAATTTTAATATTTTTAAATTTAATAATTACATAATTTAAAACTAAATTAAGCATGAAAGGTTGACGTAAATTTATAAAATCTAGTAGCCCATCAGAGAACTGAGCTTAATATTTGTTTAAAACGAAATAATTAAAATTATCAATAAAATTGGAACATAAGATAAAGTAAAAAAAAATTGAAAATTTAAATTAAAATAAATTTTATTTCTTGTTCGATAAACAAAATCTTTATCGGTCTAAAAAAATTAAATAATAATAATTAAAATATTTTTTAAAGTTTGCAAATTTAAAAAAAAGAATAGGATAAATTATGTTCTATTATACGAGTATGTATATAATTTTTCACTTATTTCAGCTGCGTGAAACGACTTTAAATTTTTATTCAATGTTTATCGGCATTTAAGTTTTTCTACTTTGTTACAATTATCGAGCGCACGCGATAGAAAAAAAAAAACATTATCACGTTGTTGTTTCTTGGAAAATGTGAAATGAGTCACGTTTTACAAGCGAAAAATAGAATTTTTATTTTTTATGAAAAATTAAATAAACTTTGAAATGAAAAAAGAAATAAACAATAAACTTATTATTACGATTATTAAAGTTCTTGTAATTATAAAAAAAAAAAAAAAAACATTATTTATAGACCATAAAAAAATATTAAAAATGGAAATTTATTTGATGTATTAACAAGTTTTTCGTGATTATCTTGTAATTATCATTAACAAATATTAAACTCACCGCTATTTTAAAAAGATTAAACAGCTCGCAATAACAAAAAAATGAAAAATTTTTCACACCCATCTCGATGACAATACATATGTTTGACTATCACCACGTCGCAATTTTTTTCTTTTCACAAAAAACACACAAACATTCGTGAATTTCGCAAAAAAAAAAAAAAAAAAAAAAAAAAAAAAAAAAAAAAAAAAAAAAAAAAAAACAAAAAAAAAAATCGCGATTCAATCGTTTCGTTGTTGTAAAACGACGTTGGACAACCTCTAACGTGTCCGTGTCTCACAATTCTCATTCCCACTGGTGCAACTGCGGGATAAGATAAGCGCGTGAAACGTTGAAGCTATCGAAGTCACCGGAGTAGCGAGTTTTTTTTAATGGTTTTTTTTTTATTTTTTTTTTGTTTTTTTTTTTTTTTTTTTTACAGCTTGTGCGGGAGGAAAAATTCATTGGCGCCACCGTTTCTCCCGCGCATTTCGTATGCGAAGTATCGTCTCGTCGTAAAAACGAGATACCGAATTCCTCTTTAAGCGGAACTCTTTGATTATCGGGTGGCGTTACCTTTTTTTCTTCTCTACCGCTTTTTTTTTTAAGATGGAATTTTTAGTGGGCGAAAAAAATCTCTTTAACAAAAGATGCATTTATATGATCGTTTCGTAAATAAGTATTTCTGCACATACACCTAGCAATTTTATGATTGAAAAGCACTTGTGCGAGTGGAATATAATTTATTACGATGAGAAATATGCGCGTTGTTGGAATAAAGTTTATTTTTCGAAAGAATATCACGTTATTGCGTATTTTTAACGACACTTAAAACGACACTAAAATTTTTTGTCATTGAATAGACAAAAGACATTGCGGTTATACTTTAACAATCTTTATTTACTAATTATTATAAAAGAAATATAATTACGCTGCTTTTAGAGCCTTTTTGTTGCTACAGTTTTTATTCTTGAGAAAACTTATATACAAAGAAAAGATATCTTTCAGGTGCGTTCTAGCGGCAATAAAATATTTTTCGTTTCCGCGAACAAATAATAAAGATGTAGTTTTTCTGTTTTAATTACTAATTTTATATAATATTTTTCTTTTCGTTTTTCTTTTCGTTTTTTTTTTTTTTTTTTTTTCTTTTTTTTTCATCCACTCTCACTTTATTCTTTTATTTTATTTACACGCTCGAAAAGTCTCTGCTCAAATTAGCAGTGAAAGAGACTAATTAAAAATTTAATTTCAAACAGGTAGAAATCGGGGAATTTTACCTACAGTGTGTGGGGGTTGATAAAAAATTAATCGGTTAAATTTAAAACAGTGAACCGAAATTCCATTTAATTTCTCTTCATCCTCTCCCTTACTTTTTTTTTTTTTTTTTTTTTTTTTAAATAATGCGCGTATTTTAACTTTTATAATTAAAATTCACGATGTATTTAATCAACGCGTTATTTCGAAAGTTTGTCGCATCGATAAATTCGTCGGCCTTTCATATGGAGCAAAAATCATATCCACAAACGAAATATAAAAAAAAAAAAAAAAATAATAAATAAAACAACTTCCAAGGTGATCGACCTCCAAGAGAGACATTGATTCTTGGTAACGCGAGCAATCATCCGGGAGCGCATCCTTAATACCGCAAAAGAAGAAAAGAAAAAACAAAGGAAAAAACGTATACGCGCGCGTACGTGTCACGAATACCGAGCGCCTCGCCAAGGGCTACCGAAGTGAGGAAAAAAATAAAAAGCAATTAACACAGCGGTATAGCGCACGAGAGATTTTCTCTCCGCGACGTTGTTCATCCTCGTTTTCTTTTTCCTTTCCGTATGTGGATGTGCGGATATATTTATATATGACAATAAAAGGGTAGAGCTTTTGTTGATTTGCGTTTTCTGGGTTTACACTCGATGGGTCTTATGTGATCGTTTTGCTGTTATTTATTATTGTTGTTATTTATTTGCATTTCTGTATTCGCTATATCACCGATTTAACATTTATGCGACAATTGATTCGATGCGCTATTCGTTGCCAAAACTTTCATTTTTAATCTTTATTAATATGATAAAATTAAAATCCAATTTACTTATTATACGAATATAATTATTCTAATTGCAGTATAGATTAATTTCAATAATGAATATAAATGTAATCCATCAATTTCGATCGATTATCTTATTTTTAAGTTTAAATTGTTTAATAACAACCGGCAACTGTGGCTTTTATTCTAGAGTAATTATCAATCCGAAGCAATTACGATACAAATGGAAAAATAAACAAAAAAAAAAAAAAAAAAAAAAAAAAAAAAAAAAAAAAAATGAATGTTGCCTAATGAGTCGACGTCGAAGTCGAAGTAGAAGAATCCCTAGTAAAGGACGTTGACACGGGAAATCATCTTGCATTCTAAAGCCGTTCGGAGCGGTGTGTGTATCCTATATGTCCGCGTCTGTAAGTGTCGTTTTAAAAACCCGACCCCTTTTCCGTTCGACGGGTTTTAATCCCACTGCTGGCTTCTTGAAGAAACGCGCCCCGGTAAAAAGTAATTATCAGTTTTATAGTCGCAGAGAAAGAGATAGGTCTCTCTCGGTTCCGCGTGCGTGCACCTGTCATTTCCTCGTCATTTTGTGGCTTCTTCGTTCGCGTCGCATTAATACTTTAATAGACTTACGGTCGAGCGATTGAAAATATATATATATATTATCCATGTTTAATTAAAATTTTTATAATTTAACATCAAGTTCTCGATCGACATCTTTTGTGCTTTGACTTTTTATCTTTTAAACGCTGCTCTTTAACATTCGGATCAAAGAAAAATTTTTATATAAATATCGCGCGCATGCAGAAGCTTTTTTTTTTCCGTGATTTTTAAAGTGTAATGCATACGAACGAAGGAAACTAAACGAAAATTAGAGCACAGCCGTTATAGCCGCCCAACCGACAAAACTTACCCGACATTCGGTATGCGACGCGTTAAACAAAAGCAAAACGGCCGTATCCGCATTGTCTTTCGTTATGCCCTGTTATTTTTCTGTTTCTTTTTGTCATTATTCTTTCTTTTTTTTTTTTTTTTTTTTATTTGTTTTTTCTACTGGAATAAAACTCGAAGTATCTCGGGCGTAGATTTACGCGCTTTACAATGATAAGAACTTGGAAAAGAACAAGAATGAATAAAAAAAAAAAAAAAGAATGAGCTCGTTTTTGGAACTCTTGCCATTTTCATTAGCTCCCCGTGTGCATCTTAAAATTTGATACGTGTTCGTATGCATGTAGTGAATTTTAGTTGCGTTGCAATATCGTTTTTCTTTTCTTTTTTTTTTTGTTTTGTTTCTCTCACAGAAGGTTTTTTCATCTGGTACTTTGAGCGCTGTTAAATATTCATTGTTTACTGTACATATGACTATTATTTTTCTTTTCTATCTTTTTTTTTTACATTCGCCTTTAGATGACTTTTGCTTGAAAATCTTTATTCAGGAGTGTCTGAGTATTTTAACGAAAAAAAAAAAAAAATAATAATAATAATAAAAACATTGAAATTGATAAATAAAGTAGTCAAGAAATGAGTATACTTAAAAAAATGATAGTTTCTCTAACTTGCAATCAATTACGTTTACACATGATGATGAATGGTATTACAAAAAGTTATTATTCTTAACTACATCGTTTACTAAGACAAGTAAATTTTCTATAGTTAATTATGAACGAGTTAAGACATCTACCTGTGCAAAATCCTCTTTATAACATACAGTTTAACGTACAAAAAGAAAATACTAATTTCTAGCCTTGCTTTTAAATGACGATTATCCGAGAAACATTTTACCGCCGGCAAACTATACGTCCGACTCGACGAATCAAAGAAGGCAGCATAATCTCGTTTTTACTCGCACTGCTCACACACACATTCACACTCGAAGCTTTTCAGAATACGCCCTTTTTCTTTATTTCTCTCTCTCTTCTATAGTTTTTTTTTCTTTCCGCGTTTTTGCATTTTATACTTCGCCCTTTGTTCTCGCCCTTCAGCCACAATTTCTTCTACTTCGCTCCGGTGCAGCAGAGCTGACGTTTACTTTGTTTTCTTCATTTTTTCTTTTTTTTATTTTTTTTTTTTTTTTTTTTTTTTTAACTTTTATCACAAAGATGCGGGCACGAAAAGAGATAGAGAAATTGGAACTACTTCTTACTTTATGGTTGCTGCATGCGAGAGCTGCGAGCGCGTTTATAAGTACGAGATGAGAGTTTGCTTCGCTCGCGCGCGTATACGTATCTATTGTGTCGACTTGTAACGCTAAGAGAACAACCCCGAGAGATGGAATAATGAGGCGAAAAGAAAGGTTTCTTTTGTTTTTACGCCGTCGTCGTGTAATAAGGAAATGTATTTTGGTCATCTAAATAAAAGGAAGATTTTAAAGTTCGCGTCGAATTGACCATGCATATTTTGTTGCGCTTTGAATGTGTTTTAATGTTTTCAGTTACATTAGTTGTTCTTATTTAATTTGAATTATTCATACGATAAGTAAAATTACTTTTTACAGTTGCCAAATTATTCTATTTTATATTAAAAAAAAAGTTAGCGTCTATGTACACTTCTCCATTCAAATTATTATTATCAATTATTTCATCGTAAAATTTTTTTTTTTTTAAATTTTGAACCAGAAATTTTGGATGAAATTGAATCTCAAGAAAAATATATCGTCGTAGATTTTATTATACGCACAGATAACTTGCGAAAAATTTTATAAGGTAAACATCGGATAATACTTTGATCGCTACTTGTATTTCAAAAAGAAAGCTAAGCGTCAACAAAAAAAAAAAATAAAATAAAATAAAATAAAATAAAATAAAAATATAGAGCCACGCGATCCATCATATGTAAATAAGTATCCAAATTCTATCTAAGCTATACATTCTTTACATATACAACATCAGCACACCGTGGTACAGTAACACAAATATTTAAGCTCCATCCTCTCAAAACTCTCGTCGAATTTCATTTTTCACTCGGTGTATTTTTCTCTTTCGTGCCGCTCTCTCCCTTCTCAAAATTCGTCGTCATCTCTATATCTTTCTATATCTCTGTTTATTCCATCTTTTTTATTTCATACATACGCTCACATACTTTTTCAATCGTGCGCGCGTTACTTTTTCTAAGCTTATCTAAACGGCGTAGCGGTTGTCTCGAGGGACAGAAAGAGAGAGAGAGAGAACGAGAGATAGAGAGAGAGAATCGATTATTATTCGATGCCTGCTATTGTTGGTACAGATTCTGGTGCTCTATGTGGTAATTGAATTTCCATCGGGGGAATCCGTGAATCCACGACGCGGTTGTTTTTATTAGCTTTATATAACGCAAGAGCAACGTTGCTTTGGAATTTTATTCTTATCTTTTTACCTACCTATTCTTTTTTATCTATCCTCTTTGAGTACTTTGTAATTTTAATTTGTACTTGCATTACTTTCAAAAAAACCGAGGCGCGATTGCCAAGTTTGATTGCGAAGAGAAACGAGAAGATTGAGAATAGATTCGATAGTCGATGCTATCGATATCACTTTGTAGGAACGGCGATTTGCTTTGTATCGAGTATTTTCATACATGAGCGCTATTTTACTTTGACCCGTGGAATTTTTAATTGATTTTTTTCCATTTCAATGGAAAACAAAAAAAAAACAAAAAAAAAAAATTAATACTTAACGTTTAAAAATGAAAATTCTTTTAAAATTAAATATTTTTTTTTTTTTTTTTCATAATTTCGATTGATAATAGCTCAATTGTTTTTAGAAATGTAAAAAACTAAAAATCTGAAAAATATAGGTCATTAAAAAATGCTTTGAATTATTCAAATACCCCAAAAGGCTTTGAAAATTTTTTTCACTTTAATAAATAAGATCAAAAGGTATAAAAATCTTTAAAACGTTATTTTCCATTTACGATATTTTGCGCGCGACAGGAATCTCCCATTTCTAAGTTCCCTATTTTTTTTTTTTTTTTTTTTTTTTTGTAATAAATAAAAAAAAATGTAAAATGAATGAGCCGTAATTGCACGACAGTAAATATTTGATGACATTTGATGTTGAGGGCATAATAACGCCGTGAATCAATAAAACGCTCGCTAATGGAAATTCTACTTTGATAACTTCATAAATCGAACGTTTTTCTTTGCCTATTTTTCTGTCTCTGTCTGTCTGTGTCTCTCTCTCTCTCTCTCTCTCTCTCTCTCTTTCTCTGTTTCTCTTTCTGCCATTCCCTCTTTCTTCTGTCTGTTTCTCTCTCATTCTCTTATCTTTCTTTGTCTGAGATAATTCCGTTTTTAGTTAATTTTTTAAAGTTCACCGTGTTTATCCGGTACACGTGCGTTCTCTTTAATTGAACATTAAATATCGCTACCTCGGAGGAGATCTAGTTATTTACTGTTTCGCATTTGAATCAATATTATTTTTATGTAAAAAAATTAATTTTTTTCTTCTTTTTTCTTTTATTTAAAGCGTTTAAAAAAGATATGAAATGACGGTCATGGAATTTAATATATATCTAAATATATATTACTTAGAATATGAAGAGTAGCTATCGGGTTTTGTTCTTAAAAAGATTGCTCTTTAAATAAATAGCTAGTACGTCTTATTTCATCGTTAAGAAAATTGCTTCTTGAATAGATGACGTAAATTCGATTATGCAAGGACAGTAATAAAGCACGTCCGTTTAAGGGAGTGTGAGATTTCTAAGAAAAAAATATTATTTGATCGATATGATTGTTAGTTAAAAGTATTAAATAAATTAAATATACTTTTAAGTGACATTTTGTTAAAAAAAGTTAATTAAAAATGTTTAATCTTATAATGCTTTAATTAACTTTTGATTTTCAATAAATTTATAACAATTTAACAATTTTGTTGCTTTTCTTTGACGTTACAATATTGACGTTTAATTCTTTGAATAATAATTATTTATACATAATTATGAAAAATTAATAAACTGTATCATCACATTTTAAATCGTTTTTCGACTAAGCAAACGTGATTTTAGATTTTATCGTTTGTAGAAATAACAATGAATAAAAAAAAAAAAAAAATTATTAATTTGTTTAAAAGATAACTTATAAATAGTTTAAATATAATAATGTCGCATATTTTCGAAACTAAATCGTTTAGCACAAAAGGCCGAAGTCACAGAAAACACATCCACACATACACACACACATAAACGTGTTCGTAAAATAAGTTCTCTCAAACGTGTATATAATTATTCGCGCACGCGTGGGTATATTTAAATATATATACATATAAATGTATATTTAAATATATACACACACACACACATATATATATACATATTTCCATGTACACACGCGAAGTTTGCCTTATGATTCGCCGTATCATTTCGCCCGGGGGATGAAATTTGATGAGCTCTGCCGTGTATACATCCGCGCGCGTAAACTCACCCCCTTTCCCATCCTCTTTTCAAGCTCTTATATATACGTGTGTTTGTATATACATACATATATATATATATATGTACATACGTACTTAACTCGACAACGGAGGCAAAGCCGTTTCAAACTCTTCCTCCTCCTCTTGCTCCTCCCACTACTCTCGTGAAAAGCAGATGGAGGCGTTCGCCCTCGAGCTCTCTATCTCTCTCTTTTCCTCTGATGTGAAAAGGAAGTGTACGGTTTAAACGGCTTCCGCGCTGAATTCTGTTGCGTATATAGACGACGATGATTCGCGCGTCGATTCTCTGACCGAGCGAGAAGCGCGAGGTGACGTTTACTACGAGAAATGGAATGTATCCGTGTACAAGAGAGGAAGAAATTTTATCGTTGATTACTTTTTCTTCATGGAGAAATTGCACGTTGTTTGAGTATATAAAACGTAGAAAATAATTTTGAATTTCGCTATTCCCGGTGGTAAAGTCTAAGAAAACAATCATCCGATCTAAAAGTTTGATCTAATTCAAACGTTCAAATACAAAAAAAGAAACATTTAATTATGCTAAGTTTTTTAATTTTAAATAAAATTCTTCAATTAAAGCTTCACTTAGAATAAAAAAATTTTGTTTTTTTTTTTTTTTTTTTTTTTGATAGCGTTAAATGGCAGAAGAAGTATATCGATCTAATAAAAACTTTATTCTAATTTTACTTTTAACAACGCAAATACGCAAGTGTATACATCAACCGAGCGCTTGGTTTTAAACATCTTCCCATAAAGTTATCTCCTTCGTGCCAAAATATCTCCAAACTTCCAACGTCTCTCCATAAACTTGAGCGAATCCTCCAACATCCTTCACCGAGAGAGCGATCTTCACACCGTTACAGCAGCCTTAATAAAGCCGCGCGCATCGCTTTGGACATACACACACGTATACAGACGCTGAGCGCAAAATTGGCCGTCGTTCGCTCATTCCCTTTCCATCTAGATATTCGCGCGAACTTGCTCTCTATTTATCCAACTACTACACCTCTGTATACACGTATGTTTCTCCACCCTTTGCCGAACAAAATATATAGATATATGTACCATGGGCGAACTGCTCGCCGTTGGACCGAGTTCATTAGTACTCCGCGAAGTCGGAATCGCGCGCGACTCTGTCTCTCGACTCGTATGCGCTTTTGCCAATCAGTTGAGTATGGAATCTACGGTGTTACCTTTCCATCGGTGGTAAACGTCGTCGTAAATGAGAGCGAAAGGAAGAGACAGAGCGAGAGAGAGAGAGAGAGAGAGAGAGAGACACGGAGACTACTTAAGGCAAACCTTTAATTTAAAAGCTAAGGATTGAAAGTTATACTCGGCCAAAATGAATCCCTATTCGAATGGATATTTGCGTTTGCGTCTCGCGGTAGATTCCGTGTCTACGTCTCTCGGCTTTGATCGTTTTGCGGATCGATGAAGTCTGCGGAAAAGGTGGAAATATCGAATGGTAAATAAGATATGGAACTTGTAAGCGCGCGTGGGTTACCGGCAAAAGAACAAGTCGTTCGCTTTGATGAAAAGTGAGAATGCGCTCTTACATTATTAAAGAAAATATATTTTAATAATAATATTTGATCAAATAATGTTCGCATTTATTTTATAAACAGTATTTTATACAAAGTTGAAAGATTTTTTAAATAATTGATTATTTTAATAGCATACAAAAATGTAATAAAATTATTAATTTAGTTTTACTTTATGAAAACATGTCCGTTTTTTTTTTTTTTTTTTTTTTTATTAGAAGCTTTAGAATCTTTATTAAAGATTTTAATTGCTATACAGAGTAGGTAACAAATAATATACAATATTTACATTTTTAATATAAGGTTAATAAGCAGAGATTGAACATTAAACATTAAGATTACAAGATTGAAAGAATGAAACTATGAAAGCGCACGCTGGTATGTTTGGTTTAACTAGTAGCATAGCAAAGTTAATCGGAAAATATATATGAAGTGTATACAACTGATTTAGTAGTTTTGTTCTTTGTGTTTGGTATAAAGGGCAGCACCAGATGACATGATCAAGATCTTGTTCTTCAATACCGCATTCGCATTTAGGATCACTTACAATATTTACTTTAGCAAGAGATGCAGCTAAATTATAGTGGTTGGATCTACAACGATTGATCGTGACTAGAAGTTCACGCGGAATATGTTTATTAAAGAACCAAGGCTTGCTTTGTTTAGCATAAAAGTTTTGAAAATATAATTTGGCTTTGTGTGCACTTGCTTCTTCAATAAATGTGGTAGATCTGAGAAACATATTTTTTTTGTAGTGTTCTCGAAAATCCGTAAAGGGGGTTTTAAATGAGTGACAGAAGGCTTCAGAGAGACTTGAATTTTTTGCTAGTTGATCTGCTTCATCGTTACCTTGAAAACCTGTATGAGAAGGAACCCAGCAGAAGTGAATGGAGCCTGAGTCAGTTTTGGAGTTGATAAATTCAAGATATTTTTTTTTAATTTCTAATATGTATGGGTTGACTCTGACAGTGATTTTCGTGTTTTGTAGGCTATTTAGAACGCTTAATGCATCTGTAAAAATGTAATTTGCTGCGTTTGGGTTTGAAAGTGCAATATCTAGAGCGTCATTTAATGCTATACTTACAGCGGTAAAAATTGAGGTGTTTTTACTTAAAGATCTAGTAACTGTAATATTAAGTTTTGGGCATAAACATGCGGTGCCTACGGAAGGGGATAGAGGACTCTTACTACCATCTGTGAAGATATTAATGATATTATTATGATTGGTGTTGGTGAATGCTTCATGAGGAAGAGCTGCTGGGTTGTCGTTAGAGAGTTTAGTGAGTTTGTAATAGGGGATAGAGCATGTGAGTGTTTTGTAATCATGAGTATATAGATTAAATTTCTTGGTTTTATATAAATGAGGGATGGTGTCTTTATATTCATGAATACATTCTTCTATAAGCCTTTTTCGTTTATTGTTCCATTTTGAGGATTTTTTAAGGTAGTTAATAATGGTTTTCTGACTAGATAAATTTTCATTCGATAGAGCTTTAGATAAGTACGAGAGGCAGATGAATTTAGTTCTCTCAGCAATAAAGGGTAGCTTGGATTCGGCAATTAAGATATTGGTGGGAGTAGTTTTGCGAAAACCGAGAGCTAGTCGTATGGCAGCAAATTGAATTTGTTCAAGTTTATATGCAATATTTTTTCGAGTAGGGAAGTAAATGAAACTGGCGTATTCTATGATACTCCGTATGAGACTCTTATAAACAGTGATGAGCGACTGGGGGTCTGCGCCCCACCAAATACCTTGTAAGTATTTTAAAATATTTAGAGATTTACAACATTTATTTTGCAGCTTATTGATATGGGTAGAAAATGATAGCTTATAATCAAAAAATACACCCAAGAATCGGGTATATTCGCTGGATTTAATGTTGTAGTTACTGATTGTGATTTCGGATTGTCCTGGAAGAATATTTCTATTGTTGAAGTGAATAAATACAGATTTGTGGGGGGCAATGTCAAGACCTAGGGACTTTAAGTTGACTTGAAGTGTGTGAGTTGATTTTTCGAGAGAGGATTTATTTGTTGAAAATAGAGCGATGTCGTCGGCAAATTGGGAAACAAAAATCCGAGATGAAGTTTTATGTAATATATTAGAGACATAAATAGTATATAGCAAAGGGCTAAGAACACCGCCTTGTGGGACCCCTTTATAGGCCAGTCTTATAGCATTGTCTACACTGGAGTGAATGCATCTTTCGTAGGTAAGGAATTTTACGAATTTAGTAAATCGATAAGGACAGCCGATATCCGCCAGTTTTTCGATGAGGATTTCGATATTAACATTGTCAAAGGCAGAAGAAATATCTAAAAATATAGCGTACATTTCTTTATTATTTTTAAAAGCATTTAATACATTAAGGGTAAGATTGGTTAGATTGTCATAGCAAGATTGGCCCTTGCGGAATCCGCTTTGACTGGTGGGTAAGATGTTTGTTGTTTCAATCCACCACTCGAACTTATTTTTGACCATAGTTTCAAATATTTTGCTAAGGGCGGAGGTTAGGGCGATAGGGCGATAAGTTTCACCATCGGGCTTTTTGATAAGATGAACATATGAGTGTTTCCAGGACGGAGGAAAGTCGCTGGTACGATACATTTCATTAAATATATCTAGTAAGACAAGCTTATACTGAATAGGCAGATTTTTAATTACAAGGTAGTCAATACCATCCAGACCGGGGGAGGATTGTGATTTCCGGGCGTTTAAAGCCATGTTGAACTCAGTGAAATTGAATTCCATTTCTAAAAAAGCATTGGGTTTGCATTCTGGGAGTATGTCGGGGTTAGTAGGTACCCAAGGGGGACAAATTTTATTTAAGGTAAGAATTTGATTATCTGTTTGTAGGTGTTCCGGTGAATGCGATGCGTCGATTTTAACCCATTTATTCTTGAAAATTTTAAGCGTGTTCCATACATACCGAGGGTCAGTGTTAAAATTTATACTTTTTACAAAGTCTTTGTATTTGTGTTTTTTTTAGACTTAAAAATTTTCCTAGATATGGCGACAAGTTTTTTGTAGTCAATGAAGTCATGGAGACTGAGAGTGTTTTTCCATTTTTGGAAGGCAATCTTTCTTTGCAGTATGATAGCATTACACTCTTCATCCCACCATGGGGTGGGGTTTCTGTGTATATTAGGATGAACGTTTTTTTTTGCTGGAGTGTTATAAGAAATAGCTTCTGTAATAGTATTAATAAATACATTGTATTTTGCGCTAGAGGAAAGGCTATCATATTCCATAGAAAGAAATCGTGAGTAGTTTAATTCAAGATAAGATGCAACCGAGGGCCATTCAGTTTTTTTGGAGTAGAGTCTAAGAGATTTTTTTCTAAAGACAGTTTTATCAGCATTAAGATCGATAAAAAAAGGATAGTGGTCGGATCCCCATGTTTCTTCACCGATTTTGATATTAATTTTATCAGCAATTCTACTTGTTGAAAGAATAAGATCAATGTTTGAAAAAGTGTTTTTGTCAAAACAAGAGTAAGAGTCGGTGTTATGAATAAACAATTGGTGATCTTGAATACAATCGTATAAATGTCTTCCATTAGTATCAGTAATATTGCAATTCCAAGCAGAATTGTGCGCGTTAAAGTCGCCAACAAATATATAATCATTATGGGGATTGAAGTTAGAAAAGATAGAGTTCCACTGATTAAGAGACAGTGTTAATCCAGGTGCTCTATAGCAAACAAAAAAATCAAAACTTGGAGTTATGTTAGTAAAGTGTAAACCATAAATTTCGACAGAGGGATCCGGAGATAGAATGTTTGTAATCTCCGTATATGCAATATCATTACGTATAAATAAAATGATGCCTCCACCCGTGGAATATTTTCTATCTTTTCTATAACATTTAAAACCTGGAATATTAAATACAGCTGTGGAGTTATTGAGCCATGTTTCAACACATGCAATAATGTCAACCGTTGATGAGATACGTAGAATTTCCTCTTTGCGCAGACGAATGCTTCTTGGATTCCAATAAAATAATTTTATTTTTGATGTGTGTCTTGAGGTCATTGTAGAATGTGAGGTGTAGAGGTGGCTATATATCTAATTCTTCAATCGATGTTTCTATGGAACTGGAGTCAGCAGTGCTGGGGTTATCCAATTTTTTAATAATTCTTGTAACGCGGTGTTTAAGCCTTTTGTGTTCTAGATGATCGTAAATTTTCCTCAGTGTGTCAATAAGTGAATCAACAGAGAGAGAGTATTCTTGTGCGATTGTATACAAATCTGATTTGCCAAAAGAATTAGTTAAAAATTTAGCTAAACAGTGAAAGTCAACGTCAGTAAATGTTTTGTTTTCTTTAAAAAATTTTACAGCAGGTTGGAGTTGAATGATGATATCTTCTAAAGTGTCTCGTGTCTGGGATTTAACTTTCTTTTTGGGTTGTTTGAACGTTCTGAGATCATGTGTAGGAGGAAGAGTTTCGTCCTTCTGTTGAACTGTGTAGAGTGAAGATTTATCTAAATTTGCTAAAGGCTCGCTAGTCGACGAAGATGGAGGTAAAGGACGTTTTCTATTGACGTGTGTGTCGGAAGTATCCATAGTTTGTTCTTGAATGTTGTCGGAGCATTGATTATTATTTTCTATAGGTGGAAAGTCAGTGGTTGTAGTTTGTTTGGCTGGAGATAGAATAGTGGGGATTTCATCATTTTGCGATAGATTTGCAGAAGAGACTCGTTCGGTATTGTTAATATTTTTGCAAAATTTAGCCAAGTGTCCTTCTTCTTTGCAGAGGAAGCAAGAAAGCTTTTCACTTGAAAAGTAAATCCAATAAGTAACTTTATCGTGTACAAGTTGACAAGATTGAGGAATTTTGTTTACATCGTCGGAATCGATATAGAATTGTCGTCTATGACTAAGTAAGTGTGTATATCCGGGATCATACAAGCCTGTTTTCAAACATGTGATTTGAGATTTTAGCGAAACATTATATTTTACTAGTAACGTTTCTATAGCTGTGTTGGGTATAGAAGTATGTACATTGGAAATTAAAATTCGTTTTGTTTTAGAATTAAGAGGTCTGATTTCTAAAGAAAAGTTCTTAATATTTACATGTTTATGATTGTTCACTATTTCGTCCGCTTTTTCCTCCGAATTTAAATATATACAAACTCTATTGTGCGAAATTCGTGATATAGAAAGCATGTTGACAGGATTAATAATTCCACCTATGGCCAGTGCATAATCCCTAATGGTGAGACCTTCTATAGAATCCAATATAATAGCTTGATTCCTTGTAGGACACGTTTCTTTTTGCACTGCTTTAGAATAGCTAAGACGTTGTGACGTGGGCGTGGATTGAGTCATGTTGTTGGAACTTTGAATTTGAATGTCCCTGCTACCAGAAACACTCATGATTTTTTATTTTTTTTATTTTTTATGGGGAGAAACTCCCCTTAGATTGAACTACACGAGTTATGATTCTCGCGTATGTCACTTGATTCACTTGATTTTGAGCGAAATTGCGAAATTGCGAAAAGGCACAACACTGTGTCGAAATCAAAGCCAACTCGCGAGCGATCGAGAGACCGTGTTTACAAATACGTCCGAACTCTACGAAGACTCATTGAAGACTACATGTCCGTTTTCATAGAATTTTTTTAAAAATTTGATAATCTAATTAAAGTAGAAAAAAAATTTATATAGTCCTTCGTGATGTAATTTTCTTTATTCACAAGTCATCATTTACAAAACGCAAAAATTAAAAAAAAAACTTAGTAAAAAAAAAACTGCATAATATATTGCACATATATTTCACGCCAATTCCAATGATGCAATTTAATAATCAAGCCAATCTTTTTTTTTCTTTCAGGTAAGAGAACGCTACGAGTACTATTAATACGATAAGAAAACCGGTTAGCAGACTTAAGATTCCAGGTAATGAAAATAATTATTTATTCCCTCCCCTATGTTTCTTCACACCTCCGCAAAGCAATTAAATAACCGCGCGACGAAACCCCTTTTTACGCGACGAAGATGACGATTTCGTTATTACCCATAATAGGCACAGCAAGGGCTACTAACATCTCTAAATTGCAGTCACGGTAATTAATTCCCTCGAAGCGGCGAACCCGCCCAACCGACCGTACCGTAATACAATAAAAAAAAAAAAGAGCGCGAACAATGGGAATTGGGCCTACTTTCGCGCGCGTCCCTTTTTTTTTTTTTTTTTTTTTTTTTTGTTTCTCCTTTTGTCCGGTGAGCGACGCCTTTTCTTCGGCGACTTAAGCTCGAAGTCGTTGTCGATGTTTAATAACTGTGAATACTGGTAACGGCTATGGGAAACTATAAATATTGGTGCTTCGTAATGAAGTTCGCGGCTTTTGTTACGAACGAAATAACGTTTTATCCGGAATGCGATTGGTTATTATTATTATCGGTGAGCCGTAACGATCTTACAATTTATTTCAATTGAAGATATTTTATGGGCATTCGTAGAAATAATATTTTTCGCTTTGCATCTCATTAAATTAAAATGCAGCAAGATCGATATATCTTATATAAAAGTGCTTATATAAAAAAGACTCACGTCGCAACAATCAAAACAATGGGTTCGCCACTTTTCATAGAAAAGCCATAACATGCCCTTGCTGTAAAAACTTTTTCGTTCACGTCGCGCGTTTTTTCTTCCCACGATCGAAGAGCGACAATCGTCGAGTGCACAGCTGCGCCAAAAAGTCGACTTTGTGATTTTTTGATTTCATTTATTGGGAGAAATTCTTGCGGAGCGGCGCAAGTTTTACGATGATTTTTAAATTTGCAGATTGTCAAAGTTACCTTTAAATAAATGGTTATTTTTTTTTTTTTTTTTTTTTTTTTATTTAAATTTAACTGCGTTTTCCAGCTTTTAAATTAAGTAAAGTTTACGCGTGTAACAAGTATTGAGATCATTTTATGAAACGTTTAATTAATTTAATCAAAATGAGTTATTTCAACTTTCTGTTTTTCAAACAATATATTTTTAATTGTTAACAGTGTAAGTATATTTAATTATTCTTATTTAAAAAGTTTATTATTAATAAAATGGTAATTAACATTATAATAACATGTTATTAATTAATAAGTAAAGGAAGATTGCTTTATCGATCGTCCCCTCGAAAAATTTAATTTATTTCCGATCATACTAACCTTTTAAAAGTTTAGTCGTCTTCGACATACGTATAATTTAGAAGAAACATATTTAGGAAATAATAATACATAATTTCTGTAATTACACGTCAGTCGTGAAATACGAGACTCAAACTCCAGTCGAACAAAGTATCACTTTGACATCAAAACCGAAAGCGTTTCGATGAAACGGGTCGGTACGTATCCATCGTACACGTGTACGTACACATACGTACCTCGTAACCATCTCTCGAGGCTCTCTCGCGAGTACAATGCGCCGCGTCTCTGTTAATACACGCCACGTATATCTATGTATGATAAACGAAAGTCGGATGGAGCGCGCGCATAAGAAAGCCGTGCGTTTCTCATGAGTCGAATTACACGCGGAACACGATTATTACAACGACGACATACAGGCCATTGTGTTTCTCCTCCCCCCCCTCTCCCTTCCCCTAGTTTAATTCGCGCTGCAGTCGAGCAGAAACGCGTAATGAGACCCGAATTACCTAAAGAGAAAGAGAGGGAATGAAGAGGGAGACGGTGAAAAAAAGAAACGAGGAATGAGTTTAGTAGCGCGTAGAGATACGCGCGACCTTCTTTGCTTGTCTCTTTACGAAAATTTTTAGATCATTGTTATGGACAAGATATTGTGTGTATAAAGGAGAAGTATATTTTCGTATTTTCGTAAAGGAAAGAAGTACGTCGCAAGGATCGCGTAAAATTTTTTAATAACAAATGTTTGAAGTGGCTCGTAGTTTTTGAAAAGTATGGAGAATAATGTGCGCATAAAATTGTAGCTAGATCGTCTTTTTATCGTTGCTTCTGCAATTTTTGTCCGACTTTTTGCAAAATTTTGAATTGAATCAAACATAAATTTTATTATGAGTTAAAAAAAAAATAAATGTTATTCAAACTTGTATAAAGGAGTATTTATATACTCTTGTATCGATCGTCATGTTGCTAGTTAATTAATTTGGACAAAAAATCTACGAAGCACATTATTAAGCTGCAAAGAAGTACGTTGACAATAACAAATTCACACCGAATCACCTCCAAAAGTGTCAAACGAAAAGGCGCATCTCTCTATCCTCGCTCTGTTTTTCCCCTTTTATTTTTTTTAGCTGTCCCCCTTTCTTTCTTTCATTCATTTTTTTTTTTTTTTTTTTTTTTTTTTTTTTTTTTTTTTTTTTTTTTTTTTTTTTTTTTTTTTTTTGTTATCTTCGCATGCGCGCTCTTCAGAAAAAAAAGGGACACTAGGAAAAACAGAGAGAAACTTGTGCTCTATACAGGGCCAATGAATACAGAATGAAATGAATTCGGAACGAAGGACTTCTCGCGTACTGCACGCGACTTTCGCACTTTTTTTCCTCTCCGACTCTCCCCCCTCCTCCACTCCCCTTTCACTTTTTTTTCTCTTTCTCTTTCTCTTTGATTTCCCAAAGCAAGAGCGATGTTTGCGCACGCGGCGCGCAAGAAGAATCGTTAACGTACGTATGACTCTTGTATACACTGACAGCTGTCCCATTCGTTGCGAGAGTTTTAGATGATTCGTTGGAAAAACAAAGAAAAAAAAAAAAAATCAAAAAATCGAATCCAGGGACATCTTCTCTGTGAATCTGAGTGAATTTTAATTGCCGTGATAGCTTTTGACTCTATCTGTGTGATTACAACTTTACCGGAAAGTTACGATACGCGTTTTGATACGCTTTTTTGGAATGTTTTTTTTTTTTTTTTTTTTTTTTTTTCTTTGTTTTTTTTATCAAAGGGTAAATTTCAACGATTTTAAAGGTTGAATGGGTGGGATCGATACTTTTAGAAAACTTTGACGTATGCGCGTTGAATGAATATTTAACGTTCGAAATAAAATTTTCAGAAAATCGCTGGTATAATATAATCATTATAATATTTAATTACATATTTATTATAATTATTACGTTATATTGCGCGATGTTCACCGTAAAGAATTTCCGCGAGTTTTAATATGCGAATTTATGTGAAGTTATTAATTTTGAATAAAATTAAATAAAATCGATAATTATTTTATGTAGTAATTTAACGATATGCGCGTGTATATCATTTTCATACATAATATCGTAAATTTCACGTGTAATTTTATTTCACAATATTATACCGCTCTTATTGCGCGCAACAACTGCGTTGCTACATAAAAAAAAAAAAAAAAAAAAAAAAAGAAAGAAAAAAGAAATAATAAATCGATTTTGAATTTTCTCTCAAATCGACCATTTATAATGGAAAAAAAAAAAAAAAAAAAAGGAAACTAAAACTTATCCGATTCTTTGAACTCTACCTTATTCGGCGAAAAAGAAAAAGAAAGAAAAAGTAGAGTAAACCGCGCAAAATAACATTAAGGAATCCCTTTCGGCACCGAAGCGGCGCTCGTGGAACGATTTCACTTTAACGCGGTTTCTTCTTTCTCTCCCTCTCCTCTCTCTCTCTCTCTCTCTCTCTCTCTCTCTTTCTCGTCTCTTCTTCGTTCGGTTCCGCTTCCGCCTCCTCGTGTTCACGATCTTCCAAAGAAGGATTTAAAACGAGCGGAACGTTGTGTGTCCCCCTCCCGCGTTCCTCCGTTCCTCCGTTCCTCCGTTCTAGCGCTGCGGATTCCGAAACGAGTGTCCTTTGCATCTATTGCTGCTGCTGCCGTTGCTATTATTCGACGACCGTTTCCATTTATTACCGAGGATATATCGCTAACGCCCGCCCAGGTACAACCTAATTCGGATTACACTTGTTGGCTACCCTCCGCGACGTCGTTCCGCGCGCGTCGTTGTCGTCGTCGTCGTCGTCGTCGTGTACGCTCATACCAATTGTTTTGGATTATATCTGTATGGTTTAAACTCAGACACTCGAGCGCGCGCGCCCGCGCGTGTGCTTCGATATGTGTATGTGTGGGTATTAGGAGGAAATGTTGGTTTATGCAGTGATTTGCAGAGCTTATATATACGCCGGCGAAGATGTATATAGAGAGAGAGAGAGAGAGAGAGAGAGAGAGAGAACGGCGATGCAGTAGCGCGATATTCTTGCGCTGGATTTGAGATTTGTACGTCGCTGTCGCAATTTCGCTTTGCGCGGAGTGAAAGTTTACGATTGAATAAAGTGAAAATACCGGGTTATCTCCGATTTTCAACGATTACTTGCGTATCGTTTCACTTTAAACGTTAAAGAATGTTCCGTTGTAAATTTTGTGAATAAATTCCTGAAATCGAATAACTTTGTTTATTTTCTTTTCTTTTTTTTTTTTTTTATATTTAATTTAATGTTACTTTCCGTTGAATATTTCAATTTATCGATATTTTTGCTCGCAGCGTTTTCAATACGGAGCAATAAGGAATTTTCAACGGATGAATACTTTTCAACATCGATATTCACATGTTTTAATTTATAATTACGTTATATTTGAAAATCCGCGTTTCATATTCATAAGGAATTCAAGTGCAAATAAATATTTTACGCGAATACTGCATTTCAAATAAATGCAATATCCATATTATATACATTTTTTCTACGCGTCGCGCAATTAACGTATGATAAAATCGCGGGGATTATTAGTCAATGCGAATACGCGATCCACGAGAGAAAGAGAGAATTTTATGAATGTCGAATGCGACAACAAGTCGAGTATTAAATATTTAACAGTCTTATTTCACAAACAATTATATTCCGATAACTTTGGCGCGCGCGAGCTCTACGTCGTCGAAGAATTCGGATTACACTTGCAGATCGTATAATAACTACGCGACTTCGGATAATAAAACAGTTCCACTTTTCGCTCTGCTGGACTCAAGCTGGTTTTCCACGTTATAAAACGCGGGCGACGCGTGTACGTTTTTCTCCGTCGTTTCTTTCTCTTTCTCCCGTTCTACCTCGGTTTTTTCTCCCCCCCCCCCACCTCTCTCTCTCTTTCTGTGTCTCCCGTTCGTTCTCTTCCATACTACGCGTCATGTTTCACGCCGATATCTCGTAATAGCTTTTAATAAATTTCGCAATGAGAAAAAGTCGCGTCGATTATTTGCGCATATCTATAAATCTCGCTACATTTCGCGCTACTTTTTATTTTTATTTGCTTTTTTTTCTTTTCATAAACGATTTTGATTAAAAATAAAAAAGATTGTGCAATACGATTCCAAAAACAATTATTTTACTTTGTTTTTGCATTGATATAAATACTAAGAATTTAAAAAACAACGTATCAAAGGACAAAAATTTCGATTATACTGTGTACTTTTATACAGTAAAGGACAGTTAACAACAGAAAATTTTCAGGAAAATAAAAATCTATGAGATAAAAATGATTGTTTTTCCTTATTTTTCAATTTTAAATTTTATCGAAAAGCTGACGCGGATAATAAAAACGCATTCGCGTATTTTGTGCCAGTTTAAAATGAGAAAAGGAGAAATAAAAGAAAGAAAGAAAAATACGCGAACGCGAAAAGGTCACGCGGAGTCCATAACTTTCATTGTTGCGCTCGCGGCGTTTCGCGCTCGAGCGGACACTTGAACTCACGCGAGATTTTCCAGACAAGTGCAACGTTATGTGCGAGATTTTCCACGCGAATTGAGTCAGTTCGCGCTTCTGTGTGAATGTTCATGTGCGTGCGCGTGTGTGCGTGCGTGCGGGTAAGAAAGTGGCAGTTCTATGTTAACTCTGACGATGTTTTTTGAAAGATCTACGAAGGTAATTGTTTCGAAAGTTGTAATTTTGTGATTTTATTGTGCAAAAAAGACTCGAATAAAAATTGAGATTAATGTTTTAAACGCTGGTTGAAATTTTTCAAATGAACGTACACAAAAACTTAATTATGTGTAAGAATTTTTGTTCCTTCGATTACTGAAAATTATTCCATTCATTTCACTTTTTCTTATCGCGTTTACAAATAAAACTAAAAAGCACCGAGCGAAACGCATTCTCTCGAATAGAAAACATAAAAGTAAAAGTAGAACTAGGACACAACCAAAAAAAAAGAGAAAGTACAAGTAAGAAACGACGACGGGAAAGAAAGATGGAGTCGATTTTCGTGGGCGTCGTCTTTCCTTCCAAGTTCTTCTGTCTGGCACTGATAAAGTCACCTTATGATGAAATAAGAAAGAATAAAGTTTTGCGTTTTAAGGATGCGAGTTAATAGATTATACTATACTTTACTTTAAAAATGGACAATTTAATAAAATTCGCCTAGTTTTAAACCAACATAAAATGTGTTATCTTAATCACTAATTTATAGATTTTGGTGAGTCGATGAAAAATGAATACATTTATAAATTACCAACATAACGAATATTGTTTTGAAAATTGTGAGTTACTTTGTACTTTTCATAATAAATTTTACGCTGTTAATTCAAAAGCAGCATCGCTCCCTTTCCGTTTCAATTTGCAACTCGCAACAAGAGTTTCATTTTATTAACTATAGTTTCACGTTTCACACTTGCAGAGAGAAAAATAGAATAGCTCGAAGAAAACAAACTGTGCGCGCGCGCGCGCGTCTTTTACGTATATACGAGTGAGGAATCTTTCGCCACGCGCGGAATGTAAAAAACGAGCTTCCCACGCGTGATTTATGTCCAATCTCCTTTTTTATTGTTTCGGAGAAGAAGAAAGAGGAATTCTTTGCGGGTGGCGTCCGCTTTTTCGAAAAGTTTTCGCGAGCGCGAGAAAAAGAGAAAGAGGAAAGAGAGCGCGTTTAGAGCGAATTTCGGAGTCACGCTTTCGCGTTTCGCGCGAGGGTGAGAGATATATATATATATATCACGAGATATATTAAATGTAGATCTCGAGAGATTAATGATGCGTCGGTGTATGATTGTCGTAACGTTTAGCGCGAACGATTTATTATTACCCTTTTTGCTTGTTTTAAATCATTTTATGTCGGTTAAATTTTCTATTATATTTTTAATGCTCTGACAACTTAATCGTGAAAGTCTTTTGAGAAAAATATTTAAGGTCTTTGATTTTTTCTTGTTTGTTACTTAATTAAAAATCGATCGATTACCCTTATTATCATTATTGATGATTCTTTCAATGATAAACAAAAAGCTTACGCGCACGCACCCACGCGTACTCGAGACTTCTCGATCGTCCAAGTACTTTGTATACGCTGTCCATCAAGCCATACCGTTTGACTCTTGTACATTGTGTAGGCACATACACAAGCACGCAAGAAAGCGAACTCGTACGTTAGAAACAGGGCGGCAGAAGGAGACGAGCCTCGGGCGACCCAGTTTGAAAAGGGGCCGCGTGGCCCAGATGCGCGGGCGTCCACTTTTGATCCTCCCTCTCTCTCTTTCTCTCTCTCTCTCTCCCTCCCTCCCTCCCTCTCTCGTTCACTCACTTTCTCTTAAGTGTATATGTAAACGCGAATTGTTACGACGAGAGAGAGAGAGAGAGAGAGAGAGAGAGAGAGAGAGAGAGAGAAAGAGAGATGCATGGCCACACGAAACCTACCGGCGCGTTTTCTCCGTTGGCTTTGTCGAGGAGAGGAATTATACGCTGATTTATATCCGGAGCTATCCGAGCTTCCTTTACTTTCTCGTTGCGGAAATTTATTTATCGCGTGCAGCGCGTCGGAGATTTTACCGTGCCCTCGAAGAATTTCGAGCGGTGAACCTTATTTTTTTCGGCCATACGATCTTTCTTTTTCCTTTGATAAAGATTCTTATAATGAACGCTTCTGACGAGTTATAAAAAAATCAAACAGAATTTTTTTCAAGGAAACTTCGAAACAAAAACAAAAAGAAAAATCGTAATGTTGAAGTGAGATATGTGTTATTTTATAACGATTATTAATGGCTCGACGAGATTGATTTATCGAGAATAAAACGAGTTCTGGTGCAAATGTATATATCAAGCAATGTAGAACATTTATTAACACGTTCCTTGCCGCGTGCAGGGCGTATGCGCCCCACGCTGAACTTACCGTTCAAGCCATTTGGCATTATCATTGTAAAATGATGATTTTTTAAAAAATTCATTATAATATTAAGATGCCCATAATTGACTGCATAATGAATTTTTAAAAAATTCTTCATTTTACAATGATAATGCCAAATGGCTTGAACGGTAAGTTCAGCGCGGGGCGCATACACCCCACGCGGCAAGAAACGTGTTAAGCGCAAGTTAAACTGTTTAGTAGACAGGAGTAAGGAAAAATACGACAATAAACGTTTATGCGGTTTCTTATTTTGCACGAGTTGCCCAAATAATATTAATATCAACAAATCCTCTTTATTTAGAGACAATTTATTCAGGTAGAATTTTGATTATTATAATAAAATTTTATGAAATTTCTTGAAATCTTGTTTATTTAGTAAAATCTCGTTTTACCTCTGTCGTTTTACCCGGCAGTCAAAAAGCTAATAAAAAGATAAAGAATGACAATGCTTTCTTTTTTTACACGACTTCCTAACAGATAATTCCGTTCACTTTTTTCAAAAGAGAGAGAGAGACAGAGAGGGAGAGAGAGAGAGAGAATAAAGTTTTTTTCTCGTGTCAACGACCATTTGTACACATGTGTTATAGATCAAATTTTGTTTTTCCCTTTTCTCAGTTTTTCGTTGTTTTTCTTCCAACATTGCGTACGCAAGAAAACGTCAAAATAACAATAAATTTGTCGCTCGTCTTTTGTGTACACGAGAAATACTGAATTTTATATCGCATAATACATTTGTCATTCGTGCAATAGCGTCTTTTTATATATACGAATTTAACAAATTATACATTTCAGTCGTACATTTTTGTAAAATCAATTTATTAAAATTCACTGCATAAAAATAAAAATTTTGTTGATGAAAAAAAAAAAAGCGAATGCGTAATTGAATAAAGTACTGGAGGCATTTACAAAATTTTTACAAACTTATTACAGACATAACAACGGAAAAATTCTCAACAAATAACGTAAATTTCTCATTGTGACGTAATCGTGCAAGTAGACAATGTAAAAAGCAGTCTCAAATATAATTATTAAATCAAGAATAAAACTTTTATTGTTGCGTTACGAGACGGTCGTTAGAAAATATTTTTATGTTTCGAAACAAAAGAAAAGCTGAACAAGTACAATTTGTTCTCTTTCCCATTGGTCCAAAAACTATTCATATTTTTAGTAATGACCACGAAAGTTCATTTTCTTAACGTACTTTTAATGTCCGTTTACATATTTATTTACCTAGTAATGACGACGTCATCATGGCATTTCTTTTCCATCGTCAGAAAAACGTAAAAATTCAAAAGAAAATTTACGAGCCTGTTACTAAATAAAAATTACCCACGCGAGTAATAATTACACGCGCTTTAATGATGAAACGTATATGTACACATGTGCCGGTCGCTGCTCGCGCTCGCGCGTCATAATGACAAACTGCGCGGCACCCGCGCATCGTCCTCAAAACAAATATATCATTATCGCATGTGCTCGCGTGCGCGCTCTTGATGATAACAATCGCAAGCGCCGCCAAAAGTATATACACACTCACTCACACACACACACATACACAAACATGAAAAAACCGTAGAGATACCTCGCGCACGTAGACGAAATAAACATCCGCGACGACGTTATCTCCCTTCTCTCTTTCTCGTAGACTCGTTTGCAACAGACGCTACACGGCGTGCACACATCGGTATACACGCTCTCTCTCTTTCTCTCTTTCTACCTCCTCCCACGTGGCGACGACGGCGGCGGTGGTGGCGCGTCAGCGGAAGGAAAGTCTCTCGCGCGATCTCGCGTATTTGGAGTACGATGTCGAGCCGTTGCCGTTGCCGCCGCTGCCGCTGCCGCTGCTGTCGTTCGCGAGAGAGAAGAGCATTATATAGAAGAGAGGGAGAAGAGAAAGAGCGCGTGCTCGTTGTTGCTGCCGTTGCTCCTGCTGCTGGTGGGGAGGGAAGAGAGAGAGAGAGAGAGAGAGAGAGCGGCGGCGGTGGCACTTGTGCGCGCGCCTGCCGCCGCCGACGCCGCCGCTATGGTACTGACGCTGGTGGTGGGAAATCGAGGAAGAGGGAAGAAGAAGAAGAAGCAGTCGGGCAGCGGGCGCGAGTCCGATTAGTGTTGCTCCGGTCACTGGCACGTCTGGTCGTCGCTGTCGTGCGTCGTGTAATGCGCATGCACACGCACACATACATACATACATACATACATACATATATACCAGTGTCCAGAGACTGGAGCTGCGAGCGCGGCTCCCTTTCTCATTTGCCGCTCTCGCGTTTCCGCCAGCCGTGCTCTGTATACGATATATTGAAGCGGTTTTAACGCGGCCGTTCCGTTCGCGCTCGATCGTTCTTTTCCTCTGTGCGATATTTTACCTGACCAGAGAAGTTGTGCCCAGCAAGTCGATCGCGCTGGGAAAGAAAAGTGTCGTGCACGTTTTGTTGAATAAATAAATGCGCTAAGGGAAGATTGTAAATAATGTTTCAGTGAACGTTGATGATGCGAGTGATGTGATCAATCGAAGCACTTTTAAAAAGTTTCGCGAGCCTCGCGGTGATAAAGTACTACTTTAAGCGTAAGAATCGAAATAGGAAAAAAGCCCAGAGATCCGAGTGACGAAAAAAGCTGAGACGGTGAAACAATAAATAAAAGTGTAAAATGAGCCCGGCCTCACAGGGCGCCCTGGAGGTGGAGCGTTACATCGGCAGTTGTCTCATCTCGTCGACCGGACGACCCGGAGCGCTTCAAAAACAGCCGCTCGGTGTCGGCTGTCGCAAGCAAGAGCAGCAACAGCAGCAGCAGCAGCAAACCGGACTCAGACTCACAAAGCAACAACAACAATGTCAAGCTCAATTCGGACCTATGGGAGGAGGTACGTGGGCGGGTGGCGCGCCTTTGATATCCATGGCCTCGAATCCCCGTCGTAACAACAACAATCAACGCTCGTTGCCCGGTCAGTCCACGAATCAGCAGCAGCAGCAACAGCAACAACAACAACAGATCGGTCATCAGCCGGTGGCCGAACAGCTGCCGGCTCACCTGCACAACAGGCTGCCGCTGTCGAGGCTCGCCGTTCACACGCAGGGAGCGCCTTTGATATTATCCGGTCGCTTTCACAACAATCGCGCAAAAATTCACAACGGACAGAACGGCGGCTCGGTCGGCAACTGCGTCGCGGGTTTGCTCAACGGTTGCTCTACGAGTGTCAACGGTGGGACCGTTAACGCTAACAACATATCCAATACGGCGACGAACGCGACTAGGTGTCATCCCCCACCGAGATTGAACAAATCCGCAATGCTCGAGCAGAAAAAGCTACAGCAGTCCGCTGCGAACGTCAAGTCCGGTGACGCGTCGAACGCCGGTGGAGCGAAAAAGGACTCGACGACGTCGGCGAATACCACGACGTCGACGTCGACGACGACGACATCGGGGGCAAATGTCGCTAACATCGATTCCCTGAGCATCGCGAGCGACGAAAGCTCCGGCTCCAATAATTCGGAGAACAGCCTGCCTCGTATAATCAAGCCGCGCAAGCGGAGAAAGAAGGACCGCAAACCGCCGCCAGTGGTCAGCGGCAACGTGGTCAATAATAATCCCACCAACGCCGCCGTCGCTTCCTCATTGACGAACGATGTCAAAGTACTAACGGACGAGCAACAGACACCGCTTGCGGTGTCCGTCAACTCGTCCACATCCTCGTCCTCGCTTCATTCTAATGGACTGCTATCCGAGCAGCAGCAGCAGCAGCAACAGCAACAGCAGCAGCAGCAACCGCAACAGCAGCAACTCAAAGCCTATACGGTCAACGCGTACGACGGTAGCGCGCGATATCACGGTGACAATTATTACAAAGGCCACAGGCGATCGGCCATCAATCCCAGAGACAACGCTTACAACCGGCCTCACCCAGTCAACAACTGTTCCTCGAATTCCGCCGCCGTCAACGGCATCGGCGCGAATCCCCAACAGGAGGTCGTCGACACGAGGCAGCAACATCAGCCGACGACGCAGCGCAACGGCGGAGGAGCGTACGCCGCGCACCGACACGTGCAGGTTAAAGTGCTCGACGACAACCGAAACGTCATCCTGCCGGTGCCGGTGTGCCAGGCGACCAAAGCCGCGAGCTACTTGCGCCACAACGCTGCCGGCAGCAACGCCGGCATCTCCATGTCCGGCGCGCCGCGCTTTCTCCACGCCGACTACGAGGAGTCCGTGACGCTCGCCTGCCATCATCATCCAGAGCACGCGTCGGCCGGCATCGAGGAGTGCGGTGGCTCGTTGTGTCAGTGTCGCTTCTGCGACCCGGCCACCCTCATTTGGGACGTAGCCGATCAAACCAGCGGCTACTCGCCCCCCTACCTCGGAGCCCAAGCGCCCGCCGAGTTCGGAGGCATACATCGCCACCATCACCATCATCATCGCTACTCCCAGCTACCCGCGACGGCGGTCTTCCTCACGAGGCCGTTCGTCTGCCAGGAGCACGCCAACGCCTTCGAGTTTTTCGACGTCGCGGACGCGAATACGTGCAATCTGCGTCTGCAGCGCGCGCCCGAACGAGCCGACGGCTCCGCGGCGATGCTCCGTCGCAGCTGGAGCGATCCCACCAGCTACTTCAGCGACGAGATCGTGCCCGCGCCGAGCCGCGACGTTGGCGTGATCGGCGACCGAGGCCAGTCCGGCGACTCACCCAAGGCCGGACGCAGCTCCTGGCGCGGCGACGCCTCGACCGCGATGGCGAGCTCGCCCACGAGCGAGCCGGCCTCGCCGACAAACGGCGGCTCGAGCAACGGCCTCGGCAGCCCGAGTGTGCCGGGCCCGCTGGAGGTGTCCACGGAGATCGTGACCTCGCCCAACGGCCACCGGGACCTCGAGATAAAGTTTTACTCCTCGTCGCCGACCTCGTACCCAACCGCGAGCAGTCCCGAGGAGTCCAAGAGCGTGTTCGCCTTCCCCGAGGACGATAACAGCAACGAGTCGGAGGAGTTTGCCGATGACATTTGGAGCTATCACGAGTCCAAGCTTCAGCAGGACTTTCGCACGCTGCTGCAAGCCGAGGAATGATGAGAAGCGAAGAGGACGACGATGACGTTTATAGCGTGTGTGCGCGTATCTGTGTGTCCGCGCTAGCAAATAAAGAGCAAGAGGAGAAGAAGGAGGAGGTTTTGAGTGTGCGTGCGCGTGCGGCGGACACACGTGGGAGAGAAAGCAAACCCGCATCCCGAAGACGCAATAACGGAAGTATTTACACAAACACACAATATATATGTACATGCACGCGGTATGACATTTGTCGTGCGACAAAACTGGTGTTTAGAGCACCGAGATGTATCACGTTTTGAGTTTTCATGTTTATTTTTTTTTTTTTTTTCTCTTTCAATTTTTTTTCTTTCAGGCAAGCATTTCTTTTTTTTTCGCGACTTGGCACAATGTATTCTTCGTCATTTGTATCTGCGTAGCGCGGATTATTAAGTCCAGGACCAAAACGACGAGATCGAAACAGTTTGTGCCGTGTTAATGTGTTTTTTTGTCCGAACGGAGCGACGAGAGATATTACGACAAAATGTTCAAAATTTTTTCATTCACATATATGTACGCGTATAAGTAGAAAAAAATTAGTCGAGTTACGTGAAAAAAAAAAATGTTGAATTTTAGTTGAATCGTTGGGATGATCAGAGAAAAAAAAAAAAAAATAAATCAATCGTCTCGCTTAAAGTGGAACATTTCATCGACTCGCTTTTCTCGTTGCTCCGCGTACAATTCAATTATAGCGCCGCGACAATTCGAGGTCGACGTGTCCTCGACTGCGCATCGCGTAACCGCGTAAAACAAGTTTCAAAGTGAACGAAATAGAAAAAAAAACAATAAAAAAAAAAAAAAAAAAAAAAAAAAAAGTGAAACGAAAAAAAAAAAAGAAAAAAGAATAAATAGTTTAAAATTTTTGCAAAGTCACGAGACTTCGTTCTCTGTTGATAAAATATGACATAAAAAGAAAAAGGAAATAAAATATAAAAACCGAAGGAAATAAAGTTGTAAAGAATGGAAAAAAAAAAAAAAAATTGGCGCGGAGGAGTAGCAAACTCGGCGATTATTGGTACACGCATACACAAAGTGTAAAAACAATACACTCCGATGGGAAAAGATCGAATTCGCCCGAAAATCGATCGTTTCGCATATAAATGCAACGCATAAATATAAACATATATATATTATTATTATTACTATTATTATTATTATTATTATTATTATTATCATCATTATTATTATAATTATCATCATCATCATTATTATTATTATTATTAAACATTGAAAAATATGTCGAAAATATCGTTCAACGATCCGAATTGAGACGAAAAAATCGCCTTGGAGAATCCGCTCGATTAATTTTATTTCATTTCCCCAATGAAAAAGCTCGCGGGTTGAGAGTAGAGCGATCAAAGCGAAAAAAAAAAATTTAAAAAAAAAAACAAAAAAAAAACAAAAAACGAACGAATGAATTTATAAATATTTAAAGAAAATAAAATAAATATATATACACACATACGAGGAGCATGTCGAAGCGAAAGAAAAAGGGAGAGAAAAAAAACAAGACACTCATCGCGTCGAAACGTAAAAGATAATTTTACGAAATCTTGCGGTATCGGCGACACGTTTACCACTATTAAAGAGGAGAAAAAGGCGCGCACGGAAATGCCTACGAAAAATTCAGAACATGAGAGATAGAGAGAGAGAGAGAGAGAGAGAGAGCAAAAGGATATATACGCAAAGGTGTACGAAAGAGAACGACGTGTAGGCAAAGAAAGAGCAGCTGTCGGTTGCGGTTTTATCTATCTCTTTCTCTCTTACCTTCGTTGTAATGTCGCGCGTGTACAAATTGAGTAACTTTCGAGCGTACATATATATACGTGTAACTATTGCTAATTTCAACCGGTCACTTTGTCACGAGGCGTATCTTTCTTTCAACTTCTAATCGACTTTTTTTTTTCACTTTGCTAATCGATTTCCGAACGGAAGTCAGCCTCTTTTTTTTTTGTCATTTTCCTTCGTCGTTCGAGGCTTTATTTTGCTTTTTATGTTAATGCAAACTTATCGAGTGCGCAAAAAGTCGGAACGTCTCGAGTACGTTCTTTCTCTTCTCGAGTCGTTCTATCCGCAACTTTTCGCGCGCTTTTTTTTTTCTCGCTCTTCTAGGTGACAGAAATATGCTCGTAAAGTCACTCTCTCTCTCTCTCTCTCTTTCTCTCGTTTACTGCCGCCTTCGTTTTTTTCCCTTTTCTTTGCGGTCCCCTTATTCGGAGGAGTAAAACTCACGTAACGATGCGATTACTTCTTCTGGCTCGATGTCTATGCATGTGTGCGCGCACGCTTATGTGTTTCTCTTCCAATTTTTTTTTTTTTTTTTTTTTTTGTGAGTAGCTTGGCTCGAGATCACTGGAAGGGAAATAGCCAAATGTGGAGAAAAGTAGCTGCAGCTCTTGTTTATCTTTCTCTCTCTCTCTCTTTCGCTCCTTTTTCACCATTTTCATCGCACTTTTTCTCGACTCACACTAGGTTTCTTTGCTCAATTTTTCTTCCCTGCCGCTTCGTTTTTCTTTTGCAGCCGCGCGCCCGCTTCTTGAATTTCAACGGGCGCTTGCACTTGCGCTTAAAAGAATATACCAGCAGTGCTGCTGCTTTCTCTTCCGGTTTTGCGATTTGCCGCTTGAGTCGCGAAGCGCGAAAGATTCTCTGCGTCGAATCTGACGGATGCTTAATATTCGCGAAGGAGAAAAGTAACGCGCGCCTTCCGATTTCAGCTTGTATTTACGCTGGTGTGGATAAATTCCGTAAGTTTATGCTCGCGATCCGAAACGGACGATCTATAAAAATATATGTGTAAAATGAATAAACGACGCTCGTCGCGTACTGTGGATTTAACGACTTGATAAGTTCGCATAATATAAATTTAATAACCTATTTTTATTGAAGAGCGAAAGAGGAGAGGAAGTTAGTGTTATTTTCCGGGTGAATTTATTGGAGCGAAACTTTATTCGCAATAGAGTAAAAAATACTGTCACTTTATTTTTTTCAATAATATCTCTACTTTATAAAAGTAGTATTATTATTTAGTAGTCGATTGAACTTAGTAATTTTTTAATGTTATTTATATTATATTATAGCACATCATCTATATTCTTGTTTATTGTTGTTGCTCGAATGTGAAATGAAGCAAATTCGAGCCATATGTGCAAGAAAGATAACATGTATTATAATATAATATATAAGAATCGTTTAAAAAAAAATACAAAAACTACGTTTATTCTTTAAAATGACAAAAAAAAAAAAAGAATAATAATAATAATAATAATAAATAAATAAATAAATTTCATTCGGTAAAATCAGCGCAATATTCTTGCTCCCTTCAAGTTACATAAAATTTTTTATCCTTATAGTAAAACGTGAAAAGTAAACCGGTAAAGTAAACTAGCCATTTAAAATCGAAGTAAAACTCTTGAATCGAAAGAATTTTTCAAAACCTACTCACTTTGTTCATTCTATAATCATCCATCGTCGAATCAAAGTTGCGGAATGCTATACCTGTATGCATTTGGCCGAACGGCTTTACACACACACATATACACGTGCGCGCGCGTGCACACGCGCGCGCGCGCGCACACACACACACACACACACACACACACACACACACACAAAGAGAAAGAGACGGTAGCGAGTCACGCGCGATCGGCGAGTTTCGAGCGACGCCGGTAGGTTTTCCGTAGCGATCGATTTAAAGAGCGCGAACGACTCGCGCTTAGGATTGAAAGCGCCGATTGCAAAAGCATACGTAACGAGGCACGCGGGATAATTTTTCTTCTCTCTTTTCAAATGCTTGAAACGTTTAATTTTGTAATCTAAAAACGTAAGAAACGAAAAAAAAAAAAAAAAAAAAAACAAAACAAAACAAAACGAAAAATAAGTAAATAAATAACCGAGGTTAGGTTCTATTCATAGATCGCCCGATTTTCACAGAGACGCGCATGCGCGATTTGTTAGAAGTGCATTAGCGCTAAATTGGCAGCGTTGAGTGCGCGGTATACACTCTCTCAAAAGGGAAAGGAAATTGCGTGGTTTTAAAGGCTTATTTATGCCTCGCATGAGTGCGAGACTCTCCTCCCCTCTTCCCCTCGCTCTTCTCTCCCAACCAAGATTCTCGTAAAAGATGAATAATGCCGAGTCGACCGAGAGAAAATTTCAACTTTCGTAATGTTCTCTCCTACTCGTTACATTGCTCTCGCTCTTTACCCGCGCGCGTCTATATTTACAACGCATCTGTCGTTTAGCAATTCATTGCAAATACCAATCGCCGCGTGGTGTACGCCCTTTAATTGAAATGCGCGGCTTCTAGTCGCTCGCTCGAGCGATGCTATCCTAGATTATCCTCGATTTAAGATTACAAAAAAATTACGCTTTATAACGAGCCTTAAGTCGACCACGACGACCACTACGTCATCTCTCGGTTAATTGCTTTCGCGCGGTAAAAGATAAGAAATAAAGGTGGAATGGTAAAAAAAAAAAAAAAAAAAAAAAAAAAAAAAAATAATGCACCTTTCGGTCTTGTTTCTCTCCTTATGACGAGTTGTCACGTACTTTCGATAATTTACATAATCTCCCGACGTTTATCGAACTCTCGAGTACTCTCTCTCTCTCTCTCTCTCCCTCCCTCGTTCTCTCTTTTCCTTTCCACAATAAGCTCTTTTCTCCATACTTTTCCTATGCGAAAATCGATAAGCGTGGTTAAAGTGCGTCCGGTCGAGCTTACTTATACCCTTGCGTCGTTTAATGACTAAAGCCGGCGATGCGATTTGCGCGATGGTAACGCGAGAAATTCAACGGTGAAAGTTGATGTGAAATTTGTGGTAAAGCCTTGCGACTCCGAAAGAGCTACGTATATGCGCTCGCGTGTGTGACTCACGGGATGTTATATAATTATATATATATATACATATAAAAATGTATAATTAAAAAATGTAATTAATCACGAATTTTGCGATAACTTTTTTAACTTACTCGGTGAAAATTTTCTCCTGCCGTCGTCAAATAAAAAAATAATAAATTAATGAAAAAAAATAATCGGCTGTAGTAGTCGTTCAACGTCGTAATTTAAGAGTATATTTACAGAGGCTGATAAAGCTTTGTCATAATGGCATTGTTTATATTATCGATAAATTACAATAGAGAATTATTTATCGCGTCCGCTCACGACAATGCTTACCTCGCGGATATTCTTGGATCATGATTATAATAATGAACTACGTACGGGCCGTGTGTGTGTGTGTGTGAGTGTGTGTATATGTGCGTGTAATTTTTTATCGCCGGGTTAACCGTTCGCTCGCGCGCGACGACGCTTATTATGCTTTTTATTTTTTTTTTTTTCTTCTTTCTCTTTTTTTATGTACTATTCCATCAAACGGAAGAAGAAGGAAGCATTCGTCGAACGCGATACGCTTTGCTTTTAAAAACGATGGTTTCACGATTTCGCTTATCGATTATGCACTTTCACGCGAACGAATCGCCGCGTTCGGATTTTTTTTTCGAAGCAAGCATCGTTTTTGTACGCTTTAAATAAAAATGCATATCCGAGTTGATGAAATAGCGGTTAAGTTTAAAATTAATCGTCGAGCTATGAGTTTATACGATTGGTTTTTTTTTTTTTTTTTTATTGCCTCGCGACAAATTTGCGTACATTCGATGTCGGCTGAAGTGAATTTTTAATGCAGATATTTTAGAATATCCTTTATTAAAAAAAAAAAGGCAAGCACCGTTACATACGAAATTTTGGGAAGTCATTGTCTTCGAGAGCTCGAATAAAAAGGATAAATAATTCTCGGTTTGAATATCGCAAATCCTCGGGAGTAAGAAAAACCCATTCGGTTCAATTCGTGCAGCTTCGCACAAGAGGAGAATCACACGCGCTATACGAAAGAAAACGAGAAATTCCGGAACTAGTCCACTTTAAAAGGCAGAGAAATAGGAGGTGAAGAGAAAGAAAGAGTAGTACTACCGGATATCAGGCGAAGGAACTGTGATACCGATAGGATAATGGCGCAAAAAAGGACGATCTACACGTACCCGTACATGCACACACTAATATATATATGTGCGCGTGATTTTTCTTGGCTCTCGATTTTTCGGGCTTAAGAAGAAAGAGCGGAAGGAAGGAAGGACTTTTCTTCGCGAAACGCTTTTATTTATTTGGGACATTGGAATTGATGATTTTGCAAAAAAAAAAAAAAAAAAAAAAATGGCAAATGGGTTACGGGATTGTTTTTGGTTTTAGAGAAAGAGAGAACGCGCGATATTTTGGATATCTGGTATTAGATAAAGTTAATGCAAAATTATCGTTCGGCAACACTGTGATTTAATTCGAATCTAGGTACTAATTCCAGTTTCTTCAAGGAAACTTGCTGTGAAATTCAGTAGAGTTGAGCGGACTTTATGTGGTAACTTTTCGAAAGGTTTGAATTTATTCATAGATTTTATAACGATATAAAATATGATAATAATTTTTCTGTATGGATATAAATTGTTTTGAAACGAAAATCCATTAATTAAATTTAAAAAAATTTTTAAATTATAGAAAATTTACCACGACGACCGCTTTTTTAATACTCGCGTTAAATAAATTAAAACAAATGTTCGTTTGACAAAAGAAAAATGAAAGCGCGGAAGCGAAATAAAACTACCGAATTCACATAATATCGCGGCAGCATTCGCCGTTTAACGTGACAAACGTGTCATAATTCGAACAAAAGCATCGAGTTCGGGCTAGACAAGTTTTTTTTTGCCGTGATTCACCGCCAAATTCGCCAAAACCTCCTTCTCTCTCTGTCTCTCTCTCTCTCTCTTTCTGTTTGATCGCGAACGAAAAAAAAACCGTAAAGAAATATAAAGAAAAAAAAGAAGAAGAGGCGGAAAGGAATGTAATCACGCTGCCAAGTGCCTGTAGTCGCGCGACGCTTCGGCTTGTTTTCTTTTTCTTTTGCTCTCCGCTACTTTCTCTCATTCTCCTCGGCGATTTTATTCTCGGCTCGCGATCTCTCCTTCGCGATAATGTACTTCGCACGAAATAATGTGCGAACAAAGCTTTACGATGATTTACGTGCAGCTTGTCTTTGGACGCTTCGTGGGATGTTTGAAATTTTTTTTTTTTTTTTTTTTTTTTTTATATTTAGATTTTTGAGAAGAACTGTTTGGTTGATGAAAGAATTTAGGAATCAACGTTTGTGTAGCGAAATTTTATTTGATAAGTCTTGTTCGAAGATACTAAACTTTATAAAAAATATTTTTGTTGCGTAAGTGTTGTGTAATTTTTGTTTCTTCAGAATTTTTATGCGTTTTAATGAGTATTACACACAAAAATGCAAAAATATTTCTAATGATTATGTAATTGAGTCTCGAATAAAATGGTTTCAAATCGATCGACTAAAAAAAAAAATTTCGCTAAAGTTGCGTTAACGGAAAACGTACACATCTCAGAGTTATAACGTCCGAATGCAAATGCTAATCTATAAGGCTTAATTTATTTGTTACCGAATGTTTGTTGTAATAAAACGACGAAAAAAAAAAAAAAAAATAAACTGCAAGAAAACAAATTACAAAACAGAAAAGAAATATAAAATATAATGTCACGCCGAGCAAAGCGTTACATGTTGTACACACACACACACACACGCACACACACGAGTATGTGCACGTTTTTACACATACACACGCTGAAACGAAAAAAAAAAAAAAAAAAAGAAAAAAGAAAAACTTTGTACATATGTAACGATGCATATTTAGGCAGAAATAAGAAACTAAAAATAAAAGAAAGAAAGCAAGAAGGAAGTATACGCGAAAGCCAAGGCGAAAGCACTTAGGTAAAAAAGACGGGGTAGAGGAGGAAAAGCAGAAGAAAAGCCATTTACAAATGTATGAGTTTCGATCGCCGAGACTCTTCCGCGCTTAGGAAAAGTGAAAGTTCATTGCTGGCCGATTAAACGTCGTCGATGTGATGCATCAATGCTACCTATTACTACTAACACTGTGCTACCATCTTCTTTTATTTTTAACCTTCGATTTTTGCACGGACGTTTAATTTCTCGATTAATATGTGTGCGAACGAGTAATGGACTTTCACATTTTCCTCGCTCGATTATTAAAAACAATTGTGAATAATAATTGATAAATAAAATAAAAACGAAAGGATAATGATGATAATAAAAACAAATTAATAAATAAATAAATAAGTAAACGGGGAGAAATCGAAAATAAATGACAGTAGACGCTGTAAAAATACATATATTGATCTTTTAAATAAATATTTATTACAATAATCCATCGATGAATAAACATTAAAGATAATTTAAAAAAAAAAAAAAAAAAAAAAAAAAAAAAAAAAAAAAAAAAAAACAGTTATTATTTATTTAATTGACAAGGAATAATTAAAATGTACAACTTCGTCGATGCGAAAGAACACAGTGCGTTCAGGATTATTGAAATGGATATTTGTTTGCGCGAGCTATAAGTAATATAATGAAAACAGAATAAAAAAAATTAAAAAAAAAAAAAAAAAAAAAAATATGAATGAATAAATAAAGAATAAATAAAGAAACGACGCTTTTTCCAGTGTAAAACGCGCGACTGCGTGAGCGCATTAATTATTTATGTTGCTAAATGTTACTAAGCGATGACAAAATTCAACGAGAGAGCGAGAGGAGAGAGGCATTGGACTTTGAAAGAAAGATAAAATAAAATAAAAATAATTTAAAAGACGACACTACTATGTACAAGTATAATATACGTATATATAGTTTTGGTGGAAAAATTTGACTAGGAAGAATTGATGAGTAGATAAATACAAGAAAGAAAGAAAGAAAGAAAGAAAGAAAGAAAGAAAGAAAAAAAAACAAGCCGTAATAAATGGACCGCGATCGAATTACCCGAGCGCGCACTTCGATCGTGGCCCGAGTCGAAATTCGCTTGCGAGTGCGAACTTCGCGGTTTTCTTGTTTTCTTTTTCCGCCCGCTTTCTCAAACTCTCGCTCCGTCTTAACGCTAATGACTTTTCTCTCTCTCTCTCACTTTTTTTTCTTCTCTTTTTGTAATTATCATTATTATTATTATTATTATTATTATTATTACTACCCAAGCAATGTTGTGTTGTAAACTCTGCTCTCGGCCGAAGGTGCGACGAAGACGCAGAAAGTGGAGTGAACTCTGAAACAAAAAAAAAAACAAAAAAAAAAAAAAGAACAGACAAACAAACAAACAAACAAACAAACAAATGAAATAAAATGAAATAAAGCGTACTGTTTGTAAATGCAAACCATTTTCTTGTTTAATTACTTTATTCGTCCATTCCTATGTTTCCTTGTGTACCTATCGGGAAAAAATTAAGCAATTTTTCAAGTCTTGTTATTTATTTTCGTTACATCAGTTTGTATATAATTTATATTATATTTATTTATAAAATTTAATTTAATTTATATATCTATATATTCTTGTATACGTACTATATATATTATAAAGAATATTTTATTTTTGCAGTATACATTAATAGATTTATTGTTTGACACTACATTTTAATGAATTATTTACGAATATTAATTATTAGTTAATAAAAGATAGAAACGACGATTTTTACTGTTTATCATAGTTTTTTCAAAATTAAGATCATATATATTGAAATAGATATATTTTAATATAAAAATTAATCAATTCAATAATGCGATACATTAATATTTTATGACGGTATTGTAAACAGAAAATTTCAATTGGTTCGTATATTAATCATTTACTCACAGCGTTTGCTTTTTACCCAAGCATTTACGACTGATGTTGAAAAATTGCATTGAAAATTAAATTACGAACGCGAAACGTTTTATTAAAGATTATTTGATAACTAAAAAATTAATTGTTGATAGAAAATCGATCGAAAATTGTTTTGATTTTAATTTCATATCAAAACATTTGACTTTCACTTTTTATTATTATTTTTTTTTGTTCTTAATTATTCGTTGCGCGCATATTAAATCGCTGTATACATAATAATTTCAACGTATTTAGCTTTAATTATTTGATTACGCGATGGAATAAATTTGAATATAATAAAATTTAACGTCGTGCACGCTATAATTATAACTAAAGTAAATTTACTTCGTCGTGCAATATTCATAAGTACAAGTATAATTTTCGAGGTTATGTCAATGTCATAACACGTAGGTACAATATTAAAACTCATTTCTCGTCGTGCCAGAAATGAAACTTTTTTGTCATCATCGATGCATAAAAAAGAAAAGGGCCAATATGTAAAAAAGAGCCACGTTACATACTCGCTCGCGCAATTATTTTTCCGAGTGATAAAAAAAAAAGAAAGAAAAAACGTGGAAAAATCTTCATAACTCCAATTGGTGTTAGAAAATCGATAATCTTTCTCGGATCGCAGACTGTAGCGTCTGTGTCGCTCTTCTCTCTCGAGTACTAGTAACTCCTGCGTATAATATACCAGCAGCGGTAGCTTTTCGGAAGTCGTTTCGAGCGGCGCTTCATCGTCGGATTATGAAGTTCTCTCTCTCTCTCTCTCTCTCTCTCTCTCTGTCTCCCTCTTTCTAGTTATATCCTTCGCTGAAGTGTATAAGCACGTGTATATACACATACACTCATAGGTAAGAGAGATAGAGGTTATGACGAGGGGCAAATGTTCCCTCTTGGTTTATCGGTCGTTATAGCTGTTGCAGATAAAAAGGGTCCAAGGAGGGGGGGGGGACATTCGGTTACGGATGTAATATAAAAGTCAAGTGAGAGAGAGAAGAAAGGAGAAAGTTTGCTCGAGTTTTTATTGGCTGCTGGGCTCCTTCTTTTTTTCCTTAATTTTGTTTAAAGTTTGTATTAGATGATCTTTAAAGTTTTGCGAGTACAATCTCTCGTTATGTAAACTAAAATTAAATGAATGCTGGTTTCAACTTTCTAACGCATAATTGTGATATTTTTTTTTTTTTTTTTTTTTTTTTCAACTTTTTTAACGCACATTAAGGATTAAAAATAAAAATTTTATTTTTCATACGTAACGTCTAGTCGGCGAGAAAATTCACACGGTTAAAATATAATTTCTTTTTTGCTGGTCGACTATTAAGGTTATTAACTGTAATCAAGTTGTTGAGCTTATCTGTAAATGTACATATTATCGACTTTATGTAAACAATAATTTTGATAAAAAATTCATATACTTGTTATGACGCAGTACTTTACAAATGATTAGATAATAACAATTGACGAATATTTAAAAAATTGTATTTTAACAATATAAATAAAATCGAAAAACGAGAGGTAAAACACGAATTATTACATAACGCTTGGTGGATATAAGCGACATTGCTGCATATCTATCGCACAATTTTAAGCAACCGTTTACAAAAGCACATTAAGCCAGCGTCGTACACTTGAAAATAACAAAACGAAAAATAAGAGACTATAGCCATGCTCGCTTCAAAAAGGAAACAAAATTCGAGCAAAACGGACTTTCCTTCCTCTCAGTCTCTGAAGAAAAACGAGCGTGAATATCTCTATGTATTCGATTAACCAAAGTCGCTTCTACTACTTTGCTTTCTCAGTCTCTCTCTCTGTCTCTCTCTCCCTCTCTCTCGTTTTATGCGAGTAAGCGAAAGCCACCTTTCACGCAGTGTACTGGCTAATGAAAAGGAAAACTTTGACAAATTGCTGGGTTGTCTTTCTTTTTTATTCGTTTAACGTTCTCCCTGTCTCTTTAATTCCCTGGCTCGCTTAGACAGGCGATCATCTAGTCTCTCTCTCTCTCTCTCTCTCTTTCTCGAGTCGCGCTCGATCTTCAAGGAGTATGTGCATATGTGAGATGAAAAAATGAAGGTAATTGCTCGAAACGAGCCAAAACACGATTACTTCTTCACAGTTTTTTTCTTTTACATTTTTTTTTTGTTTTTTTTTTTTTTTTTTTTTTTTATCGCGGAGATGGGATTAGGTTGAAATGAAGTGATCTTAAGAGATGAATTTTTTTTTTCAAACTCCGAGCGTTGCTAATGTGATTTTAAAGTGCATAGTATGTATTTCTTTGGATACCAATGTGAAAGGGAAAGAGAATGCGGGATTTAATCAAAAGGAACGGAATTCAATTACGTTAGTTTTTTTTTTTTTTTCTGTTTTTTATTGTTTGCGTAGATGCGGGGGAGATTGATTTTTATGTGAGAAGAAAATTTAATGGAATTGTTTATAATTGGATAATCGCGTAATCAATTGGATTGTGAGAAAAAAAAATGTTATATACTCGTACTTTTTTCGATAACGCGAATTAAAGCGTTTAATTGAGCGTTCATTTTAATTCATATGTTATATAAATGCGCGCATCGATTGCAGAAAATTTAATCATTTTTTTAATCAATCGATAAACGGTTCAAAAAATGAAGAAAAAAAGCAAATTATTGATATATATATATATATACATACACAATTTGATTCTTTTATTTTTTTATCGCGTATTTACAATCGTGTATTTAAAGCATCGCTCATTTGAAAAATAATCACGAAATACGTAAATTTACATTTCGAATAAAACTCCCGCTTGGAAAATGTAATCCTTCGTATCGAATTTGTCGGAAGGCACAACATCGCGAACATTTAATCAATACGGAATCACCGGAGCTCGAAAGCAAGCTCAATCTAACCGCATACCGAAATTTCTTCCAACCATAAGCGACTTCGATCGGGAAGCATTCAATTGCCTCGGGGCGACTCGATCTGGCTCGAGGAAAAAGTGGCACGAGAGATACGCGCTGGGTTAGGAATCGTCGCTCTTGCGAAGAGAGAGGGAGAGAGAGAGAGAGAGGGAACGTCGCTCGTCGCTTGTATCGCGTGAATTTTGCGCGCGTCGGTTAAAAAGGGCCGCTCGTTCGTTCACTACGATCGCGCGTACATAACGGAACAATGTCATTACCGCTGACGTCAGCAGCCCCTCGCGCAATTATTATTATCTCTTATCTAGCGGCACTTCCACTATCGTTTTTTTCTTTTCTTTTCTTTCATCATTCTTTCTCCGAAGGGGGAACAGTTTTCTCTGCCGTGAAAACGCGCGCGAGTGCGAGGGTCTCGTTCTCCTCGATGGTTTTAATCGACGTGACCTGCTCTCTCTCTCTCTCTATCAAGTGAGAAAGCGATTGATTACTCGTACGTGTGAGAGAGTGGGGATAGCGGATTTTTTTGTTCGCGCCTACCAAGAAGTTTTTCGCTGGGCTTCGTATATTGCGCGAGGGAGTGCCCCTGTAGTGTAA